>JAWNON010000127.1:907500-1350000 GCA_035045945.1 Drosophila anceps | reverse complement strand
AGGCATTTTAGACTCTTGGATTACTAATATTTGGAGTTTACCTTGAAAAGCTTGATATTGGTCGACTAGGAAATATCCTTTAAAGATAATATAAACAGTCAAATAGAAGGACAACATGATTGATAAACTGGGAAATGTCCTGAAAGGTATTTTTATACTATTCTAACTTCTATCTATGGGAGCATATTGCTAATCTCTAGACTTAGGCCTTGTGCTCGACTAGTAAATATCCTATACAGATATTGACAGACTGTCTAGCTTTTTCTATATACATGTATCAATTCTTTAGACTGAGTCTTCTACCAAACCCAAAGATGCTACCCTGAAGCTGTACTCAAAGATAAGCCAAGCTGTCTAAGAATAGAAGATACCCTGCAAACCATTACAGTCAGATTACCTTGCTCTTGCTTATTATGTATTCTATATTAACCAATCTTTGGTTTCCAATGGGCAACCCCTACAATTCTATTCTTGAGCTTTTCTGAGGTATCCAAAAAAGGATTTTTCACTTACCTGTTTATGCTGTTAGAGTATCTACATACCAAATATGAAGCTCTCATAATTCTCGACTTATGCTTCTAGCTTTAGACAATCTTATTGAGCTTAGGGAAAGAACCGCAGCTATCGAAAAGAAAAAATGAAATGCACTGTTTATGCATCAAATATCAAGTTTACTTCTTGAGCTTAGCTTGTCTTTCGTCATTTCTATCAGCTGTTGCATACACACACACAAAGCCTATATACCCTGCCATACACATTGTCAATTGGCTTCTGGGCATTAAAAATGTTTGTCCTGCAACATAATTTGCAAGCGTTTTTCAGTGTTTCTGTTGCAAGTGCACACGCACACACACACACTCATGCAGAGAAAGCTATGGCCAACAAATATAATAAATTCAATATTAAGTTGTGCCTACGCACACACACACACACACACACACATACAGGAACTCTGTCTGTCTGTCTGCCTCTGTGTGTGTGTGTGTGTGTGTGTGTGTGCAAATACACGCACTCTACAATATTTGTGCTTTGAGAGTCAAAAGTTATCGCCAGGCAAACAGGCCAGGCAATTACAACAGCAACAACAACAACAACAACAACAACAACAGCAGCTTCAAGCCCACAGGCAGCGCTGCCCAGCTGCCTTTACACAACTCTCGCTCTCTCTGTCTCTGTGAAAAGTGGGCGTGTGCAGCTGCCCTAGACCTGCAACAGGCATGTCCCCCCGCCCTCACCACTTTTCTTCTTTCTTTTTTTTTTTTTGTTGGTCTGGCTGCGTGTGCTGCTGTTTATGACTTGCTTGCGCAGCCATAAATAAACTTACGCTGGCAGGTAATCATTTTACGCCGTATTTTTGCGCTACAAACCGTGCCAGCTGCCTTCTGCCCCCGCCCCCGGCCCCGCCCCCGCCCCAGCCCGCTCTCTTTAGGCATCGCTCTCCCGCCGGCTTAGCTTTGTACAGCGAAATTTCTCTTCGTTTCTGCTTCTTCTGTTTTCTTTTTTCGTGTTTGCCTCTGCTGTTGTTGCTCTTGTTGCTCTGTTTACACAGTGTGGTTTCAATTTAATTACTGCACAGCAGTTATATTGACGTTGCCTCATTAAACCCCTACCACACGCACACTAACACACACACACCCGCGCGCACACACACACACACACTAACACACACACACCCACAGAGAGAGAGAGAGAGAGAAAAGTGCTCTAGCTGTAAAGCTTAAGCCTGTCAATCGCAAACGTTTTGCTGCGGCTTGGTTTTAGCAAACACTCTAATGCAGCATATGTGTGTGTGTGTGTGTGTGTGTGTGTGTGTGTGTGTGTGTGTGTGTGCGTGTGTGTGCGTGTGTGCCTGTGTGTGCTTGTGCTTATGTTTATTAGTGTTTGTGTGTAGTGATTTGCTTTAACCGCAACAAACAAGCTACTGCTGCTACTTCTTGATTAACATCGGTTTGTTTGTTGTGTTTTTTTTTGCTTTGCCCTTACGAAAATACTTTTTCTATGCAGCGAAATTATGAAGGGAAATGACATTATTTATAGCAGCATATTAGGGTTTTATGGCGCGATTTCTGTAAGTTTGTTAAGTGAAATATACAAAGATTACAGCAGAGTAAAGGCGAGAGGCGAATAATATGTATGTTATTATATAGGTAGGTTATAGGCATGTTATTATATATGTAGATATGTTATATTATAGGTATGTTATTATATATTTCACACACCCTATATGTATAAGACTTTATATAAGGCAATATATGGCTTTATGTTCGAAAGTATATACGTATAAGACTCTGCCTAAGCAGTCATAAGAGTATGTAGAAGACTAACTATACATTTTTGTATAGGATTTTGTATAAAGCTATGGATAAATGCATATTTTGTATAAGACTATGGATATACAAACATTGTCTACAAAGGCAATGAATGAGAGGATGTATAAGACTGTAAGTGGTTATGCTTTGTATGATAAGATGTATAAGACTATGTATCAGACTGTTATACTATACATAAGAAGGTATATTAGACGATGCATGTGACCATGTATAAGACAATGTATGCAACTATTTAATATAAGACTGTGTATAACGGTATGTATATACATATCTACAAGATCTATGATTGAGACTCTGTTTAAGGCAAAGTATGAGACTTTGTATAAGACAATGTACAGAACTGTTTGAGACCATGTATAAGACTATATAAATGACTATGTTGTAGACTGTATGAGACAACATCTAAAATTCTTTTTGTGTTTTGAACTATTGCTGACTTTAACGAAGAGCTAAAAGGGGAAAATTATAAATAAATTCAATTAAAATAAAAAATATTTTGTTTTCTGGGCGAACTTCGTAGAGCATCTTGCTTTATAAGAGTATATCAAAAAATATATATATATATATTTATATAGCCTTCCCTTCGTATAAGACGTTGCACACTTAAAGAATGTTGCTTATAGGCTTATTTGTTGCATATTTTTGGGCTTAATGGGCTTAACCACAGTAAACTCTATTGGTTTATTTACTTTAAATTGATTTATTTAATTTAAATTGATTTGAAGTCCCGTTTTTGCATTAAAGCTCAAATCTCTTAGAAGAAAACTTTTATATCAGCTTAGCTATAGTTTTAGCAAGCTTCACTGTAGCTTTTACACTGTGCAAAATCTGTTTTTTACTTGACGTAACTTTAGCCCTAGCTTTAGCAGGTGATTAATTAATAGACTCTCCAGCAAGTCCCAATGCAATTTGAGTTTTTGTTTTTTGCACGCCCAGCGGCTCGAACTTTTAATGGGCTTTCTAATATGGGACACACACACACACCCATACACAGGGAGAGAGAGAGTGACAGGTTGTCCTGTTTGCCATGTGCACGTATAATTACATGGCAAAAAGTTGAGCATTTGGCTTTGGTTTTACCTTTAGCTTATGGCCAAATAGGCCGAGCCCAAAAAACATGCATTATGACTATTTTATGAAGCACGCGTTGGCAAAGTTTAGCAGCAGCAAACGAGATGCAGCCGGCGCAACAGGACGAAACCTGAGTCCTCAGTCCTCAGTCCTGCTGTTGGCCTGTTGTGCATTGCGCTGTCAGGTATTTATATAAGTTGCTGCCAGGGCCGTTGTCCACATCCTGTGAATATCCTGTCTCTGCGTATGTGTACGTTTGTGTGTGCTTTGCTCATTGTTATCTCAACTGGTTTATGGCTCGACTAAAAGTCTTAAATTCATGAGCTCTCACTATGGAGCAACAAAACTTCAAAGCCCATGCAACAGCCTGAAGGGCCGTACTATAGCTGCGTGTGCGTTCGTGTGTGTGTGTGTGTGTGTGTTGGCCCTCCTCTTGTTAGCCTTCACAGGCATATTATCAGCCTATAAACTGCATGTGAGTTTCCATTCAGAGCAACCAATCTATGTGCGTCCGTTCATATCATTCACAATAGGCTTTTAAGCTTCAGTTAGTCAATGGCTAATCGCAGCAGGCTCAGTCAATAGCTGAAAGTCTCATTGTTTTAATACACTGTGCGAAATGTTGAAGAATTTTATATTAAATTTACTTTAATTCGCTAATTCAATTCGCTAACTATTTGTCTCTTTCTGTCTCATTATTATAAAACGTAGACTATCCTCTGTTGTCAATTTGAATGCTCTCTGACAATCGTCTGTCTCGCTCTTACACATATGCGGTTTATGTGCCACTCTTTCTACATAAATGCACTCAATTTAAAAGGCACTCAAAGCCCAAAAAATCATTTATGTTTGCTGCACTTACATATGTGTAGCCTTTTCTCTCTGTCTTTCTACCTTGAATGCTACACTTCCATACTCCACACTTTTACACTTACTCTTTGTCTCAGTCTTGCAGCTTAATTAACAACAGGCTCATTAGCAGTAGCTCAAAGGCAAGACTCGCGCCTCTTAAGCGAACTAATTCCGGTTCGATAGCGGTCTTAATCGAATCAGGTTTATGTTGTACTTGCATAAATTTATTATTAAAATTTATATTTTCCTCGACTGACAGCCCTCGCGCATCGAAGAAAATTTGATTTCTTTTTATCAATTAAAAACAGAACGAAACAGACCTGACATCAATAATTTGACAATTGTTTTCGCAACATATGCTGTCCAGTGCTGGAACGATACTATATTCGTCTCACTCTTGCACATAAAAAATTTAGCTGTAAAAGCTGTAGCTCCATTGCATTGATTGTGCATGTTATGTAAGCTGTCAACGGTTCGAATCCTGTAAAGTTCAACTTTGATTATATTCATTTTTAAAATTAAATAAACTTTTTAAGCCATTTTTATTATTTTAATAATTTATAAAACATATTTATAATATTTTTAACTCATTAATACACCCACTCTTAGCTTATCATGATGCTCAACTTGTTGATCTCCCTTTGGGATATTCTTACAAAGTATACGTCCGAGATCATGGACTTTATCTATCAGTCGAATTATGTTATGGCTTTGTTTAGTTGTATTATGGCAATGATTTTTATGGCGCATGCGAACTCGGCGTCCATTATATTGGGTTATCTGCTCAGACCGAAATGCCACCGATCCGTAATCGAGCGCGAGCCTTCGCCGATTAATATTGTGCGCGGTGTGGCCTTCAAGCTGGAGCATTCGGATACGCTGCGTTGGTATCGATACGAGCACCTGCCGCCGGCTGTGCTACTCGAAAACAATGGCAACTCCGTGATAATGCGCATTTGCTGTGCACCGAACTGTACGCCATACATAGCGGGTGGAAATTTGCCTGCCAACTACTATTTTGTGGAGGCATCATTCAAGTGGGGCAGCTCGGAGCATTCGATAGACTCGCACAGCTATGCCATGGAGATGCAGGTGTTGCATGGCACAAACTCGCCAAATGCCACCTTCAAATATGTAACGGTCTCCTATATGTTCGAATTGGCACAGCGGAAGAACGGTCCGCTCAATCAGATTGTCGACAATTTGGGCTCCATACGAAGAGCCGGCTCGGTGATGGAGCTGCCGCCGTTTGACTTGGCCTCCTTGATGTGGTGCTTCAGCACCAATTATTTCAGCTATCGCGGCACCTATGCCAATGGCAATACCACTCTGCCCAGCCTATGGGCCATTTGTATGCGCACCTTTCACATCGCCCACGATCAGCTGGCTCGTTTCACAGATCTTCTCGATGTGAACGGTCGAAACATCGTATCCAATGCCCGCCACAAGCAACCGGTCGGCAATCGTTCTGTTTCAATAAATTGTTAAGATTTTACCTGACTTTTTAGAGAGAATTTTGTGTTCCTTGTTGTGTTAATATATATGCAATGTTTGTCTGTGTGTGTGTGTGTGTGTGTGTGTGTGTGTGTGTGTGTGTGTGTGTGTGTGTGTGTGTGTGTGTGTGTGTGTGTGTGTGTGTGTGTGTGTGTGTGTGTGTGTGTGTGTGTGTGTGTGTGTGTGTGTGTGTGTGTGTGTGTGTGTGTGTGTGTGTGTGTGTGTGTGTGTGTGTGTGTGTGTGTGTGTATGTGTGTGTGTGTGTGTGTGTGTGTGTGTGTGTGCATATATATGTATATATATTTATATTTTCTATGATTTTTTGCTTGAGAGATTTTTGGGGTACTACAACAGAGATCTGTTAGCTTCAACTTTGAGAAAGAGCATTTTCTATTCTGTGTCAATATGAATAGATTTTTAGCTTCAGCTTAGTTAAAGAGAGCATTTTCTCCATATTCCTTAAAATGCGTATCGATATGTCTTGGAGAAAGCTCATTTAGGCAGACTTCAAGAGACTTAAAATTGCGGATCTCTTAGCTATAAAGCCAGCTTAATGAAACTGTTAAATACTCTAGACTTAAGACATTCTTAGATCACAAGGAAGTAGCTTTCAAATACACAATCTTAGATATATATACTATTCTACCCATATCTATCTATATGCTGTTAGCTCTCAAGATCATTCACTCAAAACCGAGCTAAGTCTTCTCAGTAGCGTTACCCCAAGACTTATAATGCTAGTATAAGTCCCAAGACTTATACTGCTAGTATAAGTCTTTTGCTATATATTAAACTCTATATAATCTTCATTCCACACTAATATGAATAGAAAACAGCTTTATAGTTTTTAAATTTTATATTTTAAGTAACATTTATCGAAAAGTTTCGTTTTAGCCTCTGAAAATGCCCTGAGCATTGTTTGTTTGGATCAGCAGCGTGCCTTGAGCTGTGCATAGAAAGAGAGAGAGAGAGATAGAGAGAGAGAGAGAGAGAGAGAGAAGGTTAGAGATAGTTCAAGTAGAGTTAACGCTTATACCCTAGCTTCTTTCGCCATTGGGTATACTTACGTTCCGGCTCAGCGCTGGCCAAAGCCACAAGCAAAGCGAAGACGAAACCGCAAATCTTGATCAATTGCATGTTGATTGTATAAGGTAAATATATATCGTATATATAGGTATATATAATGGCAAGTTTGTGCTGCGACTGCTTCGCTCTAGGTCTGATGTGGAGGTAGCGGCAGCAGCTGCTTTTATAGCAGCCAAGCGGAAGGCAGCGTCAAAGCAGCAGAAAAGCCAACAGCCGAAGCGGCGGCTATTGCAGTTCTTATCAGGTTTTACTATACCCTAGGCTTCATTGAAAGTGTGGGGTGTGATGATTTGGTTTAAGTATATGTAACAGGCAGAGGTCGGCATGGCCATATGTCATATATATAAGCTGAGTAGATCTAGGTCTGTCTGTCTGCCTGTCTGCCTGTCTCTCAATTGGCCAGATCTCAAGAAATACAAAAGCTAGAGATTTTAAATTGAAAATATATATACTTGTATATCGAGAGAGTATAAGCCTATAATATTTCTTCGATATCCCAATTCCTTCCTTAATAATCAATCGAAATCAATGTTTCTACTTGGTGTTATTTAAGTATAACTTGTAGATTATCATAGTTAGAGTTGATGGGTTGATATGATCAGTATTAATATGATCATTTTTTGATACCCTTAACTAACTCTAGAAAGAACCTGATTCTCTGTCATACTTATGAGGTGAAAATTTCATTGAGATTCCGCATCTAGAACCAGAGTTACCCAGGAACTTATATGCCATAGAGGATCAAGTTGGTGCCTATGTGTGCAATGTGTATGTTGTGTGTGTATATGTATGGGTTCTTGTCTAAGTATGTATAGGAGAAACCTGAAAGACTCATACATGTACAGGCTATCTGCCAGTCGAGCACTTTTTCGACTATATCATTCCTTGCCCTTTGCTTTCTTTGCGTCTTGGGCTTTGCCCGCAGCGCGCACAGCTTAGCACGTGTACAGAAGTAGAAAAACCCGAACAATTGAAGTCTTTAAGTTCTATTTCAATTGCCAGCAGAAGCTGAGCGAAAATTGCAATGAAATTTGAATGCATTGAAGCACATAGTCAAAGTCTGTTTGGAAGCCAATGAACCAGCGCACAGTGGGACGCATGGCCAAAGGACGTAACAGCACACTAAGCAAAACTGTTGGAAATACTAAAAAGAAAACTTGAAATTAGTTATGAATGCTTAATTCTAAATCATTCAATATTGATTTTTGTCAGATATAATGAGCTATTGCCCCACTGTGCGCTGGGCAATTGGCCATTCGAAGCTAAAGGCAAGCCTGAAACAAGTCTAAATTAATTTCTTACGCAAGACAGTGAGCCGCTGGAGTGGCCGGTGGATGGAGAGAAAGGGGCGGTGGGCGTGTCTGCCACTTCCATTGACTTCGTGCAGCATAATTCGCGTGGTCGCAAAATTCACTTTGAAATGAGAGATGAAAGATGAAAGATGGCGAAGCTCGCTGCAAATTCCAAGCGCCCAGTGCCAAGTGGCTACAGTGCGGCCCGGCTATATCGACTGCCCACCTCACACAGCAGCGGCAGCCATTGCAGCCATTGCCTGTTGCCAGAGCAACCGTCTTTGGGCCTGCCTGAGGTACACATAAATTGTTGTTAGCTGGAATTTTGGTGCAGTCGAAAATCAAAAAGGATTAGCCAGAGCCTCGCTCCCTCCCAGGGTGAGCTGCTGCTGCCGCCGTTCTGGTTGCTGCCTTCTGCCAGCTCCAGCGGACAAAGCCAAAGTCTCGCCGACACAATCATACGAGCTGTTAAACCAAAAGGCAGACTTCTTCTATTACAATTTATTTCAGGCGTGGAAATATTTGCGGTAAAAGTTTCAAATAATTGTTGATGTAACGAACCATGCCACACAGCCCAGAGAGCAAGGTTGGGGCTTGGACTTGGGGCTGAGGTTGGGGTATTCCGCAAACTGGAAACAATGCACAAAAATAGTTTTCGCCCTTTGGGCGTGGGTGGGGGCGGGGACGGGGACGGGGACGGGGACGGGGGTTGGCCGGAAATTGTTTAAAGTTTTGTTCATATACAAAAATATGAAGTCTTCGCATCTATAGCCAACAGCAATTAAAATAAGTTGCGGAAGGGGTTGCCCGACTAACAGTCACCCGGTACTCCGCGAGGCATCTTTTTGCCTAACAGTCTATCAAACCTGATACCGTTGCTGTGCTATAGCTCCCTTACACTTGTTGAGATCGAGGCGACCATAAGAATTGATGGAGAGATAGATGAGCTTCTAAAGACTAACTCTCTCTGTATATCCTGATCAAGTCTATCAGGTCTGTATACATAGGTCAAGTGTAGTCGAGAGTATTATGCCCTGTTTACACTTTTTACAATGGGTATATATATCATAGCCGCATATATAGAGTATATATACTATATATAGCTAGACTCGACATTGTTTTGCGCCTTGTCGCGCTCAGTCGGGGGCATTTCCAATTCGATTTGCTATCAAATGAAATCAAATGACAACAACAATAACAACAGCGACAGCAACAACAACAAATGTCAGCTTAGCTGATAACATGTTGATGCAAGAAAAAAACCCGTTCTCAGCATCAGTCTAAACTACGTTTTAGCTATGCCGAGTGCGTAGTGAACACGACTAGGACATACCCTGCAGACAGCCAATGTGACTTGTCTGCTGAAACGAAACAAAAAATAACTAAAACTGGCAATTATATTGTTGCCTAGCAATCATTCTGACTAGCAAATACCCTAGACCATGATAACATCAAATTTCAATGAATTCATATATATAAATTAAACATATATAATTTATCTGATAACTGTTTCCCATTCATTAATGGAATTCAATTAGAGCTTAGTTTTGTAACTGGTTTCCATGAATTAGAAATTTATATTCCAGGAAACCGTCAAGTACTAAACAAATCAGCTCTTCTTGCTAACTGCTAACTGCTAACTGCTAACTGCGCATAGCAATTGATGCATATCATTATTATGGCAGATACACTAACTAAAGTTCGGGTTACTATGAAACTGTTAGATGCTATGGCTGCTTAAAAGACATACATAATGAAAGCTTGAATGGAAGTCAGACAGAAGTATATATGTACTATATACAGTATTTGGACTAGCCTCGTTGATATATATATATATATATATATATATATATCATATATGTATGTGCAGCTTTGCAATCTCTAGTAGTACATAATAATTATCTATATAGGACAGTCTGTCTGATTTAATATGAACTACTATATAGACGATGTACATATATAACAATATATTATTATATTATATTAAATATAGAATTAATTCATTTAAAAATGATTTTTTTTTCCTTTTTTTTAAATTTAAAATTTATTAACTGAAATACTTTTACACATATATTTTTTTATACAAACATTAAATATTTAAAAACAAGTAAAAAATTATGATTATATGAAATATATAGAAATTATTATTATTATTATTATTACTATTCAAATATATTTTTTAAAATATAAAATATATGTCCGCAAATATTGTTATATGTTTTGTGTACATATTTTATATATATAAAAAAAATTCAAAAATATTTTAAGCACTTTTATGAGAAATATATACAAATATTTCACATATTTTTACATATTTAATTCATTTAAAAATTACTTCAAAATATTTTCGGAAATATATTATATTTTTTTAAAAAATATATTTAAATAGTAATATCAGAAATAAATTTATATAAATTTTAAAATTTGTTTTTATATATTTTGTACAAAAATATTATCTGATTTATATATGCATATGAATATATTTTTTGCCATAAATTATTTTGTTTTTTTTTTTTTAAATTATTTTTAGCATTGACTTTTTATGCGCCCCTCGCATAAATAGTAAATATTGCTATATATATATATATATATATATATAGAGTATATATATTCATAGGGCCTATATATGTATATAAATAACTTGTGCATGTCTGGCCATGAACTAATTGCTAAACCTGTAGTTAGAGTATGCGTAATTCGTTGTGCTGGCAAACGCTTTTCTATTTAGCAAAACATTTAAGGAAAAGAAGAAGAAGAAGAAAAACATTTTTATGCAATTTCATGCAGTTGCCGTGAGTAAAATGTTATTTTTCTATGAAAAAAAAAGAAGATAAATGTAAATTGAAATAAAAGGTGAAAACACAGGAGTAAAATTTCAGTTTTGGTTTAATTTAAAATTTTCATTTTATTTTTGGGTGCAATTCAGTTTCGGTGTTTCAATTGTTTAAAGAGTTTAGCCCGTGCGAATGTATTGCACGTTGTCGGTCTGAACGAGCACGGTGCCAGCTGTAAAGAGCAAACAAGTTGTGATTGGTGTTGATTGATTGACTGACTGACTGATTGAGCAGGTAAATTTGTTTGAACTTACGTTTGGGCACAGGCTCTGCGCTGGCAAAGGCACCGACGAGCGCCAGGAGAAGTGCAGCTGCTTGAAAGAATTTCATCTTTGGATTTGATTTTAGTTGTTTTTGTATGCGATCGATACTGATTGCAGCCTAGAGCTGAGCTGATCTTTTATAGCAACTGCTGGCTGATGCTGGCTGCTGCTGCAGCTGCTGCGACGACAGCGACAGCGACAGCAACTTCGACTGCTTTTGATCACGGGAAATTCCTAGCGATTTGGAATTTTGCAGGTTAAAAGTTCAGAGACTTCAACCAACCGACTATCAGCCGATCATTTGAGATTTAACTTGAACCGTAAACTGGAATAGCTGGACGTGAGCTTAATGGCAAATAGAAATAGTAGGGGTAGTGCCCAAACAGTAATGTAGGCAAATATCGTTAGGGTATATCGAAATGAACTCAAGCTAAATGCTGAGTGTAAGTCGGAGAGATGCAGAAGTAACTATGATAATATACGCTCTGCCTGTAAGAGAGTGTTAAAGAGAGAGAGAGAAAGCAGTAGGGGTATTACCCATAGAAAAATGTATGTAATCGAGATAAGAAAACTCTTGGTACTATAGAGAAATGACCCTACTGAGGTAAATAACTAGTAAGAGTATAGTATCTTATAGAAAAGAAGAGTTAGACTGTGACACTAAGAGTCACAGAGACAAAGAGACATTAGACACATTAGAGACATCTTAGAGGTAAAAAGAGTTAAGACTCTTGATATATTAAAGAAATATTTTAAACTCCAATACTGAACGAATTTGCAGTAGTACGTCGAGTAGTGCCTATAGCTCTATACCTCTACATACTTCAATACCTTGATATACCTCAATATACCTCTTAAGCTCTATCTAACTATATACATATATACCTCGATATACCTATACAGCTCTGTAGACCTCTATACCTTCATACATCTATACACCTCCATACATCCATGTGCCTCTATACCTCTTGATTCTATAGATAAATGCGCTCAAGCTTAATACAGAGTGTGTCTAGAGTAGTGCCTATAGGAACATAGCTAAATACTGTCAGTTTCAATTATCTCTTGATAATATAATGAAAAGAGAGCGGGAAATGAGTGCAAGGCAAAAACTAGAGAAGTCAAGTTCATTCAACAGTAAAAACGACGCTGAAGAACCAGCGCAAAGATCTTCAGATGAATAGGTTTTTAGATCATGTATTGTATTTAGAGCAAGTATGTGATATGGACTATATATATATATATATATATATATATATATATATATATATATATAGGTTTAGAAGTCAATTAAGATTCGCATATGATGACAACTAAGCTCGATTCTATTATAAGACTAATAGGCCTGAGGGAGCTAAGAGTTAATCTGCCTCTGACTGTACTAAAAGGTCTAAAAATGTTTAGATCATTCTAATATAACCTGACTTTCCATGGAGAGATATTGCCAACTTAGCTATTTTCGAGTGTAGATCTCAAAGATGATTGAGTGTCTCCATTAGCGAAGCTACACTGTACTGTATGCATTACATGTAATATGTTTACCAGTTATTCTTTTAGATGCACTTGAAATACTATGTGACGACAAATGCATTTTTATATATTTTCATACATTTATATATATTCACATATTCAGAAATACATATTCTTGTAAGAATCCAATTAGAATAGGCAGCAGAGTTCCAATTATCAGCTTTTGTTGTTGTTGCTTTTGTGCTTTGGGTATTTTCTATATACTGTAAACAAATACTGATTAGAAAGAGACGCTGGAAATTCCAGTCAAGCTGTCGTTCGCTCTGCCTCTGTCGCTGCCTCTGCCGCTGCCGTTGCTTCTGTCGCTGGCGCTGCCACTGCCTATAAAAGCGCATTGCATTGCGATCTCTTGGTTCATATAGTCAGAATTAATCAACATGAATTGTCTGAAGATCTGCGGATTTGTGTTTGCCTTGATTGCGGCACTGGCCAGTGCGAATGCTGGTAATTATATAAATAATATACAGATTAATCAGTGACTGCATCTAATTTAAATTTAAATGTAAATTTAATTACTTTATTTGTATAGCCACGCAAGTGATTCACTCTGGCGGTCATACGCTCATCCAAACGGACAATGGCCAATACATACGCAAACACTAAAACTGAAACTGCAATAAATTAATAAACAAAAAATTTAAAAAAAAAAATAAAAACTAATTTAAATTTTGTTTTTTTTCCTCATAAATTTGAATTGTGTGTGGTTTTTTTTGGTTAGTTGCTGTCTGGTCACACTTGCCTGACAGCTGCATCGATAGCTGCTTGCTTGATCGATTATCGTGCGACCGCCACAATTGGCGGCTGCTCAGCTGATTTAGTTTGGTCACACTCCCAAGTGCAGCTTAGTTGTGATCTGTTGTCTAGTCGGCTTAGCTTAATATTTTGATTAAAATAGTTAATTACAAGTGTGCCTATGCGTAAATATAATACTCTAGATGTGTATATGTGTGTCACTAAGCTATCATAATTCTCTTACAGGCCTCACTTGATATGTAAACACAAGTGCAATTTGCCTTGCAAGCGGCTTAGCTTATCGCAGGCAAATGACAAAAGCAGCCGCAGCAACAACAAAGCTCAACAAAAACGTGCCAAGCTGCTGCCGCTGCTGCTGCAATAACAAACAACTAATATAAACAACTGCTAACCGCAAAAAGCCAATCGCAACAACAAGCCACAATCGGCAAAATCATCAACACTGGCGCGACAGCCCGGCCCTGCCAGGCTGCCCAGCGGCCAGACGAGTGAGAGACAGAGAGAGGTAGATAGATTCGTTCGTGTCAGTTGGAATTTTTGACAACGCCAACGAACCGCAAACACCCGCGCCAAAGTCATGACAACTGCTGCAGAATCAGAATCAGCATCAGCATCAGCTCCTGCGCCTGCCACGCCTCCGCCGCTCCCGCCTCAAGCTAAGTCGCTAAACGCGCTGCTGCACTTGCCCGCAGAGATGGAGTTGAGCCAAATTGAGTTGATCTATCGGGCGGAGGGTAATGCAAATTTGGTGCTGGCATTGCCGCAATTTAAAAAAGTTTTACGTTTGCCAAAAATGATATCCAGCAGCAGCAGCAGCAGCAGCAGCAGCAGCAGCAGCAGCAGCAGCAGCAGCAGTTGCTGCCAGCCGGCCAGCGCAGACCAACCGGAAGGACAGCAACCCGGCGTTTCCGACCCAAGCGAAGCATCAAGCTCAAAAGGTTGAATGCTGCATACACACATATACATACTATATATTTTTATATGTCTGCTGTCTTGTTATTGTTGTTAGTTTTGGTCAGGAAATGGTTGCGCGCAACTTCAAGCACTATGGCCCAAAGCAAAAGCAACAACAGCAAGACAGCGATAAAAAGTTTCGGCCTAGGCGTAGTATATGAGGCCTTTGTAAAGGAGCAAATATGTATTTAATAGTTTTATAGGCTATATGATATCTTGTGTATGTCATAATACTTATCAGATAAGTTAACTCTCTCGTTGCTATGCCAGCTTTGTGTAATAGTCATCGATATGTATTGCTACCAAGACCTAAGTCTGTCTGCTTGTAAATAGCTGAGTTGAAGTTTGCAGACTGTGTTGATAGACTGAATTCAGCTATATCAGCCATAAGCAACAGCCTCAAGAGTTAGCTCTTATTCGTCTTTATAGTTGAATTAGTTCAGTTGTAGATTCTTTAGCTACATGATAAACTCTTTCTTTGTTGCTGCTATATAGTTAAGTGACTACACAAACTGAATATAAGTTATGCATATGTATTTGTATCATGAGCTGAAGTGTATGTCGCTGTTTTAGTTATGTGATAAATAGATCTGTTGATGCTATCATAGGTTAGACACATAGTCAAGCATTTGAGTGTTTAGTTAGTTAATGGAATGATAGTTACTCGACTAGCTGTATGCCACCCAGACTAGCCTCGTAAATAGCTATAGAGATATGTAGACTACTTGATGTATATCTACATACAAATATATGGATATAGATACATAGATATACCAGTTTATAGATATGATGGATATATAGATATATATGTACATATATGTATACATAGATGTATAGATATGTTGTATATGGATATGTGCATGTATAGATCCATTGATAGTTACATCCAGTTGTGTTGCTCATAAAAATAGTACTGCGTGTATATTTATATTACTCAATACACTACTATTTCTGTAAACTATAGTTGTGTTCACAAAAATAGTAGTGTATTTAGTAATATATATACGCGCTACTATTTTTATGAACACAACTGAATGTAGCTATGCATTCACATGCCCATATGTCGACACAGATATAATTATAATAATTTTTATGAACTGTCTATATATCCAATCGTAGTACTCGTCTCAAATTGCTTGCCACATTTTGCTGTGCAACATTTCAGTTGCACTACTATTCTTATGAACAGAGCTGTACATGCCTTTTAGACCTTTTTGCTTAGTTAGTCTTTAAGAATGTTGTCTATTTATATACACATATATATATTTATACGCTGTCATATCTGCTTATAATGCAGCACAGCTCGTGTATAACAATAAGAACTTCCTATTTTAGCTCAAATCGCAGTCAAAAGCAAAAGCAAAAGCAAAAGCAAACTTGGTTCCTTTTAGCGTTGCTGTTGGCCAATTTGTGTATTGTGCGATGCTTATTGCTCGCTTGGCTGGCTTTGTGTAGCGCAGTTATATATATAAATAGACTGATACATACATATATATACCTATATGTATATATGTATATATATATAGATGTGAATTTGTATGGAGCTCTGACCCCAGCCATATCTGTTTTTGTGGCTGGCTGTGCATCTTCTTTTTGGCCATTGCATCGAGATGTGTTTATTTCATTTATCTTATTTCTTGCCTTTGCCTTTGCCTTTCTCTCTTTCAGCTGGCGTCTTGACAATGCCCGATTTTATGGCTTATATCGAGATAATGCGCCGTCTATTAGGAAATGAGTTTGTCTGTGCAGCGGATATTGTTGCCATACCAAAGGAAAGCGATAGACGCTGGATAAACGAGCACATACGCAGGCACAGGCCGGGTGAGTTCATCTCCGGAGACAGAGAGCGAGAGCGAGAACAAGAGAGATGGCGAGTTGTTGCAGTGGCAGCTGCTGTGTCATAGTTTCATTTTGTATTTGATCTAAGCTGCAGTCGCTGCTCGCCTTTGGCCTGCATCCAAAAGCCGCTGCTGCCGCCGCCGCCGCTGCCGCCGCCGAAACCGCCGCCACAGCAATCAATCATAAACGAGCTTTTTAGTACAGACTTTGCCTGCCCCCCTCCAACTGCTGCCAGCTGGCTGCTCCCTTGTTCCACTTTCTACTAAATTGTACATCAAAGTGGAGCCACATGGGACTGATTAGTGGTGCCGGCCAATAGTCGCAGCCATATATCAAAATTCGGTTTATATTGCACCAACAGCAACAGCAACAGGCGGCAGCTCGCTGCTCACTGCTCGCTGCTCTCTGCTCGGAGCCACCATTTATCATTGCCCAGCGGCATCTACTATACATCAATATACAGTGAAATCTGCCATAGACGGACATATCTGACTAAAAGAGTTTTGCCACCTTTAGCAGTTGATAAGATTATTTCCATACATGTACTAAATATGCAGTATCTCCAAAATGTGTACTAAATGTGTGTGTACCTATAGCAGCTGCTTAGTATGTAGAATATGTATAGATGTACTAAAAAAGGTACTAAATTTAGGTCCGTCTCGACTAGAGATGCCTAATGCTTAAAATCTTCATATATGTACTAAATATAAAAGTCTTTCAGTTGACTTATAAACATATATTCAAATTGAAATTTAGTACATATATGAAGTTTGTATACATTGGACATTCTTTATAGTAAGATATATATTTAGTACACTGTTTACATGTGCTATATGCACTCTCTTCATATATGTACTAAATACTGTGTCATTGAAGATCTCTATACAATGTTGTCATATATGTACTAAATATCCTTGTAGAAAAAATGCAGCTCCGCACATTTGCTATAATTGTCAATGGATGCACTAAATATCCGCTTGCAAAAGATTTGAGTGTGCTAAAAACTCATCAGTCTCAATCATATCTAATAAATGCAATTTATATATGTGTACTAAAAAAATGTACTAAATTGAAGTATACGCCTATGAGAGAAGTTTTCATAGATGTACTAAATACATTAGCGTGTCTCTAGATCAGCTCCAATATATTGAATTCCCATACATGTTCTAAATAGTATGTTACTCTTTCCATAGTTGTACTAAATGTGTGTGTTGCCTCTAGTAAACTCGTCTGTTCTAAAAATGTATAACTAAATGTGTAGCACGACAAATGCCAGCTTTTGGTTGACAAATTGAGCTGTGCGCCCAATGCAGCTGTCCGTTAGCATAGATTTCACTGTACAGCCGCACATATATCAGTCGAGTGGACTGCACTTTACATTCATGTTTCCTCGCTCCTTTTGCAGTTTCGCGTCTGGATAAGGAATTTGTGGGGCCATTCGGTCTGCTGCTGCCAGATGTGACCCAATTGCCTGCCACATTCGATGTTTTACTTGCCAATTTACAGGTGAGTTTCTATCGGGATATTGGCTGCCCTATATGTACATATATCTATATATATATATATATATAAGTTTATATATATATAGATTTCGTACAAGGACAATATTGGCAGGTTTTTTTTTTCTAGTTGCGCCATATGCACTGCTGCGGTTTAGCTCGCTTTTGTGCACTCAAAAAAAAAAAAAAAAAAAAAAACAAAAAAAGGAAAACGAAAATGAAAAGGAAAAACAAATATTTTGTAGCCAAAAACCTAAAACTGTGAGCCGATGCACATGGATGTGGACATGCAGCAGCAGCAGCAACAGCAGCGGCAGCGGCAGCGGCAGCTAAGGCAACATAAATCAACGGTTCTTTGTTTTGAATTAAAGTGGGCAACAGTGTAAACACATTGTTGTTGCATCCATTGTTGTTGTTGCTGTTACTGTTGTTGCTGTTGTTGTTGCTGTGGCTTGCGGCATTGGCAGCCAAAAAGCTAAAGCCTTCGCCTGGACCCGCTGGCCGTTTCGGTTGCTGCGGTTATAAAGGACGACGAAAATTGCTTTGAAAGTGCCGCCAAAGCCACTAGTTCAGATATACCCTGTAAACTATAGGTATCAAATAAAAGGAATGTGAGAGAAGCTATAGAGTAATCGATAGATAATGAAATAAAGCTTGAAAGCCAAGCAAAGTCAAGAGGAAAGTTATAACTTTCAAGCTAATATGGCTGGATGTGATGGGACTTGAAAGTTGCCATTGGATCGATATAGACTGTTATGAAGCAAGTAAATATGGCTTGTTTCCGATTAGATTCCAATTGAATTGATTGATATTGATTCGAACAAAATAAGGAAATATCTTTTGTATATATGTCTATTCTACTAAATCAAACATTTAGATCTATTTTATCAATTTGTTGACATTTCTTAGCTTCGAAATGTTTAGTATATCAAGTTTTTTTTGGATTATGGATCTAGTATATATATTTATTTATATATACACCACTTTATGCATATCGAGAATATCTTTTAACTCTCTTCTTTCTGAATATTGCCTGTAAAGTAGTCTAAAACTTCAATAATGTTGGAAAAAACTTTCCAAAATGTGCTAAAATGTTGCTAAATCCAAATAGCTAAAGCTGAATAAAGATATCCAGCATTAAATTATGCCCAAAATTTTAAATATTTTTATTTAAACAGAAAAAAGTTCGAATTCTTCTAAAATATACCTCAAAAACCAAATATCCAAAGCGACATCTAGCGTTAGTTGCTGCCTAAAATTCTAGTTAATTTTCTTTAAATAGAAAATTTTTCGTATTTCCCTAAAATTTTGATATATTTTCTTATTCAAATACAAACATTTTCGTTTTCTCTAAACTTTCTCTGAATAATATCCAAAGCGACATCTAGCGTTAGGTTATGTACTTGACTGCTGCGCCAAACGCTAGATGGCGGCAGTGCGTCTGAGGAAAGCCTTATGATTGTAAGCCGTCATAGGATATCTCTCAAGTCCAGTTAGCAGCCACATTTGAGCCACGTTAGTACACGCGATGCTTATATATTCAATTTATGGCTTTGCTGCCAAAGCATTGACCGAAATAAAATTGCAAGAAGTAAACGAACAAAACAAAAAAAAAAGATGAAAAACAATAAAAACAAGAGGAAGAAGCAGAAGCAGAAGCAGACTAGTTACGATGCCATAACTAACGCTATATTGGATATGACTAGGAGCTGGGCAGAGCTTCAGTCTCCACTGTCCACTGTCCACTGTCCACAGCGTGGCAGCAGCAGCTGCTCGGATTGCTCTGCGCCTTGTTTAATTGTGGCTTTAAATGTTAATTTTCAATTTCAAGTTGGGCCGCACGTGTGGACACCACCGTCCGCTGTCCGCTGTCCGCTGTCCGCCGTCCGCCGTAGCTGTGCAAATATATTTCACCTGTGCCATAACTCATCATACAATCAGCGTGGCAAACAGAAAGTTTTCCTTTATGTGGCAACAACAGGCAGCACATCGAGGACAACGAGCACAATGGCTGGCAGTTACAGTTCATGTTCGGGCTTGCAGCGATAACCGTTGCAGTCGCCTCTTAACTCTTTTTTCACTCTCTCTCTCTCTCTCTTCCTCTTATTCTTCTTTTTTTCTGTGTGTGTGTTGTTTGTGTCGCTGGCAACAACTCCACTTCGCCAGTCGTTGGCATTTCCAAGTCAAAATGGCGTCAACGCCAACTACCTCTCTATCTCTTCCCTTCTCTCTCTCTCTCTGTCTCTTCCTCTCTCCAGCTGCAACTTCCAACTCCATTTGGTAGCTCAATAAAAAAAAGCGTGATTTTGCAGGCAGTTCATGACTCAGAGATATCCTATGCTGATGTGGTTATATGCCAAGACATTGTCATATATATATTCGATTTTGAGGGAATTATCTATAGAAATTCTATGATTTGTATACTTTAAGAGTGCTTCTATACCAAAGTTGATGTCTGTAGCCTCTCAAGATTACAAAAGTATATTTCATTATAGATTGCTTATAGATCTTAGCCAAATAGGAGGAGCTTATTCAGGCGTGCATCTACAGTTGTGTTCAAAAAAATAGTAGTGCGACTGAAATGTTGAACAGCAAAATTTGGCGATAAATAGATAGTATTTTGAAAACAATTTGAATATATATGTTAGTCTTAAAACTCGTTTCAAATTGCTTGTCAACAAATTTTGCTGTGCAATATTTCAATTGCACTACTATTTTAATGAACACAGCTGGACATATGTCTTCTGTGCATATTCTGCAGTTCATAGACTAAATATGATGTCTTATCTTTTTAAAGTACTCGAGTTATGCTGAAGAGAACAACAACAAGATTGGATCTTTATCAATCAAATAGTAATGGGAATGGCTGAGTTATGTATATGCTCTGTAGCTTAACAAGAGACTGCATAAAACATAGCAAAGTTAGCTCCTTACCCTCAAGCTATGCTCAGAATAACCAGCCTCAAAATGAATATTGATAGATCTTAAGAAAATGTTGTAATGCTGTGAGTATGAGTTACAATTGCAGCCAACTACCCGGGGCTTTACCTATATTTTAGGAACAGATTTCCAGAACTTGTATACCACGTAATCTTTAAATGCTTTTGATGAAACTTTAGTTTCTAGATCTTAAAGTTCTTGAGTTATAGTTGAAAAATCATTCAAGCCATCTAAGCGCAAAACGAAATGAGCATGAGTAGAGTATGCAACGGGAAGATATGTAATTCATCTGTCTAGGCTAGCTGATAGTCCAAATGCTGTAAATCCCATCTCTGGCGCTTAAAATTTACGAAATATTTCTAAAACTAACAAATTATTAAAAAGTTTTTAATCTATCTTAAGGAAATGAGTGCGGTATGGAGAATATCTACTTCAAAATGCAGCCACATCCTTATGATCAGTGTATAGATCAAGAAATTTAGTATATTTAAGCTAAATATGCTCGACAATCTATACATGAAATTTTATATAGATAGCTCTGCTAGTCTACGAGATATGCCTAAGCTCCAATCTGATTGACTCTAGAACTTTATATGACACGCCCTGACAACGATTTATCTTAGATAAGATAATTATCTATGAAGCAAGCTGCTCCTTCTGCACAAGCATATAGTATATAGTTATTATCAGATCTTAGCTCTGCCTACGACATGCCCCTAAAGCCAATATACCCACTCTTAAGCCCATTTTCAATGCGGATCAGCCCATGTAAAGAAAAAAGAAGTGAAGAAGGAAAAACCGAATAAGCCAAACGAAATAATTTGTAGGCAAAGGACATGAACATGGACACGGACATGGATGCGGACATCTGCAGCAGCAGCAACAGCAGCAGCAGCGGCGGCGGCAGCGGCAGTAGCTGTGGAGTGAGCCGTCTGGGCGATACATATGCCATCGAAATAAAACCGAAACAGGGCTGGCTCCAGTTGCCAAGTGATGTCAGCGATTTATTTGATTTAATGCCAACTGGCGACGGCACAATGGACTCGACCTGCGAACCTGAACCACAACGTGAACCCCAAGCTGAACCTGAACCCCAGCCGGAAAAGGCAAACGAATCGACGGCGACGATGCTGCAGACGAAGAAGGTGCGGCCGATGGTTGATTCGTTGTTAAAGCCAGACAAATGCAGGTGTCGCTATTGCAGCATGCAGGTGGTAAAGGTGAGATGATATAGGGCGTGTGTGTGTGTGTGTGGGTGTGTGTGGGGGAAGCTCTGTGAGTGAGGTGTATATGGGAGAGCTGTGTGTGTTGCCAGCTACTTGTTATTTGATTTACAAACATTTACAAACATTCTCATTCTTCTTCTTCAACTTCCTCATCTGCTTCCTCTTCTTCTTCTTCTTCTTCTTGTTCGTCTCTTCTGCAGCTGCAAATGGGCAAAATCAAACGCTTGGGCCAATATTGTCCATTGCACTTATTCTCCGGGTAAGTTTCCGGGCTTAACACGCCTTTAAGTCATAAATTTTAATATGCTCCATTTGCGTGTCCTGTCGTGCTTCATAATTCCAACACCTTCGGCTGGAGCTCTGCAGCTCGGAGGCAGCGTCACCTGTGCGCCTGTGGCGTGTTGTACCTGCAGGCAATTCAATGCCACTTCTTCTACCTTTTTTTCTGCTCTGTTTCCGGTTTGAGCCTTTGTTATATGGGCGCGCGACTGGTTTGTTTTCGCATACCCTAAGCGTACTGAGTGCGGGCGTGTGAGAGCGGGTGGATTGGTTAGTTGTTAGTGAATTTGAAAGGGGCAGTTGAAGAAATCTTTGATAAGGTATGTGAGATCGTGACTAAGCACGGGCGAGTTTGAGGCATGTAGTGCACGATTTGGCAGCGTTTATATATGCGAAAGTAGTCAGAACAATTCGTGACCTTAGAAAATGTATGTTAACATTCCATAAAGTTTCATCTTTACGTTGGTTTAAGCTTGCTCTCTTATATACTTAGCTGTAAAACTTTCTCATATTACTTATCGTTAACTCCTACTATTTATTTGGTATCTATAACACTGTCTCTGTTAAACTTGAGTTTTCTATCATCAACATCAACTTGTGTAGATGGCTTATTGTTTAGCATATATAGAAGAGGTATGTTTGTTTTTAGAATACCTGCCTCAATCTTATCTCAACCATAACTCGAGAACTTTAACAGATTTGCTATGTGGGCTCTTGAATCATATTCACACGTAAAGCATAGTCTACTTTTCATATACCTCGGCCTATCTCTTTCATACTTAGAATTGATATTCAGTTTAAAACTTGCTTTTTGAGGCATAACTCGAGAAATTCAAGCACTAGAGACTTAAGATTTGACATACAAATTCTTCAAGAGTGAACACACTGAATTTATAGATCACTTTTCAAAAAAGATGTGCCTCAACATGATTATAACTAGATTTGATATTGAATACTGATTTTTGAGGCATAACTCAGCGTATATAAAAGGTAAAGACTTTTAATTTGGTATATAGGCTCTCGTAGGATATATGAAGATAATATATTACACTCTTTTGCAGGTACGTTCTCCTTTCTTACTTTGGTACGGATTTTAGGTTGGAATCTTCTGGCTTTTGAGTCATAGCTCGGAGATTTTAAGATCTCTGCAACAATCCCACCTACCCAATATTACATTAGACTCCATAGTATAGTCTTGAACTTCAATGGAATACTCACATTTAGAGTTCATTTATAGACAGCAGTCATACACATTTAAAGTAGCAGCTAATCGGTCAGAGTACAGGTCATTGGATAGTCGTGCATGCCCACCCTAGGCTCCCGCTTACTTATTCTGTTGTATTTTTGGGTGTGTGGAATCCCGCGGCTCATTCGTTTATTTGTGGCCCGCTGTTTTAAGTCATGCGTGCATCCGTGCACGAAATTCAATTTGCTTGCGCTTTCATTCCGGTTTACCGCCTGCTTCGCGTCCACTTTCATTGCATTTTGTTTCTTTCTTTTCGTTTTCATTTTCGTTCTGGCGGCTCGGCTTTTTACGGGCTTGGCGTTTGCCGCTCAGCGCACAAAAATTTACCACGCCTCTCGCAGCTCACAGCTCGCAGCTCGCAGCTCTCAGCCCCTGTCCATTCAGACATACATATATTTATGGTTTAATAGTGTTATTTTATATATATTTATATATATATATACAGCATATATATATTTTTTTGCTTGTTTCTTCGACTTTTTTTTAGTGCTCCTGGTCGTATGCTCGATGCCTTGAATGCACTTTTCGCTTGTCCGCAAAATAATTTACGTGTATTTCAGAACGGGAATTTAATTTATGGCGATCACGCGAATTCGATTTCCTGCGAGCAGCTGCACACTCAACTCTTTCCAGGGTGAGCGCAACATTTATTTTGTTTTTGTTTGATTTCTTTTTTATATATATATATGTATGTATATCAATATGAAGTGAGTTGCATCTATCTGGATTTATCAGCTAAATGCGTATCAATCTGAATAGTTGAATATTTGCGCGAAACATGTTGAAATTGCTGAATTTTATTTAAAATTTTTTGTTTATTTAAGAGTTTTTAGGAGATAACAGCAATAGAAGTGCCTAACAGCTGTTAAAGCAAGCGGTGCTGTTAATAGCAGGCAATGCTGTTAAGTTCACTGCGCTTTAAATGGCTCCCATATATTACACACTTTTATAGCTTTGCTCAAAAACGAATTGTGCTTTTTCAGTCGCGCTCTCTGCGTCCGCTCCAATCATAATGCAGCTGTCCGAATAGCCTAAGTAGTTATCTCGCACGCACACAGCGACTACGCTTAGCAACAGCTATCGTTGTCTCGCTCTCTCACCCAGAGTGTCAGATGACTGTGCAATTAACACGCAAACTCACACGGTTACTATTTTTGAAACAACTTAATGGAAGCTCGCAGCCTCTCGCTTATACTGCTGCAACAGAAGCAGACAGAATTAGGAAACTGTAAATAGCAGTGATAGGAGGAGCAACAAGGAAAGCTGATGTTGACATTAGTTGCACAATATAATAAGAAACAAATGGTTTGATTACATGAAAAAAAAAATTAATTTCTATATGGAAATTTATTTGTTTTTTTTTCCTTTAAAATATGCATATACATATTTCAATACATAAAATTAAAGTAGCTAGACTTACTATTCTACTATTTTTATATATATTTTATTTATTACTGTAAGAATATATAAAATATTTTCTATAGCAGCGCTGGCCAGCAGTTTAAACTTTTCGTGAATAGTAAATTCTCAATAAATTTTTTATAAATATTCCAACAAGTTTTAAAGTTGCGTACAAATACCATTTGCATTTAGATTCCTTGGGCAAACTCTTTGGAAATTAACTTAAATTTTTTGTAAAATGAAATTTTGGGTCAAACTTTTTGCTTGAGCTGCAATCGATTGTAAGCAGCTCAAATATTTATCGTATATGCAGCATAAAATTTCCCTGAAAGCCAAACAATTACGAAAACCGAAAAAAATAGAAGAAAAAGAAGTAGAAAAAAATAAAATAGAGTAAAAATCTCAAAGCAATTGTTCGACACGCAAATATTCAATAAATAATGCTCAGACAGCAACACAAATTCTCGAATGCCAAATGCTAACACAGACATTTATCTACCTCTCTCGCTTTCTCTCTCTCTCTCTCTCGCTCTGTCTCTTTTGAACTCTTGCTATTGGCCATTATGCGCTTGTTCCACTCATTTCAACACCTTTTTTGGCAACACGTTGACAACAAAATTGGAATCTGCATTGAAACCGAAAATGCTTTACCAATACGCATCGCCCGTATACCGAATGCCCAATGCTATGGTCATAAAATCTGTGGAAATTCTCTAGTGAAATTATGGCGCTTATAAAACATTTGTTGGTCGCCTGCCTGCTTAGGGAATACAGCAAGGAGCAGGCAGCGAATGAAAGCCGCAGCCACGTGGCTGCTGCTGCTGCTGCTGCTGCTGCTGCTGCCGGCGCCGCTGCTGCAATTGGGAAATCGACATTCAAACGTTGTGGCATGAAGACAAAGCCAGCCGAAACTATAGAAATTGGCAGGGCAAAGCACGTAGAGAAGCAGCTGGAGCTGGAGCTGGAGCTGGAGGAGGAGGAGGAGGAGGAGGAGGAGGAGGAGCAGCCCATAGTTGACTTTGTCAAAGCTGTTGCTGGTCAGCCGCAGCGCCGAGCAGCTGCTGAAACAGCCAGCCCAAGGTACACAAAGCGCACCAAAATGGCAACAGTAACAACAACAGCAACAGCAACACAAACAACAACAATGCCAATGCCAGCGAATGTGGCAACACGAATGGCAATGGAAACGGAAACGGCAACGGAAACGGAAACAACGTCGACAGCGTTGGCTACTCTGAACCCAACGCCGCAGCTTGTCGCGTCTCCCTCGGCGCCCTTGGCGCCCTTGGCGCCCTCGACGATGCCGTGCGAGACTCAAGCACGGATCAGCAAAGCGGAAATATTTCACTTACCCAAAAATTGTGTTTTGCAAAAAATTTTGCATTTGCAATTGTTGGTCAAGGTACGTAAAAGGCAAAGGTGCAAAAATACAACAGAGCTCTAAGAGCCAGCAGCACTGCGCTGCGCCCAGTTGGCTATCAACGCTTTTTGTTTATTTTTACAGAGGCGGGAGGAGGCAAACGGGCGGCGGGGGGCGGCCGGCGGACTGTTGAGCTTTGTAGAACTGCGCTTTGATGGCTATCGGCTGATGATTTTCAACCATTTTGAGATACCCTAGCAAAATGTTGTTGATCAATTTGCGAGGGAATGCTAGAGACTTGAAACCAGGAAGTGAAAAAGCGAAGGAAAAAACTTTATTATGAGAGAAAAAGTTGTTGTAGAAGGCACTGCCAGACTAAAGTATACCTGGCAGTCGTAGAGATGAACTTAAATTGAAAATTTGTTAAGGCGAGTCGAGGTGTTTTAGGGCAAATGGAAGTATTTCTAGCTGGGACTGGAATGCATCAAAAGATTTTAACAAGAATTTTAAACCTAAATTCATTTGAATGATATTTTAAAAGACTTTATCTAATGAGGAAACTTAAGCTTTAATATGTTTGCTTTTGTGAAATAAAAAAAAAATGAAAATATTTATCCTTTGCTAGTTCACTTTTCCTTCTATGGTTTGCAAAGCTTTTGGTTTAAGCAGCATTTGGAGTAGATTAACTCATTCATTGCTGAGAATATAGATTCCTTAGGGAGTCTAAGATATATATGTATAAAAGTATATATCCAAAATAGCATCAGCAAATCGATGATGACTTGAAAGGGTTCTCTTTGGCTTTATGATGAGCCAGTCAATCTGCTTATCACTGTTTTATGGCTAAGGCAAATCAATTCAGAGAACTAGAATTTCATTGCCTTATTTGCCTCTGCCCGTCCAGCTGCATTACAGAGCATTAGCTAGTCGATCACTGCGCACAGCACACTTTTTATTTTACCTCATTTTTTTTTTGCTGTCGCCGCTGTTCAAGTGCAGGCAACTGCATTGAGCTTCACCTGGCTGATGGCTTCAACAATGCTTCAGGCGAGTGCCTAGCGCTAAAAAGGAATCAAATTGAAAGGGCAGCGAATGGACAACAGACAACAGACAATAGAGAACAGACAACGGACAGTGGACAGTGGACAGTGGACAGTGGACAGCGGTTCGTGGACACGTCATTGAGAGCGTCTTGTTGGAGCTGTGGGACTTGCCGCTCGCTGCTCAGTTGGACGGCGGCCAAGTGGCTGAAAGACTTTTGGGTTCGACTGTCGCTGGTTGGCTGTCTAACGTTTTCTGCTTTTGGCCATTTGCAGCGACATTTTCATTATATGTGGGCGCACGGATATGCCCAGCATGGCACGCCCAGCTACAAGGCGCTGCGGGCACTCCTCAGCGGCTGTCAGCCGGACAATGTGCAAGAGCTGGCAGCGGAGCAGGCTTATATGCTGGGCGCCACAGCGCTCGATTGTTCCATAATGCTGACATTTCAGGAAGTGCAATGTCAGGCGAAGCAGCGCAGGTGAGCGATTGACACACACACACACACGCACACACACACACACTCCACTAGCTAATCAGTGTTCACTTTACTTGCAGTGCTTTGCAGCCTTGGCTCATCTCGCTGCAGGGCCGGCAGTTTCTGACCAAGTTAAGCATTCTCGATCTGGACCCAAAGCCCGACAGTCACTTTCACAAATACATAAAACAAACGCGTCAAATTGCATAGTCTTGCGACGCATCAAACTAATTAATAAAGTCGCCACGCGAAACTAAACTGAAAGTCTTTAGCAAATGTGCAGCGCACAAAACTGTGCTACACTTTTTTTCACTCACTAAATGAGGAAGTTTTGCTGCTGCCTTTGTTGAAGGGCGTGTTGTAACTATGACTGAACTTGCATTATGTCAGCAGAAAGCAGAGTAGTGTTTTAAATATATGAGGTAATTATATGTTATCTTGTATACTCTCGTATATACTCAATGCCAATAGCCAATTGGCTCAAGATTGTTCCCTCTGTTTGTCAGTCTAGCTTTATGCCAGTCCCAAAGTGATAGTCGACTTATGTCAGACACAGTGTTCAATACAGCAGCAGGCACCTGAATGCAGAGTATTTTATAGTCGGATACTGCCTACTGTCGCACTCTTGTTATATCATATGAAATTGAAAAGTTGATCAATAAGAAAGATTATCTTCACGCATAGCTCATGTTAGTTTTCTTATAGACTATAATATGTCTATCAGTCTATCAAAGGAAAGTTCATCTATTAAATATGATCTGTTTATGTTTTCATACCACCATATATAGCTTCAACTTGATCATAGTGTCACCATAAACTATAGATTCTATAAATCTATTGATCAGTCTATCTATAGATTAGTCTGTTAATCAATCTATCGATCTGTCTTACGATCAATCTATCCATCTATTTGTCTATCGATCAATCTATCTATCTTGACCAGTTTCTCTATCTATCTATATATCTGCCAATATATCCATACATCTATCTATCGATATATCTATCAATCTATTCATCTGTCTATTCATATATCTATCTATTGTCCTTTTTATCGATCTATATATCTATATATCTGCCCGATCGTTATATCTATCTATTGATCTGTCTATAGATCAACCTACCCATCTGTATATATATATCAATCAATCTATCTATATATCTATCTGTAAACCTTTTGCCTAGTTCAAACCCATAAAGCTGTCTGCTTAATCATAGCTGCCATATAAACTATTATCTATCCATCTATCTATCTCTCTCTCTATACATGTAGTAGGGCCCTTTTACATGCCGCCTTGCCAGCTGGTCGCATAAGCGTAACTGGTTTTTGCTGTTGGCCTTTTTGGCGCGCCCCTCGCCAATGTTTTTAGCCGCGCTGCCTGCGCTGTCTTTTTCGCTGTCAAACAAACCACAGGCGAGGCAGCAGCAACAACAGCAACAACAGCAACAAAAAAGAAAGCAAAAAAAGTAGCTGGCACACCGTGAACACTCCTTAATTAATTTCCATGCGAATGCGGTCAGGACAAGCTGGAGCCAGGCGCTGTCGCAGCGAAAGGCGCCGCAGGATGTGTTTGGGCGCTGCCCGGTGACCCACACAGCCTGATCCCAGTTTAACGTTGTTCTATGCAAAGTTGCCGCTGCCGCTGCCGCTGCCACGGTGCTGTTTTGTCAGTCGCTCAGCGCCAGCAGAGGCCAGCAGTTGCTTTTTGCCCAGCCGGCCACGAAATGGGCAACAAAATTGTGACATTCACCGAGCAGCAATTGGACGACTATCAGGTGCGTGCGTCTGTCTGTCTGTCTGTCTGTCTGTCTCTGTGTCTCAGTTCAGTTCAGTTCAGTTGGCCTTTAAAGAGCAGCTAAATCAAATTGAAAACTTAAATATTCCATTCTTTGTGCCAATTCAGGATTGCACGTTCTTCACACGCAAGGAGATACTGCGGTACGTATCTGTTTATGTTTATTTCTATGACAGCACGGGGCGTATACGCAATTTTCGGCTGTGTTGAAAATATAATAATAAGCGAAACTATTTTGCGTTCTATTGTTTGGCGCAACCTTTTGTTGAGCTCGCACACACACACAAAAGCCTTTCATCAGTTGCTCCATTTGCTCAGCTTGGTTTACTCCTTTTGCCTGGCCGCCTTTTTGTCCTTTCAGCGTGCATAAGCGCTTTCGTGAGCTGCGGCCGGATTTGGTGCCGCGCCAAATGACCGAGGGTCAGGCATCGAGTGTCAAGGTTCCGTGCGACTGCATTGAGAAGATGCCCGAGTTGCGTGAGAATCCATTTCGGCGACGTATCTGTAAGTACAACAACAACAACAACAACAACAGCAGCAGCAGCAGCAGCAGCAAACAGACAACATTTTCCTCATTCACATTCATAAGCAGCAAAAGAAGAAAAACTAAATATATATTTTTTTTGTTTTTCTCTCTCTCTCTCTGTGTGTCTCTGTTTTTCGCTTTGGTCGACGCCCAACTGTGCCCGTGGCACGCCCACTTGGCAGGCGAGGCCTTCTCACGCGATGGCCTGGGCAATTTATCCTTTGAGGACTTTTTGGATGCTTTATCCGTGTTTAGCGAACAGGCGCCGAGAGATATTAAAGTGTTTTACGCTTTCAAAATTTATGGTAAGTCTCTTCAGCATGCCCTAGGCAAGTGTATGTGGGGTATATTGGTTGGCTAGCGCTGCAGGTCAAAGCAAGCATAGGCACAAAACTTATCCAAGCTTGATTGGGTATATCAACTGCAATGAAATCTGGTATATATATATATATATAGATATAAGAGTCCGAGCTAGCGTTCTCTAAGTTGGCATATGAGCTCTTATCCAGTAAGATATAGTTAAATCTTATAAAAATTTTAGATATAGCTATGCTTAAGCTGCTTTAAGAGAGCAACGCTTAAGGCTGCTGTTCCGCGCAGCTTCTCATGTTGGTTGTTGGTTGCTGTTGTGGTGCACGCTTTTGGCCATGTTCTAGGCCAAAAACATTTGCGGGTTTTGTTTATGCATTTGCGTGCGGTCGCTACACGTGCTCTCGCTACCTCTCTCTCTCCCTCTCTCTCTCTCTGTGTGGTATTTATTTGGTAATGTCAAGGCATTTGCCTAGTCGCGCGCCTCAATTATTTGTGGCTCAGCTCCAAAAATGCCAACTGCAGCCAGCTTTGCCGCTGCTGCTGTTGCTGCTGTGGCTGTGGGTTGGCCGAGTTCAAGGCCAGCCATAAATTCTAATAAGCATTTTAATTGAAATTGAAATTAGAATGTAAAAAAAATGTCGCGCTTTCACTTGGCAAATTGATTTTACAACTTTTCTGAATTTACGAGACGGCCAGACAGAGAGGGAGACAGAGAGAGAGAGAGAGAGAGAGAGAAGGCAGAAGCAAATAAACTGTGCGGCAATTAAGTGGCACAGTGTACACTGTGTAACACAGGCAAATACATTAGTTTGACTCATATGTTGGCTGTAAATTGAATTGGGAATTGAATCAACAGAATCAAAAACACAAAACAAATGCAAACTGAATGAAAAAAATCATTAAATAATTGCATAAAGCAAACACAGAGCAGAGAGGGAGAGAGAGAGTGAGAGATGGAGAGGGAATGAATGAATGCAGAAACATTTTTCAATGAATAATTGTTGTGGATAAGCAAATAGTTTAGTCTCTGTTGCAAATTGAATCAAATTGCATTAGTTGCGGTTCATGGCTGCCCTTACAACAACAAAAAAGAATAGATATATATAGATATAGATATATAAAAGAAGTAATTTAGGGAATTTAGAGCAGACAGCTGCATGGCAAGCTAATTGAGCAAGGTAAATATGAGACAGATGCGGCTTTGATATGGTCAACGGCAAGTTGCAATTTAGTTTTGGGCAAACTGCTGTTCAAATGTTTATTGATTGCTGTGTTTATTTTGGGTTTTCAATTTCAATTTTTATTAAATATTTATAATATTTCTTCTGCATAGCTATTGCAAGTGCCTCGCGGCTTCATTCTCTCAGCAGACTTCGCTCTCGACTTAGGCATCGCCTTGCTACTCCTGCTCAGCTGTAACCAGTTGAGAATTCTATGAGTGCAGCTTAGACTTTCAGTTTTTGTATCTTTACTCAAAGACAACGATTCGTTCTACAACAACTACAAACAGCGTTCGACTGTTTCTTGTATGAAGACTGTGTTAGCTAAATATAAAGAAAAAGCGTTAAGCTTTAATGACAGATTAAAGCACTTTAATATAAACTTTAAGCTAACGTGTTTAGTTCAGGTCAAAGTCAATTTTGGTTTAGATTAAGCTTAGGCTCAGAATTATGTTATGTTTCGCTGCTCGCTTTGCCAACAAAGTTGCTCAGTTATCACAAATATTTATCTACAAATTCGTGGCTTAAGCAAAGTATTATTAAATATTTATATAAATCAATTTTAAAATATTTGATTTATCATGAAATTCTGAAGCAATAATTTCTCTCAAAATAATAAATAATAAGTGAAATATTTGAGGCTGCTGTGGCCGTCGAATCAAATCTTGAAGTCGTTCATCATGATTATTTGTTGCTTGAGCATTTCCATGTTTCGTATTGCACGTGCTTTATTGGCTTATGAATTTGCGCTACCTGCGCTCATACTGCGCATCCTTTCGACTTATTTAGGCCTTGAGCAGCTTCGCTGCTTAATATGTGTTAAGAAAATAGAGTTGACTCTTGTCTCGAATTCGTCGGATTATTAGATTGACACAAATTCGAGGCGTGCAACACGCGCGCAGCACACACACACACACACACACACACACACACACGCTCTGTAGCTGTGTGTGTGTGTGTGTTAGCTCGTAACTTAGTTTTGCACACATCAATTCACTTTTATATGCATAAAAATGTCAGACATGATAAGCAGCCGCACTGAGTATAGCCAACGTTGCACTCGAGCTAACGCGACTGCATGATACTCGCTTTTGCTTGCTCTGCTTTTAGTTTATACTAGCCTAAGCTGTAGAGCACTTCAAGTGATTTCGCTGCAAAACTGGTTGATTCTAGCTTGAAAACTATGGAAGATATATTTCTGATCCCGCTGTGCCACGCCCACTTTATGGGCGCTGCTATAAGACCTTGCTATTTGCAATCTATAACAAACGATCTCTATTCAAGTTGCTAGCTTCAGCAGTGCCTTGCACAGCGCTTGAGCTTTAAAACATACTCATAGTAATGCCCGATTTACCACGCCCCCAGTGGGCGTTTTAAGGCAGATGTTTGGGGTATATATGGTTATGCACTCCAAAATTGTTAGGCTCTTCAAAGAGAGACGAATGATAATGCATTCAGAGAGATGGGTAGGCGCATGGATGAATGCATAGCCAAAACCAATATACTCTTTTCAAGAATTACGTACGAGTATAAAAAGCATAAGACTTCATGCACTCACACACACTACTTCGCATTCAAGCTTACGCACACACACACACACACACACACACACACACACACACACACACACACACACACACACGAGCCTTGCAGTAAACCTATATACTCTGCGTTCCACTTCATGAACCAGCATCAAGTGGTGTGTGCCAGTACAGCTGCACACAGACACTCATACATAGAGAGAAATGGACTGGAAATGAACTGGAAATGGAAGCTGATATGCCCTCGTTAAACAATACGTGAACGAGTATGCTTGCAGCACACAAACTAAGACTCGCACATGCACCCACGCGCACACACTCTCCCACACACTCACACACACAACGCCTGTTTCACAAAACTAATAAGCTCTCTTTATAGTTAGTGAACGAGTATGCAAACCCTACAGCAATCGCACATACTCTCTGGCATACACACAGAGCAGAACGTAACGCAAGGTGAACATGTCACACAACTAATACACTCTCATTACATCTTTTGAACGAGTATAAGAAGCACTCCACAGCACTCAAACTCTGTCTCACACATACTCTCTCACACACACACACACACAGTGAGAGAAAAGGATTGTAAGGCGAAACGAATATACTCTTAAAGCACAATTCGTGAAAGAGCATACAAGGAGTACAACAAGAAGCACTTGCATACACACACACACATTCACACACTCTCTCTCTCTCTCTCTCTGTCTCTCTCTCTCTTCCTCTCTCTGTCTCTCGCACACAATTTGCATATATATATGTGTGTGCGTGTGTGTGTTCATCTTACTCATGTGGCTGTCTGCTGATGACTTTACAGATTTCGATCAGGATGGTTTCATTGGGCACGCCGACCTGATGTCCTGTCTGACAACGATGACCAAGAACGAGCTAAGTCCCGAGGAGCATCAGCAGATTGCGGACAAGGTAATCGAGGAAGCGGACGTCGATGGCGATGGCAAGCTGTCCATATTGGAGTTTGAGCATGTCATCTTGCGGGCGCCAGACTTTCTATCCACCTTCCACATACGCATCTAGATGTTGCAACTTTCTGGCGCAAGTTGCTGTTGTTGTTGCTGTTGTTTGTTGTTTGTTGTTGTCTGCCACATCACATAAAAATGCCATCAGCGTGATTAAGTCTCGGTTGGATCTGGCCAATTGTCGTGACAATGTGCATGTCAAATGTCACACAGCTGCAGTTGTTGTAAAATTTATAAGCCAACTATGTGTGTCTGTACGCGTGTGTGTGTGTGTGTGTGTGTGTGTGCATACGCAATGTAACTATAAGCCACGAGATACCCTGTAAACCACAAATATATAAATAAATGACGTAATAAAGCTGCTTTAAACTAGAATATGATATCTATATATACATCCAAAGTGCCCAAGGAATAATACAAGAAGTAAATTGTGGAGTGTGGACTTGCCAGATACCCTGTAAAGTTAAAATATGTCAATACAAATCATATTTGAGTAATAAAGTTGCTTCAAACTAGAAAAGTACTTAAACATATACAAATTACGTACAAAACCGATATACTTGTGGAGTTTGGACTTGAGAGATACCCTGTAAAGTGTTGCAACAGCAGCAAATGAGCGTAATATGAATGCATGTATAAAGCTATAAATTTACTTTAAAATGGAAAATCTGCATACGCAACAACAACCAACAATAAAGGAGGTGAACGTGTGAGATACCCTGTAAAGTGTGGCCGTTGAGAATTTATAACAATAAATATTACAAGAAGTAATGAAGCGCCTAAAATTTTAAAATTATCGATATGCATGCACGAAATACCAATGAGCAAGCGGATAGTTGTAAAGTGTAAGCCTAACAGCTACCCTGTAAAATCAAATATTAATGCAAATCACATATAAAGTCAAAGAGCTAACTTAAACCACAAATTATATGTTTAAAGTGACAATTAAAATGAGAAAATCAAAGTGTATAGAAGTGCGGTATACCCTGTAAGTGTATAAGACGCTAAATCATTAGCAAATATTAAGTTAACTAATACAATTGCTTTCAATTAGATATTATCAGTACACAAGTAGCAATAAAATGGAATAATCAAAGTGTGTGGACAAAACAGATACCCTGTAAATTGTGAAAGCATTAGCAACAGCCTGAAACTAATGATATGTACAATAAAGCTGAAGTTAGTTGGAAATTTATATACATATAAAAGTACAAATACACACAGTACAATGGTAGAGTAGGCATATTTGAGATACCCTGTAAAGTATATTAGCAGCAGCAAAGGCTTTAAATATTATATGAAATCAATAAGATTAGTCATAAAGCTGCTTTAAATTAGAAATTTTAGTTGTCGAAGCATTAAATGGAGCAAATCAAAGTGGCTGAACGTTGAGATACCCTGCAAATGATAAATATGTTAATTCAGATTAAAATGAGAACTAATAAGGGAGCTTTAAATGAGAAATTATAAACAGGCAGAGATAAAATTAAGAATATCAGTTTGCGTACGTGTTAGATACCCTGCAAGACGAATACTTGCGACTCTAGTCACTGCTCAATGAGATATATGAAATGAAAAAGTAGTATAGACGCTAGAAGCTAGATAGATGTCTCAAGGACACTTTTTGCTTTGGAGTATTTGCCGTGTGCGTTAACGAGTATTTACTGTACTTATATTAGAATTGTACTTATTTAATTTAATGATAATTCTGTTATAAGCTACAGCTTGACATAGGCCTTCGAAGCAATATACCACACACCACTTGCCACTATGCAGGGTATACAGCAGATGCAACCACAGCGGCCGTAAACATACAGTGAAAACTGTTACTGTTGTTGTTGTTGTTGTTGTTGCTGTTGCTGTTGTTGCTGTTGTTGCTGCTGTCTCTGCAGTTGACCTCAATAATGGAAAGCAGTCAATGGCATGAAATGGAGATTTGGACAACGGCAGAGGTCATATACGAGCATGTGTGTATGTGTGTGTGCTGTGTGTGTGTGTACACGCGTTGTCAAAGTTTTATCAATTTGCCAATTTGAGCTTAAAGTTGTTTGTGGCAAATGAAACGCGTGTTGAACTGTTTTCATATCCTGCCGCCTATCGAAAGTGACTTTAGGGTATATTGTTTGAGTTAAAGTGTATGTGGCAGGCAGAAGAAGAGACTTAAGGCACATCAAAGAGTGTATTTGTATAGATGACGAACTTCTCTGTCTGTACTTTGCAGGTAATCGACCTGAGGTCTTCATATCTCTGTTATAACACGCTCACATCAACATTTACTTTATTATCTGTGTCGAGCTTTCAATATTCTAGCATATCTTACACACTTTGCAGGGTATTTCCCAGTCAGGCACTCCCTACTAGAACATCACGCAATTATTGTAATTGGGGTTTTTGCCTTCTTTTTTATTGTTGCAAATGGCAGCTAACGGTAAACCGATTGAGACCGTTAGCTAATTGCATTCGCAGCATATTAATGGAATGTCATATGTCCAGTCTCATATGCGAGGGTGGTTTGTATAGTTTGCTGAAATAACAATGAACATATTTATCAATTGAAATAGAAGATTATTCTCGCTTATATGCCGTGCATGTATAGTAGGATCATCATAGAAGACACTGTTCAAACATAACACACACGGACAACTTATTAGGCCATCCTCGCATAGTATAGTCTTATAAACTTAGAGTCCCTCGCATGATAATTCAGGAACTTGTTAGACTACCCTCGCATTAAATAGACTTAGCAATGCTGACAACTCATCGGACCACCCTCGCATAATATAGCTGACCAGCCGACTCTCGCATAATATAGCTTAATGAACTTAATGAACAACTTCTCATACTATCCTCGTATAATTTTGTTCAATTCGAACAATTTATCAAACCAGCCTTGCATAATAGAATCTTATCAATTGGCATAACTTGTCATACCACCCACGCATAATATTATTTTATCAATTCGCATAACTTATCAAACATTCCTCGCATAATAGTCTTATAAATTGACATAACTTGTCATACCACCCACGCATAATATAATTTGATCAATTTGAATAACTTATCAAACCTAATAAACTTATACATTGGCATAACTTGTCATACCACCCACGCATAATATAATTTTATCAATTTGAACAACTTGTCATACCGCCCACACTTGATGTAGCTTCATGAATGCGAAATGCCTGTTTGGCAATTTCTCGCCTAAATTAAATTATTTACAATATCCGCAAACTTGTCAAACCGCCCGCGTCTGCCTGATTATAAAGTCGTTTGTTACACGCAAATCAGTATTTTTTTTTTTTTATTTTATTTCGACTGTTGTTTAAATCACGTTCAATTCGCATTTTAATTTAGTTTTAGTTTTAGTTTTCTATTCAATAATACGCAGAAGTTTTACATACAATTTTCTTTTACATATATCTTGTTTATATATTTGTTTTTACCATATATATGTATATATATAGATTTATTTATTTAGTTTTACTTTTACTTTTGTTTTTATATTTTTGTTGGCTTAAACAGTAGAAGAAAGTCTATTACAAGTATTCCATAATTGTGTTTAGTTCAATTTATATATATATATAAATATATATATATATGAATATTCTTTTAGTTTTATATCTATTAATGGACTCGTATTACGTATTACTCCAGAAACAAAACCATTTTGCTGTCATCTAAGTTGTTTGCCTCTAGTTAATTGTGCATGTAAAACTGTACGCTTTGACTGACATTGACAAGTACATGCAAGTACATATATGCATGTATATATATATATATATATAGAGTATAGTATAGTTGGCTATTGCAGTTCGATCCAAACCATAAGCGGGGCAGAGCTCTATAGCTGTGGCCACAGATGAACGGAAACAGTGAAAATTTCGGATGCTATACACAAAAAACAACAACACTTAAGTTTACAACTACTAAGCCTAACATCTAAATAAGATACATATATAAGATATATATATATATATATATATATATATATATATATATATATATATATATATATATATATATATATATATATATGTATGTATGTATAGTTGTATAGTTTGTATATATATATATATATATTTTATATAAAGCAAAAATTATTGTGAGCCTTAAAGTTCGTGTTTTTTTTTTACATTTCCTTTCGTATACTTTATGTTTTTCATTTAAATTTTATTTTCATTTTGCATATTTATTTAATTTTTACTTTTTAATAATTAATTCGTTGAGCTCTACGTTTGTTTTTGTTTTGTTTGGTTTTTTTTTTAATATTTTTATATTTTGTTGCTTAATTAAATATTTTCAAAATACATTTAGTGGGTAAATATGTTTAAGTTAGCTCAAGTTTCTCTCTCGTATACATTCGTTATAGTCTTTTTTAATTTTAATTATTTTATTTCTTCTTTTTTTTTTTTTGTTGCTAAATTTAAAACAAAAACACAAACGAAATGATTGGCTTTGAAAACTGTTTTGCTTGGCTGTCAAACTGTACATGTGCATGCATGCAGTTTAGAAGTCGTGGGTGCCGCAATTGGAAAAACCGTAATCCGAAAAGCTTTCAAAGCTTTTCAACAAATTTCAGTAGACCGAATTGTGATGCTCGTAGTTGTTGTGTGCGGCCGCTGCGTGGTGTAAGTACGAGGGTATTGCCGTTGCGTTTAGTTCCGATGCGCGCCGTCGCAGCGCCGCAATGCTGTGGCCGCGCCAGACATCCTCATCGGTGGCGCCATCTGGCGACTGCATGGACTGATGACAGTGCGGCAGCAAATTTGAGCTATCCTGTTGCTGTTGCTGCTGCTGTTGTTGTTGCTGTTGTTGCTGTTGCTGCTGTTGTTGTTGCTGTTGCTGCTGCTGTTGATGTTGCTGCTGTTGCTGGGTTGGTGTAGCCGCTTGCTGTTGATGTGTAAGACTCTGTTGGTGTGCCTGCTGCTGCTGCTGCTGTTGTGGTTGGTGTGCCTGCTGCTGCTGCTGCTGCTGCTGTTGGTGTAGTGGCTGTCAAATAGAAATGTTAAGTTTAGCAGTGCTGTTAGTGTGGTTGGTGTCTTCGCTGCTCACCATTGCCTCGTTGTTGAGTTCATTTTGATTGGGCTGCGCGGCCAGCGGCGGCGGCGGCGTCACAGACGAACAGCTGTTCATGTTGGGCGGCGTTGTGGCGCTCGGGGAGCCGCCCGGTCCACAGCTCACCCCCCCGCCCACGCCATGCTGATACATCATCGAATCGCCTAGCAGGTGCAAGAGAGACAACAACAACTTCAATTAAAACACCCAAAAAATTGTAACACGACGCAACAAAAAAAAAAAAAGAAAAAAAGAAAGAAAACCTGTCTCCAAAAACCTAATTAGCACACCTGTACGAAATCAAACAAAAATCAAGAAAAAACCAAAACGCAAGCAGAACCAGAGCTAAAAATCATGCCTGCCGGCCATAGCTGATAAATTAAGCGCCTGCCTGTTAATTGAGCCAGCAAACAGCTCGAAAAGGCAACAACAACAACAACAACAACAACAACAAAAGCAAAAATGCGTCAAGAGCTCTATAAATTAAGCGTATGTGGCCTTTATTTACTTAACAAATTTATTAAAAAAAAAAAAAATAAAAAAAAATGAAGAAGAAGAAGAAGCAACAGCAGCAGCGAGTTCAAAGAAATGAAAATTCGTGTTTTGACAATTTGTGAATAAGAAAAAACAAAAGCAAAGCAAAAATGTCAAATGGAAAGTTTTTTTTTTTTTTTTTTTTTTTGCTGGTATTTTTCATGTGATTTCAATTAGGGGTAGAGGGTTGCACCTACCCAAAGCATTCAAGCCATAGTGCTGGTAGGTGCCGGCACCCAGAGCTGAGCCCATGTTTATGCCCGAATTGAGGCCGCTGTTGAGCGAAGTCGTTTGATTCAGCTGACCAAAGCCTACCGCGCGCACATATAAATAGTAGTAGTTGGTTTAGTTTAGTTAGTCATCATTGTTTAGTTAAGTTTAGCTTAGTTTCGCTTAGTTCAGTTCAGTTAGTGGCTCACTCACCTGCCGTCATGGGATTGACGCCCACGCTCCAGCGATCGCCGCCAAACATGCCGCTGCCGCAGAGGCCGTCGCCCATGGCGATGTTCGTGATGTTTGCCCCGAACGGCGGCAGGCCGTGCGACGGCAGCAGAGCACCGGGCGTGCGGAACACGTTCGTCGTCTTCTTGCGCTTCTTCCACTTGGCGCGACGGTTCTGGAACCAAACCTGAAAAATAGTTGAGAGAGAAATAGGTTTACATTCTAGAAATGGCAACGAGAGATTTGAGGAGCAAACAGTTGAGATAGTTCACTTAAGATTAGAGCTCAAGAAAATCTGACCAACTGCATGATGCGCTATGCATAGCTAGCCAAGAGTCTCTGCTTCTGCTGACTGACTGGCTGTCAAACTGTATTTGAAAGGCTCTCAAACTGTCTGAAAGTTTGTTCAATTTACCAGCTTCAAGTTGGGGCAGCTGAACGTAGGGCAAAACCCAACAAAAGCGACTAACTGCAAGGCAATTTACTTTGCCCACAGTCACCTAGCCCTCACTTCAATTGTAATAGAAAACGAGTAAAGATAAACAGTTACCGTGCAAGCCAATATACTCGTGTTACACACACTTAACAGTGTATGAGCTCATTCGCTGAAAAAACGCTAAACTCAATTCCATTTTTATACTTTGACTTGATGCAAGCGCAGGCCAATTAAAGATGCGGCCAGGTGAGGGCAGGTTAAAGCCTTAAGAACGCGGCGCACATACACACGTGTAAATAACTCTATGCGTGTGTGTGCGTGTCTGCGTGTGTGTGTGTGTGTGTACATGTGTTGTCTGCTTGTTAAGCGACTTCTCTTACATGGTCTTAATCGAGATCAATTACCGTCGTGACAGTCAAAACATGTCTCGACTCACACACACACACACACACATACACACCGCTACACTCGTACACACACACACACACACACATGTGCATAAATTGCGTATGTAAATTCTTTAGCTCCATATAGTGAAGAAGCAGCAAAATTATTTGGCAGCTGCCAACGCGCAGCCCCAACGCATCTTGCTGGCTGGTCAGCAGGCGAAATGCTTTTGTCTTCCAGGTAGCTTGGCCCAGTAGGAGGGCGTTGGGTAGGCGTAGCATAGACAGCGGTCGAGGCTCCATGTCGGATGTGTGTTTTCCAAAATTGGCATTTCCATATGCATAAGAATTAGACAGAGGCGGACGGACGGACGGACGGACGGACGGACGGACAGAGAGACTAGCAAAGTCAGCTAGCTGTCTATAGACACATGTTGAGGTTTTGACATTTACAAGCAGCTGCACACACATACACACACACACACACTCACATAGATACACGCTGCCAGCTCGCTTGCAAAAGTGTTGCCTACTTTTGAGCGCGCGCAACTGCAGCCATTTTTTTCGACAGTTTTTTTCTCTCCGTTTTTTTAGCGCAACAAAATTTGGTTTTTCGAATGAAAAGCCGAGTGAATGACTTGTGACATGAAAACGATTTTTCCGCCGTGTTTATATATACATATAAATAAATATATAAAAGACGACGACGACATCATTCGCCGTTTAGCCATCCACATCACGCGGCGGGTTGACAACTTAACTTGACTTAACCAATGCCTTCATGTCTATGTATGTGTGTGTGTGTGTGTGTGTGTGCATTTATTGGTTAAAGTCTTGAGCTGTCAGCGCGTCGCATTGTCGCCTGACAGTCAACCAAAACAGGCAACAAACTAATGGCCAAGAAACAATGCACAAGCAACAAAAAGCAAAGCCAAAAAGACAACACGGAAAAACTGTTAAGGACAGCAGGTCGCAGTGTGAATACCCTACAGTATGTGTGTAGCTGAGGTAGGGTATACACCTCGGCGCAGTCAACTATTATCATTTATGCAGAATTTCAGATTTGTATAGATGATAATATGATCAAATGAATAAGATTCCAATAAGAAGAAATCTAGTTAAAACAGCTTGAATACCCTTTACATATGAGTAGTAGCGGCTAAGGGGTATATTTAAATGCCTATATAAAAGTCATATATAGAAGGCGCATATAGATATATACAGCTATACAGCTATGTTCGTAAAAATAGTAGTGCTACTAAAATATTGTGCTGCAAAATTTTGTGATTAACATTATATTTAGAAAAACAATTTGAATGGAGTATTAAAATTAACACATATGTTTATATAAATGTATTCAAATTGTTTTAAAAATAAACTGTTTATCACAAAACATTTCAGTTGTACTACTATTTTTATGAACACAACTGTATGTACCTCAAACAAATAGCCAATAGAATAAAACTGTTTTTAGCTGCAGTTCACAGCTTGAATACCCTGTACGTATATATATATGACAGCTATGGGGTATACTCGGTGTGTATACTCTACCTATAGGTATTTTTCTATAACATATAAGCCTCCTTTGTCATCTAGAAAACATATAGATATAGCTTAACCATAATTGAAATAGGTTAAGAGCGACAGTCATACCCTAACCATATAGAAATTGATGTAAGCTATGATCATTGTAATCATTATGATGATTATTTCAAACAAAAAGTCAATATATCAACTTTGATAAGTACCACATACAGTAAAACATGCCTATATTGGCTTTTTTGAGGCTTAAACTAATGCGTGAGTTAAAAACTGAATTCTGGCTCCATTTTAGCACTAGTCTAATAAGAAAAGATTACTAATCTAATAAGAAAATCATGCCCAATTTGAACTTGCAAAATTGTTCTTACAACGCCTTTACTTGAGCTAAAAACTCAAGGAGTCCTAGAAACAAGCGTTGCCAGTTGACATATCAAAATATCAACTGAAATGTTACAAGCTCAGTCTCTAAGTGCCTAATATCCACGCTGTTTAGGGCATATCAAAAGTCAGAGCCAAAGCCAGAGCCAGAGCCAAAGCCAGAGCGAGAGCCAGCGAACTGTAGCTGCAACTGAAGCTAAAGAAAAATGGCAAAGTTTTGCGCAAAGTAACTTTGCTTGTAACGCTGATGGTCCCCAGCGTATTTGTCATATGTCGGCCAGCAGGCAGACAGACAGAATGAGAGAGAGAGAGAGAGAGAGAGAGAGAGCGAGAGAGTGACAGAGTGAGGTCGACACACACACACACACACACACACACACAGCGGGAACAATCAGACAACTATTTGGACAGCAGCGCTTGGGATCGACAGACGTTTCACTAAGTATGCGCGCAATGTTCCAACAGGGATTTAACTTCAGGGTTGGGCAGGCATTGGCTGCGACGTCAACGTCAACGACGACGGCGACTGCAACGGCGACGACGACGGCAACAGCGACGTCGGCAGCGACGACCTTGACTTGTTTATGCTTTTTACGTGTTTATGCGTCGCTCTATTCATTAACTTTTAATTTAATAATTTAAGACAATGTCTGACAGTCTGGCTCTCGCTCACTCGCTCGCACGCACGCTTCAACATGCTGCCTGCCTGCCTGCCTGTCTCTCTGTCTGTCTCGCTCGCGCTTACTCTTGTGCTACAATTACATTTTGTTCGCCTCTTTTATTTTGCTTGCCAAATTCGCTTTGATTTCATTCTTGTTTCTTTTTTATGTTTTGCTCGCTTGCTGCTTTCTGCTTGCTGCTTCTTCCTGTGTGCGGGTACGTGCGCCTATGCGTGTGTGTGTGTGTGTCTTTGAAAATAAAGGCCTAGTCATTGCATAGCTATAGTCGCACTGGCATACCTCTTAAATTGGCATAACGTGCATGACGTGCCCTGGCACGCAAATAGGCGTTAAAATGTCGGTTAAACAAAACATTTATTTTTTTATTATGCAGAGCAACACACACACACACACACACACACAAACGCATACACACACATATATAGACATAAATGTGTGTTTATAGGGTGTGCATGGGCTCTGCATATGTCAGACACTGTGCATGTTATCACGCTCTATGCCATTTCCATAGCTTCTCTCACGCCCTGTGTCTCTCTGTCACTCACACTCAGCCGCTCTAGCTCACTTGCCGTCATCTCTCTACCTGTCTCGCTCTCGCTGCCGCCCTTTGTTTGTTGACGCTCCTTTAGCCGCGCTAAATTTGTATTTCAACGGTAATTTTTTAAGCTTTGCCCTTATGCATAAATTATCAGACGCGTTGAGTGTGTGTGCGAAAAAAGGGGCGGGCGAGGGGCGCAGTTACGCTTGCTTTGACTAGCAATAAATACGAGATTTGATTTATTTAGCTTATGAAATAAATAGTGAAACACAGAAAAAAGAGCTATCAAGGAGCTAAGTGAATGGTCTATAACATTTGATTTCTGTATGAATAATAAAAGAGTCTAGCCAATAGAGGTCAGGGTCTAATACCTATTCATAGGTATATACTTATCGATGGGTATATAAAAGTAAAGGTGGGAATTGGTTATTGATTTAAGGAAGGAACTAGAGATCTACCTACTTACACAGAAAAATTCTAGAGAATAGAGCTTGGAGCTGTTTTTAAAGTAGAGCTATAGAAGTATAAAACTCATTTTAAGCTCGTATTTAAGTGCTATGTAGATAATCTAACCTTTGAGCTTATCTTAAGGCTACAAACTGGTTGCAAATCTCTTTTTGCCCATTTTTAGACGTTTTCTTGGGAGAGACTTTTGATCATGAGAAAACTTTAGTTTATCTTATATTAAGGCTTTTTCTTAGACCTTCACTAGAAATTTGATTTTTTCTTTAAAATCTCTGATATTTGTAGTATTCTCTAGCTTCAAATATGCCGAGTAAAGTATACCTTATATATAATACCTGATCTCTTAATAACCCATTATAAAAGTATATTTTACAGTTATGTTGGCTTGACTCTATATATCACAAGCAAATTGCAGTTTTCTCTATAAATTTCTCTTACTTTTCTCTTGTTTCCACATTCAAACAAAAAATCTAAAAAAAAATAGTGCACTCCATTAGCATGCCTTGGCATATTCTATTCCAATTCGAAATGCAATTTCAGTTGGCAAAGGACTTCAATTTGCAGTCGAAAGAAAATAAATGTGGCCACCGCCAGCCTCAATCTGCTATCTCTACCTACCCAACCACCCCCATTCCGGCCAAGCAAATGGAGCAGAACGCAATCAAAACTCGAGGGCAACAACAACAACAACAACAGCAACAGCAAGAGAAAGAGATTTCCAAAAAAAAAAAGACAAAAAGATTTTTCTGGCCATATGCTGCAAAGCAAAAGCATTTTCATGTTTGGACTTTTAATTTTCACTTGCGACTGACAAACGGGCCAAACAAAAAAAAAAAGAAACAAAAAGACACCACCAGAAAGGCAGACAAAAGGTGTGAGCGCAACAACAACAACAACAATGAGATGAAGAAGAAGCATTACGAAAAACTGTTGCAAATAATAAATGAGTCAAGTTCATGAAAAAGCAATTTCTTGCGGCAGGCCACAAATATTAGCACCAGCTACAACAACAACAAAAGCAACAACAACAACAACAACAGCAACAACACACCCACATTGTGTTGATCCGGGCACACCCGAAAACGCACCCTTAGGGGGTTGGCAGAAGTCAGAAATTAAGTAGCTGCCAAATGACATGCTGCATCAGAGGGGCGACGTTGGCAGTGAAACGAACCCAAATGGGCTAAACAAGTGATTTGCTTTGATTTTATGACTAGCGCCCTAACTGGATGACTGAGCTGGTCTGGCCTGGCCTGGTCTGGCTCGGTCTGGTCTGGTCTGGCCTGGCCTGGCCTGGACTGGTCTGTTCGGGTGGTTGTTAAGGGCTCGTTGTCTAGTGTCAAAGACCCAATGGTATTTTTATTATGAAACTGAACCTGTTTATAACTCGGTCCATATGATTGCCAGCCATTTATAATGGTAAATCTGTGTCTCAGCGCAAAGGGGGCCTCGTTATGCAACATTAATTGCACATTATGGCTAATAAACAGCTGTCACACTATTCTAGGTGCATATAACTGTTATATAGCCAGATTCTGATCAAACTAGCTGCTGACATTTGTATAGAAGTTCGAATTTTAAGTTAAACTTGATTGAATTATAAAAAGTATTTAGCTAGAGAGAGATCTTATAGATATGTACGCTCAGTTACACTCCCATTGGAAGTCTGTGTAGCTTAGCTGCTAAGGGGTTGATCGCATGCATGTAAACATGTTGTCGTGGGTTCGATTCCAGAAAAAATGTATTTTATTTTTTAATTTAGCTGTTAGAAGGCGTCTGGTAACGCATATCAGACAGTCTGCTGCAGGTTAGAGTTCAGCATGAGTTAGAGCTCAAGCGCAGGGGAATTCGCAGCTGGAGGTTCGAGTCCCGCCCCAGACAGCCACAGCCTCTTAGCTAGCTGCATGAGACTCTTCCGTTGGTTCGAGACCAACATATTTTTTGTAATATTGAAAATTAGTTTTTAGTTTATAACATATAATTTAAATCAGGTAGTAATCTTTGGCTTTAGCATAACAATTCTCATTTTCGCATTGCATTTATATTTAAACAACAAACTGCAAAGTAATTACTTGCTTAGCTACGTTGGTTAGAAGAGTAAAGCACGATAGAAGGAAACGATTCTTAAGTTATTTTTAGCTCTTGAAAAAGAAGCTTAAGTTAAAAGACAGACTTAATAAGTAAGCAGCAGGTCGCAGGTTCGAATCTAACTGCAAACATCTACTTATATTATTTGTTTTTTTATTATTATTTTTTATTTAAAGAAAGAAAAAAAAACAAAAAAGAATTTGGCTTTTGCTTTTGTATTTACTGCAATACACGCTGATTGCTTGACAGACAGCAGCAGATCGTTTGCCTAACACAGACGAAGGATCAAACCATGCATAGGGTTGTTTAACAGAAGTTTATTTTTAGCTTAACATTGAAAATTTTGCATTGCATTGGTATCTTGTAAAAATTTAATGTTGTTGTTGTTCCCGATTGACAATGGCGCAGTGAATAAGATGTTGACATGAGAAGACTAATAAGGAGCGAGCTGATACATGTTGTTTGTGGGTGGGGGTTCGAAGCTCGCTCTCGCCATAGAGCATTTTTATTATAGGGGATGAAGTTACCTCCTCTTCCTTTCTGTTCTATTTTTTTTTATATTAGTGTAAAGTTTGTAAAGTGAGTTGCATTGAGAGGTGTAAGCAGATGCTGTCAATAATGATTTGTTGTTAGCCTGTTAGCTTTGCTAACTAAGTTATAGCCAAAGCGCACGGAAACCAGGCAATACCAGTTTTAATTTCTATTCTCCAACTATACAAATAATAGTCTTATATCAATATGGAGAGCTCTGTTCATATATTTGTATTATTTCCATGTGCCGCAGACAGTGGCAAGTGGCAAGTGGCAATTGCTGTAGCCGGTGTGCTGCACTCTCCATACATAGAAATGCACTTTGGCCACTTGAAAAAAGTCAATTTCAAAAATATCAATCACAATTGAAAGGCCAGAGAATCGCGTTGCCAACTATCGAAACAGCAATAACGGCAGCAGCAGCAGCAGCAGCAGCAGCAGAAGCAGCAACAACAATTGGCCAAATTGCAATCAAAATTCGATTAGCTGCAAAATGCAAATATTATTTATTAAGCCAGCAAATGTCATATACATAGTTGGCCAGGAAAGGACAGCAGGCCAAAATGTGGCCCCCAACCCCACTCTGCTTTCTCGCTGTGTATTAATAAACATTTGATTGGCAAACAGAGCGATGCACAGAGTGAGAGAGTGAGAGAGAGGGAGACGACTAGCGTGAGTGAGCGGGAGAGCTAGCTACCGCTTGCAATAATATTTGGCTTGTTTTTATTGACAATTTTTGCTGGTTAAGCGAGCAGTTATGAGCGTTTGTTGCCGCTGCTGCTGCTGCTGCTGCTGCTGCATAATCAAAAATCAATTGGCCACGTTATTGCATTTTCTTTGAAGCTGAATGGTTCGTCGTGGCCTGGCAACCGCATGAAATAAGCACTTCAAAAAGCCAAACCAACTGCCAATGCCAATTCTCTCTCTCTCTCTCTCTCTCTCTCTCTCTCTCTCTCTTTCTGTGTTTCTCTGATTTTACTTTGAAGTCCTTTTGCCACTTGTCTTTGGCTACAAGCAGCTTTTTATTGGATGGCCTGAGTGGTTTATGGAAATCGCTTTTCGGCCAATATCTTTTCATATAAAAACTGCGTATAAATTCATAAAGCGACTCAGTTGCTGCTGCTTCTGCTGCTGCTGCTGCTGTTGTTGTTATTGCACACAAATGGAGTCGATTTATTTTATGTTATCCTTTAAATCCTGCTTTACGAGCCAGCGCCCAGCGACACTTGCTGCGACTCGCCACCCAGCCAACCCAACGAGCCACCCAACCAACCCACCCACCCACCGAACAGCCGAACAGCTTTGCCTTGCTTTGCTTTATCCAACCCGCCTGCCTGCTGCTACACTATGGCTGTCCCACTCTCACACACACGCTTGCCCCCCAGCACGGTTTGGTGGTTGCTTTGCCGTCCCTTTTGGCTGCGGAACTATTGGTTCGGCTGCTTAGGCTTAGACTTTGCACTTTGGACTTTTGGCGGATTTATGAAATAGTTGACCATTGGACATCGGCATTAGTTGCATATTACTTTTGCCAGTCACTGTGTGGGCCTGCTGTGAGGGTGGGGGTGGGGGCGGCTGGAGTAATGCAGCGCATTGCATACTTTCGGCTGCCTTTGGTGGGGCACACGCAATGCAACCCCCAAAAATTGTTTGGTGCATGCGCAGCTCGTGCAAAACCTAGCGAAATTTGCTAGCCTTTTTTCGGCTTTTTTTTTGGGTTGAGGTTGGATGGTGGGAAAGCTAGCGAAGTTGGCAGTTGCTTTTATTTTGGATTTTTATTTAGAGTGTTTCTCTGAAGAATGTAAAAAGCTAGCAAAATGCTGCGTGGCTATTTAGCTTTTTTTGGCTGTTTTTTTTTTAGCTTTTTCTATTACTTTTTCTGTTTTTGGTGAGTATTGGGCAAAAAGGACGAAACTTTTTTTTTTCTTTCATTTATCGATAGAGCCGCGCTCGCTGGTCGCTTATCCCAGTGTGGCCAGTGGGGGCGCACAGTGAAGACTCGATTGCGCAGCAGCTTCGACACTTTGGGCACGCCATTTTCACACAAAACATTTCAATGAAAAGTATCAACGAAATTGCTTTCGAAATTGCTTCATATGCCATAAACAGAATGCGTGCCAGATTTTCTTTATGTGCATTTTATGCGAGCGACAGCGACTGGGCCACTCGCCCCCACTCACCCGCTCTTTCTCTCTCTCTCTCTCTCTCTGTTTGTCTGTCTCTATCTGGCTGCTGCAGCATATTTTCGTTTTTGGTATTTCAATTAAAGTTTAATTAAAGCGCGCTGCCATGGTTATCTAAAAGGTAAAACTGCATTTGGCTTAACCTAACTTTCTTTATGCTCTCATCTTTGCACCATTCTCCCTCTCTCTCTCTCACACACACACTTTTTTTAGTAAGTGTAATTAAATTCGCATAGAGACTGAGCCACTCACTGACTGAGCTCTCATAAATTTCGTGTCTTTCCACCTGCCAGCTCGATGGCTCGCTGCTGCGCCTCGAGTCTCGCATTAGACGGCTTAGCACATAAATTAGTTGTCCCCAGCTGCTCGTGGACATCATTTATCATGTCTCTTGCTTCGCCTATGCCTTTGCCTTGGCTTTGACTTGACTGAAATCTAAGCTAATCAATAGAAGTTTTGGTTGGAGTTGTTCGGCCTGCGAAGCCCAAGTCCTGAGAAGAGTTTTTGGAACCGTTTCCTGGTACTAGTTGTGCTCTATGAGGCGATTATTTCTAGGGGTAACTGTTGTTTTATTAAGGCTTAAAGTCTTTATAATTATCAAAGCAATGTTCTAAGCAATAACTGAATAATATTTGGTTAGCTTCAACAGCTCTGAAGGGAATCAATGCAGCGATTTATTCTTGCGGCAACTTTTCTTTTACTAGAGCTAAAAGTTTTATATATTTTCTGCCTGAATTCTTCATTATATCTTATCTTTACATAGCTTGAAAGAGCTAAACCTAAAGCTATTTATCTTGTTAATTATAAACTTTTTCATGACTTTAATTAAAGATTATAAAAAATTACTAGCAAAAATTCATGTTATTATATAATTTACAGAGTTTTTTAATTTTTAGATGAATTTTTAAATTACAGCTAGAAAAAGCTAGCTTTTAAAGCTAGAAGCAGTCGCTTTAGCTGTTGACGAGATGTCGCTTGTTAGCGTTAGTTTTTAAGATTTTCAAAATCAAATTTAGTTGATTTTTGCCTAAGCTATGTGAGGTGAAGCTATTTCTAGAGTCTTTAGTATAAGTCTTTCTGAAGTGAGTTTAGTTGGGGTTAATGAAAAGTAGTATGGGTTAATGAGTTTAGTAAAGGTTAATGAAGCGTTTTGTTGGATTGTCTAGTAAATAAACATTTTGATAAACATTTTTGGACTGAACTAAAAGCTTATTAATAGACGAGAAAAGTCTAAAAAAGTCTAATTTCATAAAAAATTTATATAAATAAATACGAGAAATTCCAGAAGGTTTAACTTTTAAGATTCTTTAGAAACAATATCACAAGATTAATTTTTAAAGATTTTCTTTATTTATTTATATATTATTTTTCAGTTATATAATTTTCTTATCTCTTACAGATATATCAAGCAAATCCTATAATCCAATATATATAATAATACTATAACTCTATACGAAGCCACTACAAAGGGAACTTTGAACCTCTTTTTAGAACGAGTTTAACGACTCTAACAACTTCCTTTATGAACTGTTTACAGCTGACGCCACACACGCACACAATTAACAGCTTTTATAATATGAGGTGAGTAACTGGAATTTATTTATTTTCATTTCATTTTTATTATTCATTTTTATGATTGATTTGAAATGCATTTCGAATGCCTCATATCCTTTTGCAAGTGTGAATTTTTTTGATGATTCAGAGTCAGTTTTATTGAAAAGACGAAAAAATCTTAATGAAACATGGCAGAAGAATAAAAATGATTGTTTGTAAGAGAATCGCATGCAGCTTCCTTGTTGAAGCCCTCTTAAAATCGAATTAGTTTTCTACTACAACTTTGAACTGCCACATTTTGAGCAGTGTAGCTACCTTTTCTTCCTCTTCCTCTTCCTCTTCAGCATCTACTGCTGCAAGCAAGTACCATTCTGAAAAAGTTTCAACGAGTGTCCTTTCGAGTTGTGCGAATTCAATTTTGAGCTCGGGCAGCAGAAAAACCCTTCAAACTAAGCCAACAAAATTATGAATTTAAACAATTTTTAGTGCCTGATTAGCTGGAAAACTTTCGCCCAGGTAGCGAGCCACTCGACCAAGCTACTTGATGCCGAATGTCTCTATCTCTCTCTGTGTGTGTGTGTGTGTGTGTGTGTGTGTGTGTGTGCCACTTGGCTGTGCCACTGCTACTGGGCCAGCGCCTGCTTCAGTTGGCAACTAGCTTTTGCTTAGCTACGTGCCACGCCCCACTTTTAGCTAGTTGCCAAGGCAAATTAATCATGTGAGAAATTCATTTGATTCACAGAACAACACAGAGACAGAGAGAGGGAGACGGGACGAGCTTGTGGCACGTGCCTCGTGCTTGTGCTTGTGCCCGTTGCAACAAATTTAATAAACAAAGCAATAAATGCAAAAGCATTTCAAACATTGCTTTGACAATGTAAAAATCATGATAAGTCAATTTTGTGTGTGTGACACGCTCTGACCCACCACCTCCCCCATCTCTGTCTCTCTATCTCTGCCCACTCTCTGTGTGTGCCGCATGCAGTGGCATATTGCCTGGCCACGGGTGGTGCTAAGACGCTTAGGCCTTAATGCACCACACAAATTGTTCATTTCTAGCTGTGAAACAAACAAATTAACAATTGCACCACACGCTGGGCAAACAGTCGCTGTCTGTCCCTGTCCCTGCCCCCGCCCTCTCTCCCCAAGCCTCACCTCCCTTAAGTCTTTGGCTGCCCACATTTGCTCTGCTTTTGTTATTTTAGGTCACTTATTTGTTGCTTATTCAATTATATTTTCGAGAAGAATAGTTGCAGTCAGCGAGTATCTTCTCAGTTATCAAACTTGTTTAGCAATTTCATGATCGAAATGCTTTAAAACAGGTAAAAACTTATACTTTTCTACTTTCTTAGCATCTACTCAAAGTGAGCAAAAATGACGTTCGTCCATTGCAGATTTAACTGTACAATGTATTCTATAAATACGCTGTAACTGCACTGCTCTCATTTTCGTTTTCTCTCTCCCGTTGCTTGCCTATGCTAATGATCTCTGTTCATTGTCATCTCTCAGCCTGTGTGTGATGATATTAAGTTTATGCTCTCTCTTTGCATCTCCTTCTCTCACTTTCATTTCCCATGCTGATATTTTGGTTAAAGCTCTCTCTTCGTCTTCCTCTAACTCATTCGCTCGTTGCTTACATTTAGCTAATGCTTTGCTCTGTTATTAGAGCTCACTTATGTAGTTGTTGCTTATTTAATTATATATATATATATATATATTTTTATTTATATATATATATATATATTAAATATATATATACATATATATATTTACTGCATAATTAAGCAGCTCATATGCCAATTATATCGCATATCCTGTTGCCTATATCCAGCCACGTCTAGCTACGTGAGCTTCATAACTTATGCAGCTAACACACACTCACACACACACACTCTCGGTTCTAGCTTGACTTGCTTTACGTGTTAAGACTGCCACATCCTTTTTTTGTTGTATTTTGGGGCATCCTTTTAGCAAGTGGCAGTTGGGGCTGTCTTTATGCCGTCATTAGCTGCAAATCCTTGCAGATTGATTTAGGGCCAGACGTGTGTGTGCATATCAAATGTGGGCGCTCCAATTGAAGGCGTGCCACGCCCTTTTTGAAGATATTCAAATGTATATAGAAAAATATGTAATACATGTGCGTGTGTGTGTGTGTGTGTGCCGTACAGTGGTACAAAAACCAGCATGCAAACTTAATTTATATGCTAATTTTATTAACAGAGGGCGAAAGGAAGAGAGAGCGAGGGAGAAAGGCAGAGGCTGAGTCGTGAGGCAGCTACAATAAGTCCTTGCTAATCCAAAGGGCTGACATCCCATAAGCCGCAAAAGCCAAACGACAAACGAAAAATCAAACATTATAGCGTGTTAATAGCAACAACAACAACAGCAACCCGGCATTATTCTTGCGACCTCCCCCTTTGAGGCAGCAGACAGGATACATTAACAGCCAGACACTGATACGCAATTATTAAAAACAATTTATCAAAGTAGAACATCCGTTAGGCGCGCGCGAAAAGAGGCACAAAAAAGAAGAATACAGATGAGGGCGTGTGTGTGTGTGTGTGTGCTTGGTCAGCAGCTAATTGTTAAGCCAAAGAGAGAGCGAGAGAGAGAGAAGTCATAAGAAGTCATAGCTAAGTTTTTGGCACTCGGTGATGGAGTAGCTTAGCAAGCAGCAGAAAAGCAACAGAAGATGAGTGAGATTGGTCAGCAGCTAATTGCTGTGCGAGAGCAAGTGGGACAGAGAGCAGGAGTCAAAAGCAAACTGTTCATTGAAAGCAAAACATCCGTTATTCGCACGCTAAGAAACTAAAAATAGAGTCAGCTGCTCATGGCAGCAGCAAAAATGAAAGAGAGCGACGCGATGGCACTCATTGAAAGTAAAACAACCGTTAGGCGAAAGAAGAAGCAGGCAAGGCCAGCAGCAGTTAATTGTTTAGCGAAGAGCGCAGAAATGAGAGAGTGCAAAAGAGAGTGAGTGAAGGAGGCAGCCATTAAAACTCAAAGGCTGAGCAAAGTTTTTGGCATTCATTGAAACCGCAAAACAATTCCGTGCATAGTTTTACACAAAGAGCAGGAGAGTGAAGCAGCGTGAGCGTGAGACTGTGCGGGCGAGAGGGAGAGGAAGAGGGAGAGAGACACAGTAGTCTCACTGCAGGAAGCGGAAGCTTAAACACAAATTTAATGAAGCAGTAAATTCGATTGTCGCATAAACAAACAAAAGCCCGCCGCCCGCAATGCCAGAGGACATGCCGCCCAGCCAGGATAATGCCAGCAACGCCTGCCTGAAGGGAGCGGCTGCCAGCCGCAAAAGGATAATGTTCTCGTCCTCTCTCTCTCGCTCTCACTCACACACACTCTCTCTCTCTCTCTCTCTCTGTGTGTGTGTGTGTGTGTGGGTAAAGTTTTTGTGCTAGCTGCGGCAGTCATAAGTCGCACAAGGCGAGGGAGAGGCAGAGGGACAGCTGGGCAGATGGGAGCGCAGCGCCGTCTAAATGTGACTTTATGAGCTTTAATAAAATATAATTTTCGTGCGCTTAAATGGCGCCGAGTGCAGCCAAAATGCTCATAAAAATGAGTGAAAATTGTGAATTAAAGCGAGAGTAGAAAATGAAAAAAAAAATATTCGGAATAAAAAAAAAAGAAGTGCGAAAACATAAACAAAAGGGAATAGGGAATATCGGATGAGATGTAAATATGTAAATAAATTTAAGAGAAAATTGAGAAACTAAAAAGGAATTTAAATGAGAATATTATAGATATTTAAGAAATGTATAAAATCTAATTGGAATTGATCAACTTTCCATTGCTGCTAATAGGAAATGCTTCAGGAAATGGGCTTAAGTTTCTTCGAAAACTTTTGCTCTATTTATTTATTTATTTATTTATTTATTAATTTACTATTTTATTATCTTATTCTTTTATTACTTCCTTCTGTGCCACATATCGCTGCCAATTCAAGTTTATATTAAGTAGAGAATTTTGAAATCCGTTTCATATATATTTGCCTGCTAATTGTTTGTTAAACAAATAAACAAAATGTTTATAGACTAATTAGTAATACTATATAAGCGAAAACTGTGTGCAAATATTTTAGAAATTTACGCTACAGTTATCAAGAGCGAATGCAAATTTCGTATATGTTTCGAATTGGAGAAAATGTACGATACTATAACATATTATACCATATAAGTGTATAGTATAGAATACTATAGTACAGTAATACTATATAGTATACTGTACTATATGCTTACTATACCATATAGTATAGAGCTAATCTATATTTTCTCTATTTCAAAAATGTTTTTCATTAGAGAAAGTCGAAAAGTATGGTTATTGAATGTTGATATAGTAGAGGAGCAATATTCTCCAACACTAAAAATGTTCGGAACGTATTGCTTTGTTCCCAAGATGCTTCCTGAATATGATTTTGTCTACAATTTATGGTTTAAACGGACTCAGCAGGCCAAACTATTTTTGAGATTTAGAATCCGTTCTATAGTATAGCTTAAAAGTCAACTACTGTTTGCATTTGCTTGACAAGCAGTTAAAATTTAACTATAAGTCTATAAAATCTATAAAAATTTGAAGGAGTTTCAGCATAGGAAGAAAGATCAGAGTAAATCGAGCAAGATTGATAAGTATACCAAAATATTTGATGATATATACTTAACACTAACTGATGTTCGTTAAATTTTGAGTGGAAGTTGAGGAAAAACAGAATATTTAAAAATACTTTTTAATTTAAAAAACTTTAGACTCGAATCAGTATTGTCTTTGGCACAACTCAAACTGAAAAACTAACCAAAAAAAGCTAAGCTAAAGAGCAAATCACATAACAATATCAATATGTGGCTTTATATATCTTTTAACTGGTAGTTAAACGTCGATTCCTCTTCTCTCTGAAATCACTAAAAACTTTTGAGGAAGTTTGAGTTGAAATCGCGTTTCGATTTGGCTTTTTGTCTGCGGTTTCTCGCGTGCAAAATGTCCTGTCGCGCTAAACGTTCAAATGTCAATGGGACATGCGGACAGGCGGACAGGTGGACAGGCGGCTGGCTGTCAATGGCGCTAACTGCGAGTCAAATGTGACAGGCAAATGCCGCAACAAAGCCGCAAAAACTTTGCCAGCAGGGAGAGAGGGAGAGAGGGAGAGAGAGAGAGAGGCGTACAGGTAACTGAAGGTAACTGGAGGTAACTCACCTGGACACGCGACTCGGTTAGGCCAATACGCATGGCAATCTCCTCGCGCATGAAGATGTCCGGATAGTGGGTCTTGGAGAAGCAGCGCTCCAGCTCATTTAATTGAGCAGGTGTGAAACGTGTGCGATGTCGCTTCTGTTTGTTTTTGTCCAGATGCTGCAAAGAGACAAGCAGACGGCCAGAGAGGGGCGCACGGGGCGTGGCTTTAGTATTGTGAACAGCAAAAGAGCACTTAATTACAACAACAACAACAACAATGTGAGTTAAGTAGTAAATTGAAGAAGAACAAGCACTAAATTATTTCAGCTACAAATTAAACAATAAAAAATAAATAAAAAAAAACTTTTTTTTTTGATTTTTTTTTTTTAAATAGAGAAATAAAATCACACTTACTTTTTTTTTTTTATTTATCATTGCACATAAGATATATTATATTTTATATTTTTTTTACACACAGAATTTACACATTCGCATTGATTTTTTAACGATTTTTTTTTTTTATTGGTTTTCGAATTGGATTTATTTTTTAGCAGTTTTTTTTTTGTTTTTGAGGAAAAAAAACATCGAAAAGAACATGGATTATTAAAAAATTCTGTTGCTTGTAGTGAGAGTGAGAGAGTGGGCGGTGGGAGTGGCGTGGAAAGAGGTAAACACATAGAGAGAGAGAGGGAGAGGGAGAGAGCAACACTGCCTCCCCTCGCACACGCACACGCACACGCCCACTCTCTCGCTCTCGCTCAGCGCTTGCTCACCTGATCCTGTTGCTGCATGTTGTTGTTGTTGCTGTTGTTATTGTTGTTGTTGTTGCTATTGTTGTTGTTATTGTTGTTGTGGTTGCTGGCACCATTTAGGGCATTGCTATTGTCGCACAGTCCGCCCGTCACATGCAGCCGCGCAACGCCGCCTAAGCTCGCTGCTCCACCGCCGCCGCCGCCTGGGCCGCCTCCACCGCCAGGTCCAGCACCGCCGCCGCCTAAATCAGCGATATTTGGTGGCACGGGCAACTGGCCGAAGCTGTTGACGCCCGCGTGCAGAGCTGTGATTGCTGCCTTGGGTAGATCACAATCCTTGGGGCCTATCGATTGAGCAGAGAGAGAGAGCGCAGGAGAGAAAAACATTGGAGAGAGAGATTAGTTTAAAGTTAGTAAATGTTATATATATGTTATATTTAGACAGAGAGTGAGAGAGGGAGAGAGAGAGAGAAGAGAGAATGAGTGAGAAAAGGAGAAATAAAGTGAGTGAGCGAGACAGAAAAGGGGAGAGAGAGATGAAAGAGAGAGAGAGAGAGAGAGAGTGAGTGAGAGAGACAGTGTGAGATATATATAGAGAGAGAGATTGAAAGAGAGCTTGAGAGAGAGATAAGGAAACAATAGACACAAAGTGGCACAGAGCACAGGGGGACAATTCACAGAAAGAGAGAGGGAGGAGAAAGAAGAGAGGAGAGTAAAGTGGGAGAAATGATAGAGAAGGGCGAGAGCAGAGAATGAGAGTAACCAGAGTAAACAGCAGAGGGAGAGAAAGAGAGAGAGAGAGAGAGAGAAAAGATAAGAGAGAGAGAGAGAGAGAGAGAGTCAAAAGAGAGTATATAGAGAGATAACAAAAAAAAAGAGTGACAGTGTTATGAAGAGAAATCAAAAGACGACGAAAATATAAGGAAGAGCGGAGAGAGAGAGAGAGGGAAATAGAGAAATGGAGACAGAAAAGATCACCAAAATGAGAGAGTGTGAGTATGAGAGTTAACAAATTGATTTATTTGTTCATCAATAGCTGGAATGTCTATAGAGGACTAAGCACTCAGCGCAATTCAATAGACACTGGAGATGTAGAGCTACTGATTGATCTATAGATCTATAGATGAAGCATGCACAGATTCAAAATCGATAAGTTTTCTCATTTGCCGGAGATTATGTGTTGATTATATGACGAGATATCGTTAGATATATGTAGAGCACTTTTAGACATCTATATTTGTGTCACAGAAGCAACAACTTTTGTCTAGTCAACGATCAATGCTCAAGGCTCACTTCGTAGATTTGATGACATAGATTTTCGAAGCTAAAAGAGCTCACACACATTTCTATATCTTGCAGATGATCTATGGGCTCTTTGGTGAAATTTTGTAAATTTAAAAGCTCAAATATTTCCGCTAGCCTTTACAGCCTTTACTTAAACTGTATATTTTCAAGGCAGCATTCGATTACGATTCGATTCAGTCGAATCAATTCTTAAATTTCTAGAGAACAAACTTTTCTAATTATTTCATAAATATGCACAAATTCCTTTGGGGCGAGGCTAGATTTGTTTTGATTTCGTTTATTGATTTCTGAGTTTGCGTTGACAAATTGAATTAGACTTAATTAAAATACAGCTGAAATATTTGTTTGAATTACAAGTGCTGAAAAAAGGGGGCGGAGGCGGCGAAGGGACACTCACGATTGGCGCTCACTGTAAGACAAATGAAAAAGCCGACGTGATTTTTCCGTTTAACGAATGCGAAATTGTTTTAGTTTTTATTTAATTTTATTTCTTTTTATCTAATTTTATCTCTATTTGTTTTTAATTTTTCACGTTTTTCACGCTTTTTCTCACGCTTCTCTGTGATTCGTTGCCGTCGCGGAACGCGAGTTGAGCTCGATTCCGACTTGTTTTAGAGCTGAGCGCGAACTGTTTTGGCCCGCTCGAATCGAATTCAATTTTTCAACAACCTGTCATTCAAAACAGAAAAAAACGATGCCAAAAACAGCAGCAGCAGCAGCAGCAGCGGCGGCGACGGCGGCGGTGGCAGCGGCAGCTCAGAGAGGTGCGAGACTCACACACACACACACGCACTCAGGCATTGGCTCTTGGCTCTTGGCAGCGGAGGCTGTGCGCTTAACCCCTTTTAACAACAATTTTTACCTTTTCGGCTACGTAACGCGACGTCTTCCTCTGTTTTTTTTTTTGGGAAATATCACGAAATATATAGATATTTGTATATATATAAAAGAAAACACGAAATCATAGGCAAATACAAATACAAAAAAAAAACACAAGAGAAGATGAAGCAGCAGCAGCAGAGGCTGCTTGTGTAGATCTGTAACTGAAGCTGAAGCTGTAGCTGTAGCTGAGTTCAGTGTCTGGAATTTTTTAACATGTATGTGCGAGGCGCTGCCTGTGAGAGAGTTGTGCGTTGTCTGTGTGTGTGTCTGTGTGTGTGTATAGCTCTGTGTCTGTCTGTGTGTGTGTGTGCATGTGTATTCAACTCTTGCTGCCGCTGCCGCTGCCGCTGCTGCTGCTGCTACAAGTCAAACATTTACTCATCGCCAGTTGATGCGAACTCTCGTCTATGGCTTTTGCCTTTTTGGGCACGACTCTTTGACAAGAGATGCTGTCATGGATATTTCGTTCATAATCATTATGCACAGGGATAGAGTATGCACAGATTATACAGGTGTGTGCGTGTGTGTGTGTGTGTGTGAAGGGAACTGCGTGGGTGTTTGTGCAAGTTCTGCTGAAAGCGAAAAGCATTGGAAATCGCGACGAGTCTAGGCGAATATCTGTGTCTATATATATATATATATAAATACCCTTGCTAGCAGCTTGTTGCTATTTTTCATAGGGGTAGAGTATGCATAAGGGTATATAGAGTAGCTGGCGAGCTCGAGACTCTATAAGATATACTCTTTCCAGTTTACATGAATTGTTCGTTTGAATCATGCATAGTGTGGGGTATCTATGGGCGTATAGGGTATGTAGAGCATGTGGCAAGCTGAGTGGGCGTATGAAATTTTTGTAGAAAGCAGAAGCCAATACCAGTTGAGTATAGGCATAGATGTATGCTGTATACTATAGGCCACTACTATATACTATATACAGATTGCTTCTCAGTGCTCAGAGGGTAGAGTATATAAGGTAGATACAGATATCTTTTGTCTCCAATTGCAGCTTGTATGTAGTATTCAAAAGACTCAGTCTTATGCGAGTAGAGTAGAGTGGAGCTCATTGAAAGCAAAGGTGTGTATTTTTCATTCAATGTGAAATCCAACACAAATTCTGTAGTATATGTGGTATATGCTATATACTATATACACTCTATTTACCCTATCTAAGAGCCAACAAACATATTACTTTTAGCCATCTTCTTGCAAATATGCGCAATAAACTCTACAGACTAGAGTGTATGCCTATATGAGCATGTAGAGTATATAGATTTCTGTGTGGACTTGTGTCATTTATGATGTAGGTGAAATTCTATGGAATTTTTCGAGCACAGCTATACACCATATGTTCTATACAGTCTATACTCTATACATCCTTCTGAATAGTTTATTCCGATGGTTTGTGAAGCATTAAGGTAGCTGAGGACTATATCTGTATGCAGCATACCATAGGTAATAGGGTATATAGTAAGTCTACTATCAGGTTATTTCAATTTCATTTCAACTTATCTATGTACCTCTATATCTTTTAGTTATGCCTATGAGGGTGTATACAGTATATTCATACTCTATGTAATCACTGTAACCAAGCCCTTTCTTGGGTATAGGGTATTTAGTAACTCAGCAACAACTTATGCGCATTCAGCTCCTATGCAAATTACCACAAATGGCAGAGTAAATAGATATTTGTGTTGGCGTGTGTGATTTCTGATGTTAACAAAACGCCAATGCAAGCTGTGTAGTACAGGGTATATCAACTTGCTCTACACTCCATACTATAGACCCTTTCTATAAGCTTCTCCCACTTTTCATATGCTGATGCGTAGCCCATAAAAATAGTAGTGTAACAGAGTATGCGAAGATCCATTGCTCAACTACAGCTACATCTACTCTACACTCTACACACTACACTCTACAAACTCTCCTCTTTGCACGATACCCTTTCTAGCCGCTTATACGAATTGCCGACTTTGATCTTTGGTCGGTTCGCGCGCAGCATCTGAATGATTTTTATTGTTTTCGAAATGGACTTGTTAAAATTTCGGCAACTTCACAAGGTGCGATTCGAGTAGCCGCCTGCCTGCTGGCTGCAGCAACAGGTGACTAGGCGGTGCCTTACAAACTGGAAATGCCATTGGAAAGAGGCATTGGCCAAGGGAAAAACTGGAAGCTGGAAGCTGTTGACTAACTAACTGGCAGCTAGTAGCTGTTGCTACTACTGCTACAGCTCATAAAGCAACGCGTGCAGCGCCACATGAAACTGCTGTGTTGTTAGCGTAAGCTGAGTGACTAGCAGATACCCTGGGAGAGTATATATAAGATATATATACATATAGAGTATATGTAGAAGGGATCACTCTGACGGCAAGTCACAGTCCTACAGCTTGAGATTTGGTTTCTTGGCAGTCTCAAGGCCAAAGTCAAGTCAACAGTTGCTTATATCGAACCAAAGTAAATTGATTCTGAACTTTTGTATACTTTAAATACATCTCAATTCTTTTTCCTTTTTAACAGGCTACACTATGAGTGCCTGAACCTGTAGCATATGGCATTTGCTAATGTTCTTTAAGCAGAGTCTAGACAATATTTGAGGAGGATGGAAGGACGAGTAGACTGTGATAGATGATTCCAAAACAGAAGCTGTAGATTGCTAGTTATTGTTGTAGACGTATATGTATCTATATAAATGAGTACCTACTCCAGACTCTAGCTCTACTTCTTATACACTCAGAGTCTAACAACTCTACAGAGCGAGAGTTAAGCCAGAGCTGAGCCTGAGCCTGGCTGCAGCCTTTCAACTATTCTCTTCACAGTATATTTGAGATTGCTTCATTTTTGAATCTTATCACATTTTGTTGAGCTATAATCAAGTTATATATAGATATGGGTTACTTTGCACTGAAATATGGTCATAGGTTAATCTAAAATTCATATTAGCACTGAAAATTCAGTTAGCACTGAGCTTAGGAAGCTTCAACTGGTTTTCTTCTACCTCTAACACACATGAATGCACAGTGCAGCAAGCCCTCTTAGCGCCGACTACTGGGCAGAAAAAGCGGGAAAGTTTTTTTGTTGATTTGTTGTTGTTGTTGTTGTTGGTCTTTGATAGACTTAGACTAAAGACAGTTCACTGGCTATAGTTGCCATTGTTGTTGTTGTTGTTGTGTCTCTTGTTGTTGTTGTTGTTTAGTCGCTTTTAAAGCGTTGCCAGCAAAGTGCTAATTTTTACACATACACCCAGCGCAGCTACTGTTCATTAGCGATTTTTTGACGCGCCCGATATGCTCACGACATGACGCAGATAACACACAAGCCAACACACACACACACACACACACACACACACACACACACACACACACACACACACAGACACACAGCCAGACAAACACACACAGAGACAGCTTTGTCTGCCAGCAGCTTGCAACATTGAATATTTGTCAAATATTGAAAAAGAGGCAGCCAAATGAAGTAAGAACTTTGAAGTAGCACAGAAACGACTGCGTAATACTCGCTCAGACCTTTCAGTTGGCTATATATATAAGGAAATGAAGATATTTGCCAGCTTCTACTGCGAATTCCATATAATTTGGAGTTGTAACTGTAGAGCAGCTGAAGCAATGGATTCCAGTTCTCAGAGTTTGAAAGATTAGCAGATTTTATTCGATTTGCCACGCCCCAAAGTAGGCAAAGCTGCATATGATCTGATCTACATATATAACTAAACAGTATATTGGATATTCATATATAGCATATGCATCTACTTCTCAGCTGCATATATGTATCTATATATCTATCTCTAGTTGCAACAACATCTTTGCCGTTGATGAAAATATAGATATACCCCATTTCAGACAGCGGGCAGGCAGGAATATGTTCTTCGAAGTTTCTAGGTTGTATTCATACAGAGAGGGGCAGAGGCGATCAGGTTGCAATGCTAACACATTGTCAGAAAACCCATATACTCTATTTGCTTACAATATGAGCGAGTAGAAGAGTGTGCAAAGAGGACTTCAAACAAGTCTGAATCACTCGCCCACACACACACACAAGAGCAGATGAACGTATGGCTGGGTGCACTTTATTACACACAGAAGAACTAATATGCTCGCTTTATATATAACGTGAGCGAACATAGGGATAGGAAAGGAACGTTCCACACACGCTCACATACACACACACAGAAGGGCTGACTGGCAGCAAGTTCAGCGTGCTTCAATACAGTCCAATATACTCTTCTTATCCACTCAGTGAGCGATCACGAAGATGAGATGAGAGCACTTTACACACAGAAACTCACGCCCACACACGGATAGCCAGTCGCACAGGCTTCAAGCCAATATACTCCTCTTCTTTAATATGGGAGCCAGAATAAAGGTGAGAAACAAAGACACACCCCCGCGCACACCCTTCCACACACTCATGCACACAGTCAGCCACACTGAGAGCTGCTCTAATATATTTCCAAGAAAAACCAATATACTCTCCTTATTAATTATGTGAGCGACTATAAAGCTAAGAAGAGAACACTTTATACACTGTCTCACATGTGTCAACCACTTCCCAAATAGTCGAACCTAGTTCAAACCAATATACTCCCCTCATTAACGAATGAATAACATAACGTGTGAGCGAGTATAGAGCTAACATTTCCCACACAGACATACTCTCCCGCACACGCACACACACACACACAGTCAGCCACATTGACATCAACCCCAACATATTTCAAACAAAAGCCAATATACTCTCTTTGTCTCAAATGCTGAACGAGCATAGCAAGTCTAAGCAGCTTCCGTGCTGTTTTGCTTTTGTTGACCATTGCAACAATTTGTACCGTTAAAACGCAGTTGGCCAACTGTCAAATGCAACTGTAACAGGGCCAGAGAAGAAGACTTTTCTAGCTGACTCGAACTCGTGGACGCGAAGCTGGTTGTCGCTTCGTGGCTTTGGCCAGTCAGTCAGTCAGTCGTGTTTAGTAAATTTAAGGCGCGTTGTTTAGGTGCGATCTCTGGCCAAACAGTTTACGCTCGACTGCAGCCGCAACTGCGGCTCGGAAACAGCTTTCGACTAAGCATAAAAGAAGAAGACGAAGACGAACATGAAGAAGAAGCAGAAGTGCGACTTTTAGCATTCATGTGTGCAGCTTCCTTCAGCGCAGAGTTTAGGCTTGGACGTCGCTCTGTCCGCAGCTCTGTTAAAATCGCGTCAATTCTTGAAATCTCACTCGCTCTGGTCTAGCTTTGGGCTTCGGGCTGTCCAAACTTTTTACTGTTGTGGCACACAAATGCGAAAACCAAAGCCAACAGCCTACCAAACGCAAACTGCAGCCGCTACTGTAATTCCAATCGCAGCTGCAACTGTAAATCTGTGTGAGCCTTAGACACTTGGCTGGCCAAATGTTTGCCGAGTCCAAAGAATCTGCATTGCCTCCAGCAGCAGTCGCTGAGAAAACAGCCAACAGTGGCAATTCATAAACGACTCTTTGACTCTTTGCTATGATTTACATTCAATATTTATACTGTAGAGAATATAGATGATGTATGGAGCATTGCAAACATCATAAGAAATTGTTGAATTCCTTAGAGTGTTTGCTCAAATTCTGTTTGCTTTTCTAGTTGTAACTACAGTTCATTCAGAGCTATCCTAAGCAGTCTTAAAAGACTTTCCATCTCTCTCCCAGTCTTCTTAGTTCTTTTCTACCCTATCCCACATACATATATATATTTTTGTCGCTCACTTTGTCGCTCTCCCTTTTTCTCTCGCAATCAGTAAGTCAGTCAATCAGCCTTTCAATCATTCAATCAATTAGTTGGTCAATCAGTCACTGCATCAGTTACTCTCTCCAGTGAGTCTCAGTCTCTATCTAGTGGGTCTCATTCAGTCAGACTGTCAGTCAATCGGCCAGCCCATCAGTCAGTCAGTCAGTCTTCCATTCAATCAGTCAATTGGTTAATTAGTCACTCTATAAGTTGTTTCATCAGTTACTTCGTCTATCATTGATTTGTAGGCAGTCAATATATAAGTGAATTAGTGGATCAATCAGCCCATCAGTCCGTCAATCAATCATTTACTCAAACACCACATCAATGAGTGGCTCCGTCAGTCACTTAGTCTCAGTGAGTCAATCATTCAGCGCTAGCTCAAGAACTAACTTATCTCTATTTTCTATATACTTTCTTTCTTCATATATGATCACATCTCCCTCTTCCTTTCGCTCATTATCCATATGTTTCTCTCTCTCTCTTTCTCTCTGTTTATCCTATTATTTATGCATACATATATCTTTCTCTATCTCTCCCTTTATCTGTATTTGTTTGTCTATCTCTCTTTCGCTCTTCTCTCATATAGATATATGCTCAAATCTTACTTTCTCTTTCTGTTTCCCTCTCTATCTCTTGATCTTTCCTTATTTAAGTCAATGTTTCTCTCTCTCAATGTTTATATCATATTACATTTATCTCTCTCAAATAGGTTCATACCTCTCTCTCTCTCTTTCTCTCTTTTTCTATCTCTCTCCTTTTCTCCGTTTCGATCCATATGCTTATTCATATCAATTTTTCTCTCTCTCTCTCTCCCTCTTTCTCTCCCGCTGTTTCCCTCTCTTTCCCTCTCTCTCTCTCCCTCTCTCTCTCTCTCCTGCTCTCTCTCTCTCTAATTGGAAGTTTGGAATCAATCATTGATGTAAAAGTCTCTAATTGTCTAATGTGAATTCGCATCGCTGTGACATTAGTTGAATGCTCTGTAAACGCAATATGGAGGTGCACAACTGCGCGAGTGTGTGTGTATGAGTGTGTGTGAGTGTGTGTGAGTGTGTGTGAGTGTGTGTGAGTGCCTGTGTGAGTGTGTGTGTGTGGGCAATGGGTCGGCCATTTTGGCTGGGCGTTGAAAACCGCACAAAGCGATTAATTAATTAAAATTGGCAAACATGAATTTATCGCGCAAGCAATTTGCACAATCAGTTTAGCGGCTGCTGCAGCTGCAGCTGCAGTTGCAGTTGCTGCTTCTGCTGCAGCTGCAGTTGTGGCAGTTGTTGCACTAAATGCAAATATCTGCCGCAAAATATATGGCAGCAAGGACTGGCAAGGACTCTGGCATTCACAACGTCAGCTGCAAACGGACTGTGCATAATTATTGAAATTTGGAAATTGTGCGGTTCGCCGGCTTTGGGCGAGTGAGAGACAGGTGGAGGGGGGGGGAGACAGAGAAAGAGGAGGTGGGGTAGGCCAGAGAAACCGCAGCAACAGTTGCAGCAGCCACAAAACATTTCGATACAAATTTGAAGCCTGGCACAAAGCGAGGCCGTCCGGGCAGTTCGAGGCGAGGGCAACGCGAATTCACATATTTCAACAGGCGACCGCAAAAATGCCAACGCACAAGCCGGCATAGTTGGCTCTGTGTGAGCGCGGCCGTGGGCGTGGGCGTGGCGGCCAGGCAGAAAAATTACAAATGCAATCGTGAAATTAATTTAATTAAGCCCAGGGCATGCAAATAGTTGCGTAACAACGAGCGAGTCGGAGCTGGCGTCAAAATGTTTTGTCGAAACGATTTAAAGTTTTTTCTTTTTGTTGCTGTTGTTGCTCTCTGTTTTGGCCCAAAGTGTGGGGGGACATTTAGATGTCGCGCGCGCGTTCCTTGCTTTTCGCATGCAAATTGTGCTTAATTGAGCAAGCCTCGGGCCAGCTCTCCTCTCCCTCCCTCTCTCACCCTCTCTCTGCTCAACTGTGGCCTATGCTGCGTATACGTAATATGCAAATTGTTGTCGCGCGTCTGTTGCTTTCGCTTAGTTGTTGTAGCTGGCAGTTTAGTGTTGTTGTTGTTGCTACTATTGTTGCTGCTGCTGCTGCTGCTGTTGAGCTTATGAAATTTATTAGTTTTGTGCAGCAAAAAGCTGCAGTCGGCAAAGGATTTCACTTGTTCCAAAAAAGAAGCAAACCGAAAAAAAATATGAAGGATTTTGCTCGCGTTGGCTGACAAAATATTATTGAAATTTATGGCGAGCCAAATAGTAGAAGTCTGAGTATAGGATGGTGTATATTGTAGTTAGGGTATAGGAATATATGAGAGAGGTGTGTGAAGAGGAGCTGAGCCATAGAGTTGAGGATCAGCTTCAAGTGATAGATAAATGTGTCTTAGATTGCTCTATTTGCTTATAGACACCTCGCTCAAATATACTTGGGTTTTTTTTATTTAAAGATAAGTCTAAGAACAATCGATTTTCAATGCAATTAGGCTATATATATATATATAGAAATCTTCACACTTTATGCAATTGAAATAGTCGCAAGCAAAAGAGAAACCAGAAAACTTTTCGTTCTTTTGTCTAAAGTAAAGTAAAGTAAAGTAAAGAGCGCCAATTTGCCAATTATTAGATTTTATCATTGCTAGAGATTTGTGTTTATAAAGAGTATATCATCTTCGTTCCGTTTGCTCTCTATTCTTTCAACCAATGCTCGTTCATATGGCTCATCAGCCTGATCATCCTCAGCCGTCGTTCGTAGTTCAAGCGTAAGAAAAAAGTAACATTCGTTCGATTAGTGTAGATGCTCGATATAACCAATATGATTTTATTGAAATTATTATTATTTGCAGAACATTTAATAAATATTAAAAGAACTTTCTGTTTGCCCTTCACACAAGCTTAGAATTCAATCATTTTCTACCAAAAATAACTATTTCCAATTTTTTTTTCTGAGATATTTTATTGATTTTCTTTTCTTTTGGCTAAGCATAAAAAAATAAAAAATTTAATGTGCTTCATAAACTTTTTCTTAGAAAATAATAAATATGTTTAATAATATTTGAAAAATATTTAAGTGTGATTTATAAAATTTGGTTATTAATAAGTAAATATTTTGAATACTATTTATAATTCAGAAATATTTTTTATATATTTTGAATATTTATATTTATTTATTTGAATAGTGAAAACAAATATTTTTGTGTAATTTTGTATATGTAAATTTATTTATGGTTATATTTTTATAGTTTTTTAAGCTGTCTTTGCCGCAAGCAACTTTCTGCCAGCTGCTCTTTTTTTAGCCCTAAATATAGTGCCATAAATATTTGTTTATTACAACAAATAACTATTTATTGCAAAGCAATACTTGTAACAGTTTACAACTGTTACACATAATATTTTAAAAGCAATTTGCACTACTATTTTTATGACCACATCAGTATATATACATATATGTACATATGTATATATATATATATATATATATATATATATATATATATATATATATATATTTGAAACGACAAATGTAAAAAAAATGCATAAATTGCGCATACGCCGCGCTGGCCGCACAACAGAGCAATTTGCTCATATTGCATGGTAATAAATTAATAAAAGTAATTAATTACAGCAAGGCGAAAGGCGAAAAATATATTCAATAAATGCGCGCCACATAATTCATTCGAGTGCAGCAGCAGCAGCAGCAGCAGCAACGGCAGCAGCAGCAGCAGCAGCAGCAGCAAAAGTTACAGCAAGTTGCATTTGCAGCTATAAAATTTGATTGCCGAAATTGAAAGTGCTTGAAAAATTGATCAACAATGCGGTTTTGGAAAAAATTGCTATAGATATGAGTGGCGCATAAATATAAACTGATAATTATGTTTGGGGGGCGAGCGTGTAAGCGGGCAATTATGCCAATTAACAGGTGTGCGTGCGCGTGTGTGCACACCTGCTTTACAGCTAATCATAATAATAAAGAATTTAGTTAAATACAACTTAATTATTGCTAAATGCAGGCGCCGGGCCGGCGTCGCTTAGACATATCAATTATAGGCCATTTAGCAGCAGAGACTCTGCTCTCCGCGAGTCGGAAGTAAGCTGCACACACACACACGCACACACACACACACACACACGCACACACACACACACACACACTCACACACACACACACACACACTCACACAGTATGTTCAAAAAATTAGTTTAATTATGGCCAATCGAAGCGAGTTTAATGCATTTATTATTATATATTAGCAACTAGCAGCTATAGCCCACCCTCTCTCTCTCTCCCATTCTCTCTCTCTCTCTCTCTCTCTCTGTCTCTCTCTGTCATATTTACTTTACACTTACCCAGCACATTGGCCCCAAGATTGTTCAGCATGCTTGCCGAAAAGTTGCGTATGGATAGCGTCGACAGTTTGTCGCCTTTTCTCTTCTCGCTGTTGACTTAATTCTGATTGAAATTCAATTTGATTGAATTGCAGTTTTTGTGGCAGACTCCAATCGGATCGTTGGATCTCTGCTCGTATACGTCGTCTATCACAGTGTAGTAAATGTCGCGTGCAACTCGATTACATTTCAATCTTTTAGTGCTTGCAGAGCTGTAAGAGAACAAAAGAGAGATAAAAGGAAATCTTAGAAATGCTGAGAGTTGAGCTGAGAAGAAGAGTGCATAGAAGAAGATGTAGATAGAAGATATCCAGACTATATATAAATGATATGTTATATAGATACAGAAGTTTTCAGTCTTAAAAACAAAGCTCATTAAGCGCAAGGCAGAAATCAGTGGAGCATAGTCTTGCTTATAAATAGTTAAAACAGTACGGCGAAATAGATCAGTATATATTATAAATAACTTTAATATAAGTAGAAAATATAGCTATACTTTGTATGAGCTATAGCAAAAGATATCTGCTGAATATAGAGAAGAATTTAAAGTTATCCTTATCTAATAACTAAGAATGATATTTCTTATAGACAACTTGAACAGTGGAGAGAAAAGAGAGGTCAATACTCAAGCACTTATAGAAAACGGATTTTGATGTTAACAAAAGATTTATTTATTTAAAGAAGCGTAAAGTTGTAAGGGGAAAAATTTCTGAAAAATTATAGAAAATTATATTTCTTTTAAATAAATAATAAATAAAGAAAATATGGAAAAGCAAATCCTTTATGCGATCAGCACTCAGTCAATAAAGATCGAAACAGTTTAGATTTAATAATATATGTAAAATAAATATATAGATGAGTTAAAAAGAAAATAAAAGCAAAGAAAAAGCTAAACTCGATGCACATATATGAAAAAAGCAATTAATTAATTTAATTTAATTAATATTAATTTAATTATTTGAATTAATTTAATAGTGAAAAAGAGAGCTAAAGGAGGCAGAGCTTTATGTAAATCGAAGATAAAAGAAGAGAAAAAGCAGTGAGAATTCTGTTAAAAATAAATCCAGCTGAGCTGAGCTCAACTCTTAATAAGTTATAGAAAAATTTAGTTACTATTAATACAAATTTTTGATGCTAAAGAAAGTTTTTCAGTTAGTTTTTGAGTTAATGACGAAGACAATTTAAAGAATACTTCAGGGACAACCGAAATACGGAGCAGTAGTGGAAATAAGAAGATATTTCTCCTGTCTGCTGAACTTTAAGGAAACAATGCATCACTGAACCACATACGCTCTGCCTTTCTTCATTTTCATATGATCGTAAGACATTATATGTAAGCCGATTTTCACATCAACTTATAACTTCATTTATTAGATCAACAAACTTTTCTCGCTTTTATTGTTTTCAACTCTTTCTTAATGCATGAGTAACTAGAAAAGTCATTTCAATCGTAAGCACTTTATATATTATATTCTTATTTCTTATTCCCCATCTCAGACATAAGAGATATATATACTTAATACATGACAAATGTTGAAAAGCTTTGCGAATCGAAAATATATATATATATATATATATAGTTTGCAACTGCTTAAATTTGATCACAGATTCATTAAAAAACCAGAACAGAATATGCCGAAATTGAATAGTATTTGATATTTGTCTATAACTATGGACATTCTATCCATTTATATATATCATATCTATACTCAAAAGTTTTATTTAAATAACAAATACTTCAAAACAAATTCTAAACTCTTAACTGCAAGAGTCAATGAGAAATCTTCGCTCACTATTTCAGGTGGCAAATGAAAACAAATCTAATTTGTAGCTGCTCAAATTGTTGATTAGAAATTTACCCAAGTTTTGACTTGCTTCACTCACCTGGCGCGACCCCTTTGCCTTTGTGTGCGGGGCTGAAGTCTGGACTCGTATGTAGAGCAAACTAGCAGCAGCAGCAGCAGCAGGAGCGGAGCGGAGCGGAGCAGCAGCAGCTGTGGTTGTAGCCAAAAGTTAACCGCCTTCGGGGTCAAAGTTCAGGCCAAAGGCAAGACGTTTAAATTGCCATAGTAAAATTAATTAAATGCCTTTGACCATAAAAACAAAAATGAATGCCAAAAGAAATTAAAACGAAGTCACTTGGCCGGAAGTTGAAAAGTTTTCTAACACGCACATTAACACTAACACACACACACACACACACAGTCGGAGACACGTTGAAGGTAAGCACGCAATGGAACGGAAATTGTATCGTTTATTGATGAAATGTTTGACCAACTGACAGCTGGACAAAAGTCCCGCAATTTAGCTAGACTGCGGTTGTTTGTATATATATATGTATGTATTTATGTATATATATGTAAGCTAAGCTGCAAATCAATTATAGCAGCTGCATTTGTCGTTTACCAACACACGCACACACACTCCCACACACACACACACACACACGCACACACACTCTTAGACGACACTTGTTTTTGCACATTTTGGCATTTTGGATGTAAAAATTAGTTGAGCGTCCGCTGGGAATTGACTTTGCTTCCGGTTTATGTTAGCCCGTATAACGGTTGTTTCTTAGCCTTTTTAGCGACGGCGTTTTGCGATACGTAACGTTACGCGTAACGATTGTTCAGCGACTCGCTCGCATTTGAGACAAATGCGAAAAAATCAAAACGAATTGACTCGATGATGATAACGTTAACGCCGACGCTGCCGCTGAACGTCGACGTCGACGCCGATGCCGATGCCGATGCCGACGCTGAAGACAACAATGATTTCAATCGCCAACACCCCAAAACACCCATCCACCCACTCGCTCACCCCCCTCTCTGCCAATAGCTGGCTGGCTGGCGTGCCAAACAATCGACAAGTGAAAAGCGAAAAGCGAAAAGCGGGTAAGGCGCGCGTTATCTGCTTTTCTATCTGCCAACTGCTTTGATTTGCAAGGCGTGCGTGTGCTGTGCACGCAACAGAGACAACTATAGTATACAGCTGCCATCTTAAAGCGAGTAGCATTGAGCTTGGCTAGCTGTCACGCTCTGACTGTTGCACAGCTACACGTAAGGGCGAGACAGCAAGTGTTGGCTATGCGTAATGCAAGCGCCGCCCACAAAAACGCAAGCATTGTATATGTGTGGGTCGACTTGGCCAATGGGATGGGGAAGCACTCAAGTCGATAAACGGGAATTGTTTTTGGCGCCTGTTGTGCGGCGCCTATCGATAGGCGATAGTCGGGGAAAAACAAGTGCTAAGAAATCGGCGCAGCCAGCTTCTCGTCCCCTTTGCATTGGCTGTTGCGCTGGCAACCAGCCATTCACAGTTATTGCCAAAAGCCAACTACGGGGTGTGGGGGAGACGGCGGCCAACAGTGGAATTTGTATAAAGCATAACTCTCAGAGGATGACAGAGATTGAGCCGCGTGCCAGCTAAGCATTTGCAGTTAAGATGGCTTCTGGCTGCTGCCACTGCTGCTGCTGCTGCCACGGCTGCCACGTGTGCCCACTCACCTGTTGTAACAGTCGCTCACACTCTGCCTCCTCTCTGCAGTCGCTTATTAGTTTTTTGTTGTCAGGACGCTGCTTTTTGGTGGAATTTTCTATATATATATATATTTGTTGCAGCATGCAAAATGTTGAATTAGCCAGCAAAGAATGTTACCAAAATGAAACTTGCCATGGCAACCGTTTGCCCAACAAGCAAAATAAAAGTCGAATTCCCAAAAATCAAATGAAAATAAAACATAAAAAAACCTCGCCCTCTCAGCTCTCCCTCTCTCTCCATCTCTCTCTGTCTCTATCAATTGCAAGCAAACAAATTCGTGGCGTTAATTAAAAACTCAAATTCAAGACCCCCGAAAACCCAACCACAAGAAGCACAAACAAATTATTCAAGCTGTTGTACAAAGACCCAAATTGATGTCTGTCTCAAGCAAGCAAGCAAGCAAGAGGAAGAAGTAGAAGTAGAAGTGGAAATAGAAGTAGAAGTAGAAGACGAGCGCAATTGATACAGTAAAATACATTTAGATCTGTAAAATATCACACACAATTCTTAGATCTGACAGGTAGCCAGCGCTCTGTACCTGTCTACCAGTTAACCAAACACACAGATCAAACAACAAATTCAGGCACATTTCAAATATCCAACAGCTATCCACATTTGTTTGCAAAAGAGTTGCAGAGTTCTTCAGATATTGAATAATATTATATATACAACATACATATACACATACATAGATGGTGTATAGAATTCTTTTTGGATATGCTAAAAAAAATTCGATTCAGATAAACTGGCATATGGGATATATATCTATTGATTGTCTAAGTATTTTAATGTATATTTTATAGTTATAGAAAAGTTTTCTAAATTATTTAAATAATAAAAAATCATGTATTCAGAATGAATGGAGATTTAAGATTCGATTTTTAGGCAGAGTAAAGCAATGAGGCAACTTAGAAAGAGAAAAATTATTGAATATTGAACTTAAAAAAGGTTCAACAGAGAAATATTTTAAGATGATATATATAATAATATATATTTTAGGTATAGAATAGATACTTTTTAATTATTGTAGAACAGATAGAACTTATTAAGGTATGGCATATAAATTTGAAACTTATAGACCATTATATCAAAATAAATTAAAATATTAAATTATTAATATTGTTAAATTGTTATACATGAATTTATGATGATTATTATTAATAATTTTTTTACTGGTATTATTATTTTTATTCATCAACTAAATATATAAATAGATAAAAAAAACATAATTTCGAATAGATAAATTAGAATTAAGGCAGAAATATCTTTTTTGTAATTTAAGGAAATTTTAATACCAAGAGGAAATTAATAAATTATACTTAAAATCATCAACTTAAGTTCTGTAGAGCTTAAAATAATATGATATATTTAAAATATGTATTATAAAACTCTATTAAGTCTGTAATTAAAAATTGATAAACTACTAATTAATATACATAAGCCTTTCTCTATTCTGTATTCTATATTATTTCTATATTATTTATCAATTTTAAATTATAGTATGTATTTCCATATTTTCTTGCTTTTCAAGTAAGCTTTTCAAAGTAAAATATAAATATATAAATATATAAATATATAAAAATATATATATAAATATATATATAAGTTTGGCTAACTTTGTTTACCCTCACAGATCCAACCATTCATCTATTTCCATAGCCCTTCCCTTTTTTTTTGTTGTGTAGTGCACAGAAAATCAATAAACAAAATAATCGTGAACAATAATAAAAAGAAAAACATCTCAATTCGATGTTGGGCTCGTTTATTAGAGCTTTAGTCTACTTTTTGATTTGTGCATGAAGTGATAAGAGGGTATATTGGTTTTAATGCAGAGAGATCGATAAGTTTCAAGGCGCCCAGCAAGGCGTGGCAGGCGAAACGATTCAATTTGTTTACAAATTAAGCTAACTTTGTAGCCTGGACAAGTATTATGCAGTCAGTGGCGGCCAACGGCAATGCTCTGCCTTTTTTTTTGTATATTTTTGCTTCGATTTTGTTATCAGCTATGTTCGAGCGTGTTAATTAGTCAAAGGCGTTTTGGGCTGTTGCGCATTTGATAGACTGATATAAATACATACATACATATCAATTCTGTACATATCTATGTATACACACGTATTTATATAAGTGAATGCCTCTCATACGCTAACAACTAGTTGAATTTCACAATATTTTTGGAATTGTTTAGCTGTCATCAAGGCATCAAGGCATCAAGGCAAACAGCGCCTCAATTAGAGTTTGCTCAAGAGAGAAAGAGACGGAGAGAGGTGCACTTTTGCATGCTATGCATGGACATGACATAAATCACTTTACAGTATATTGGCTGTTGAGTCGACTCGCTGAGCCGCTGGCATACTAAGCTGCAGGGAGTCGCAGAGTGGTTGAGGGGTGTGCAAAGGGGATATGTCTGTCTGCATTGCTTGGCACTTGGCATGTGCGCGGCATTTTTTGACTTTGTGTCAAAGCAACGCTTAAGCCGCCAGCGGAGCAGCAGTTGGAGCGAGACGAAGAGAGTGGGTAAAGTGTACGTGCAGAATATGCAACGGGATCCGCGCTACTCCGCTCTACTTCGCTCACTCTCAAAGCAAAAAAATGGCGCCCAGTTTAGCAGCTCCTTTGCTTGCCACATCAATTGGCTTTTAAGCTAGAGCATAAATCAAGCGCGAGATTTACACAGAAGAAAACAGAAACAAACAAAAAATAAAAAAATACAAATGCGTGGCATCGAGTGGTGGGATTTTTATTTATTTGGTTTTATTTTCGGGGGCGTTTTATTGAAAGGATAATCGATGGCAACGGCCAAAAATTGCATTAAAGGCTTTGCCTTTGGACCTTTAAAATCAGACACTCGAAGAAGATGTCGACGAACTTTGAAATGCGGCTCTGCGGTCAATTTAATTGAATGATGAATTGCGTTTGGACACTGACTCAATGGGGCACGGGGCAGAGGCAGGGGCAGAGGCAGAGGCGATGCGGCGACGGGACTGAGGGGCATGGCAAACGCAGAAATTTCTTCACTCGAAACGCAAAAAGCAAGCCAAAGGAAGTGAAAGAGAAGGAGGAGGGAAGGGGATGGCAGAGGGGACAGTGATAGAGGTAGCTGTCAGTGTTGATGCTGACGCCACTTTCCCGTTAGACTCGGCTGTTTTAAGGCTGATTTTGTGGCAGGTGACATATTTAGCTATTTATTGTTTCATTTTTTATTTTTCGTTACTTTTTATGAGTTCAAGTTCAAGTACTTTTAAATAATTTAATTATTTTTTAGTATTTATATATGAGCTATATACAGCAGTGTTCACAAAAATAGTAGGGTAGTAGGGGAAATATTGGACAACAAAAATTTTGAAAACAATTAAAAGTATTAAAATTGTATTAAAATTGTTTTTAAATAGTTTTTCACAACATTTTGCTGGTCAAGAATTTAGTTGCACTACTATTTTTGTGAACACAGCTGCATATAAAAAATTCTTTTGCTCTTTGGCATTTTCCCCCGCACATCTAGCTTTATTTTTGGTTTGCCTTTCACTCTCTTAGCCTTTTTTTTGGTGTCAGCACTGGTAGGAGTAGGGTTACTGTTAGCCAGGGACAACGGTTCCTTGGGACAGTGCAGCGACAAAGACGAATACGCATAATCAGTCAAAATTTATGACAAGCAGACCAGAAACTCAGCTTAAGCATTTAATTGGTGCCCGATGCTTGTTGCTGTTGTTGTTATTCTCTGTTGTTGCTGTTGCTATTGCTGTTGCTGCGTATGGCCCCCTGGTTGACTAATTAGCTAAAGGCATATGGCTCCATTTTTGAACGACATTCATTCATTCAGTTTTTGCGCCTTTTTGGTGCTAGACCCAAAATCTGTAAACAAAAACAAAAAAAAAAAAAGAGGCAAAAAATTCCCTTGGAGGATCCTCTGCTCCGTGTTCGTGTTATGTGTTGTGTCCTTTTTCCAAGCTGACGGATGGCTTCAGCTGCAGTTGCTGCTCTTTGGTAATTTGTCTAGGCACAGGCGACACTTGCCACACGCCCACTCTTTGAGTCAGCTAACGGCAACTTGAGTTGCTTTCAACTTGTTTGTGTCGCCACTCTCCCCCTGCCCATCTCCCTCTCCGCTTCTCTCTTTCTCTGGCCGTGCAGCCTGTGACGCATAAAAAACGAGGAATTCGCTGCTTGCGAAAAGGCAGCCAAAAATGTTGGTGCTTAGTGCAGTTCCATGTAACGCATTATTCTTGCTTAGTGTCTATCTCTATATCTCTTTGTCTCTCTCACTCTATCTCTCTCTCTCGCTCTCTGCCTGTCTCTTTATCTGCCTCAGCATTAGTTTTCACTTTGTTTTGTGCCTTCTACTCTTTTTTTGAGCTCTTCAAAAAATAGTTAAGCAAATGTTATCAGAACATAACTGTTAATTCATGTACAAGAACTAGCTGTAAAATGTATTTTAATTTGAATATTCCTTGCACATTTCCCTGTTTTAAGATGCCTTTACTTTTTTATAATATACATAAAAGTTGATATGAAATATAAGTAATGTAAAACTAGCTAAAGTTGTCACTGAAGGTAGCAGAAATATTGTTTAATTAAATATTTCTACATTTTATTTATTTTGTATGCATATATTTGTTTGTGCATTTGATAATTGAAATATTCCGAGAACAAATACCTATAGGGTATCTGCTAGTCAAGCGCCTTTAATAAGTGTCCACCTCACACGTCTCCTAACCTACTTTCTATATCAAATTAATTGTCAAATGTCTTTCAAAATCTCAAAATATTTAGTTTGCCTTATTTAGCAAATACACAAACCCGTTCTCTAAAAGCTGTTCTCATAGCATAATGTTAAAGTGTCAATTAGCTAAGTTATAAACCCATAGCTGCTTACGCTTTAAATGTACAAAATTTAGTTCCAGTTGAAAGTGCTTATAAGGTGTGAGTCCGTGATGGTTGTGGTTTGTGACTGTGGTTTGTGGATGCTGTGGTTTGTGCTGGCAATAAAAAAACTACATGGCGGCTACTGTGAATTCTAGCAGCTCAACATTGGTTGTTGCAATTTATGTGGATTGTGGATGTTAATATTGTATGGATGGTGTGAATTGTGGCAGCTTTATGTGTGTATGTTGTAATTTGTATAAGCAATGTTCCACATGCGAAGCTAAGAAGAGACACAACGCCTGGTGTAAGTCTTAGCTAAAAGCAGACTGTGTTTTCCATACACAACAGCTGAGTAAATACTTTTGTGAAATTTTCAATTGGTATTTATAATAATGCTAATTAATTAATGTATGTAATGTGTCTATGAATGTATGTATAAATGACTCACTTAAGCAATTCCAGATTAAATTTAATTCATATTCCTGCCTTCATATTCTTGCCTTATAGTACACAAATTTATTTTGGTATAAGGCCGTTCTCTGCGATTGTCAACAATTCAAGAGGCTTCTTGAATTCATTCTTTTTTTTGTTATTTTTCTCCGCAAGTCCTAGATTAAATTTTGTTTGGCTGCTTAATGCGCTTTCTGGGATATGTAATATGCCTGTCCCGCTCACTCCTTCCTAGAAGCAAATATGCGAATTAGTGTATATTGACTTGCTATCTCACTTATTCTTGTTATGAATTTATACGTGCTCAATTGATGTATAGAGAAGAGTACTTATAATTAAATTAGCTCACAGTATAAGACTCACTTTTACTTGTGCGCAGCATTTATGTGGAATATCTAGAATACGTGTAAAATTCCTAAACTTACATTCCCTTAAAAAAGAAAACGTTTTATTTTGCTAATTATGGGAATGTTTTATAATGATCTCCCTTAAGAGTTTCCACTTTTTTGCGTTTTTTTTCTTTTTCACTTTTCAAGTAGGCGTTGTTTGTTGTTGCAAACAGTCTCCGGCTGCAGCAATGATACCCTATAATATAATTGTTGGTGGTTCACATCTTACCTTTGTGGCAAAGCACGGCAAAACAACAACAATAACAACAAGCACGGCTGCGGTTTAGGCAGCGGGGTGGGGGAAGTGCGTCTTTGTCGCATAATGAGGCCAAATAACAAAAAGAAAAAAAAGAAATACATTGTAAACAAACGGAAGGACGAACACGTTAACGCCCCTAAGCTGAGCGAGAGAGCGAGCTGCTAATGAAGTACTCTAGCGCTCAAGGATACACAAAGGACGACGCCTCGACAAAGGTCACATGCTGCGATAAGGATCACGATTACATTGCCAGCTGAGTGGCAAATGGAGTTACAGTAGCCGAAGCGATCATGTGCGTAGGGATGAGCGGTAGAATAGGAGTCGAGTAGGGTAGGAAGCGCTGGGATAACATGGAGTGTATAATGGGCAGAGCTTGGATATCAATTAGAGTTAGGATAATGGCTAGAGTGGATGAGGTTGAACAAGGATAACAGTTAGAGTAGAGAATGGATAACAGAGTGATACAGAGAAGTAGAGGAAAGACTGGACAGGATAGATGGACTAAGAGTAGTAGAACATGGATGATTGCTATAGCAAGGATAAAGGTTTCAGTAGAAAAAGATGAAGACATAGATATAGTTGATAGATAGAGAAGGGATAACAGGTAAATTAAGAAAAATAGAGGAAGCATAACTATGATGGTTATTCGATGGATAATAGCTAGAGTGAGATGGGAAGAGCATGGATAACAGAAAGAGTAGATGAGGTAGCGGATGGATAAGCAAGGGTAACAGAAAGCGCTAGATGACGATCATGGATAACAAAAAGCGTAGATGCTGGATAATCAAGAATAGATAGTGCAATATCAACATGATGACAGCTAGAACAGAAAAGGTAGACTGTAGGATAACTAGATAACTAAAGTAATGCAGATAGAGCTAGGATATAGAGTGAGAGAGGCAGGAATCTCACCCAGAATAAGGATATTGATTGAGCTAGAGTAAGAGCAAGTCCTGCAAAGATAACAGTGGAAGCAAGACCAAGTCGTGTAAGGATAACAGCTGTAAGTGAAGGAAGTCGAGCAAGGATAACAGGATAAGGAAAGTAGAGCAAATGTGGTTTTAGCTGTGGCTAAGCAACTGTGAAAGTACAACAGAACGATTGCTGAAGTAGGCAGGTAGGCAGACAGACAGACTGGCACTCAGGAGGATAGGCAGCCAGAGAGGAACTTCTGCTCGGTGCGTGTTTTGCTGTTCATTTAACAAACGCACTTCGGCGTTAATCCTGCGGCATGAGATTTGCGCTTTAAGCGGATTGGCCAGACAACAAAGTTGAGTTTGTTGTGTTTGATGTCCTGCGGTGCATATTAACATTATCAGCTGTGCCCAGGATCGAACAAGGACAATTGTTATCGCAGCACTCGAATAATGTGTGAAATTTTACGCCTGACGGAAAAGGCGCCCGCTGTGCGGCACATAGAAATTAGAGAGCGAGCAGATAGAGAGAGAGGGGGGAAGGGGGGGAGGGGAGTAGGGGCAGAGGGGAGGTCATTGGTCTAATCAGCAAATTGTGTTTAAGTGATTTAAAGGATATACTGCGCTTAATGCCCGCCAGCAGCTATATCCCAATCGAATTCCTCGCAAATTTTGTTAGCCAATTGCGAAAAGTGCCTCGACGCCTTTACCCGTGCCTCGCCCACCTGCGTCTATTTGATGATTGCAGTTAAGTTCTCTTTATCGATGTCTCTCGCTGTCTTTTACGCCTGAGTTTCATGCAAATTTGCGCAGTGGGGTATATTGTTAGCGCGGCTGTGTTTGCTACAGGCAAAAGAACTTTTACTAGAAGTTCGAGAAGTTAAATGATTCTTTAATGACTCGAATGCTATAAAACCTATAAGTCAGAGTAACTTCAAGTCAGACTATCTCTTATACAGGGTATCTGTATCTGTCTGTTTTCATCACTTTTACCCATTTTGCCGCCCTAATATATGCCATGAAGGTTGTTAGAATATTCGCAGCAACAGCCTGTGTCTATAGAAAGATTGCGTGACTTTGGCAGGGTATCTACTAGTCGTCTACACCCACACATTACTTTTGCCAATAGCGCAGCTATAATATGCTCTTATCAGTGGGCTGGAATCTTTGTAATAGGCAACTCTTGTAAAGAAAGCCTATCTACAAATCAGGGTGTGTCCTAAACAGAGTATCTGCTAGTCCATCACACTAGTCTACAACACATTTGCATGCCTTAAGCTGCTGAGGGTATATGCAAGTAAGTTTAACGCCTAGGCAGAGTATCAGTCAGTTGGTCAGCGCTATAGCTTGCTCTGCACTATCTGGTCTGCATAAGAGAAGCTTGAATTGGCAGCTCGCTGAGCTCGTAGTTTGCATAACTGCGAGTTGGGGTATCTACTAGTCGAGCAGTCCGCTTCTGTGGCACGCTTGCTTGCTTTGCTCTGTTACAGCGCAACGTTTTCAATTGAATTCGCGTCAGTTTAACGAGGTTTTCAAACGGAAACGGAAATTTCTTTCGCATGTTTGTGAGAGGCGTCAATTTGTTTGTGCCTCGAGTCGAGTCGAGCCAAGTCGAGCTCCATTTAAGTGTCTGTTGAATAGGAGCTATGCATACCATTATACACAGTGTATATATAGATATATGTATATAAAAATATATATATAAATACTTTATTCAATCGAGTCCGATTGCGCTTGCACCTCTCTTTCCATGGCCTCCAAGCTGCTGTATAGCTGAGCGACATAGTGATATATCTTCACGAATCCCGGTCTCTTTTTCCTCAAGTACTTCACGAAGTTCCCATCGAACTGGGCGCCCAGAGTCTCCCCCACTTTCTCGACGTATCGCAGCGTTTCAATTGGGTTTCTGCACTTCAGATATTTCGTGTCAATCAGCTGGGGTCGATAGGAGTGTATGAAGGCGCAGAAGGCGTGGCCGCTGGTCCAGGACATCGAGAACTCGTACATGGGTATGCCATAGGGTCGCATTATCTGCTGGCAGATTATGAGCAGTTCGCGATGCCGATCGCCAAACGTTTTGCCATCGAGCGTGCAAATGGTGGAGCTTTGTTTCAATTTGGATGTGGTCGACGCTGAAGCAGTGGAGTTCAGCTCCAGCTTGATTTCATCCTTGCCTTCCAGCGATATCTTGAGTTTTGGTGTCATAGAAGACGACGAACACGAGCTCAGCTCCAGCTCGACTTGTTCCACCTCGAAAGTGCATACGCTCTCAGAATCACTAAAATTTAACAGGGTGTCCGTATCGGAAGTATCGTCCTTCTCCTTCGTTTTGCACAGCTCCTCAGCGGCATCTTCGTCTGTTCGGCGTGTTCGACTCGACGCAGTTAGTTGCAGTTCCTTGGCCAAGCTTGATCTACGACTCGCTATCTGCGCCTTGAGCAAGCAAATGCTTTCGCAAATCAGCTTCAGGTCGCGTATTGCCTCGTCATTGGACAGATTCAATATGTAGAGATAATCCTCTCCCTCCGCCTCCGTCTCCATCTCCAGATGTGGGGAATTTTGTAACATTTTGTAAGCAGGTGAAAATATATATTTACAGCTGGTTGTTTATTTCAAACAGTTTAAAGAGGCAATTCTGTATGAAAGAAAGAAAATACTAAATAAATACTAAATATTACAAAACTAATTTATTTGAGATTTGATGCGAGGGCAACTGCAGAGGGAGTCGAACTAACTAGTCGAAGCTATTTGTATGATGTGGGAGTGCCCGACTAGAAAATACCCTGAACGGGATTGCCTAGATTGAACAGACAGACGCACATGGCTAGATCGACTCAGCTCATCGTCCTGATCAAGAATACACTTGTGAATCGAGAATAATCGATAATTTCATTTAGTTTTTTCGGCTACCACAAGAGCTGGATACTTCACATCTACTATGTGGATACCTGGGGTGGAGTGCAGGTATCCAAGCTATTCAACACTTACAATTTTTATTCTGTTGTTATTATAGTAATATTTACTCCATCGGCAACTACAGGAAATCGAGAAACGTCCATTCATTCAAGATTTCACTGTAATTAGATCCATTTAGTTGCCTCGTTAAGTTCAAAACTCAATTAAATCAGAAAGACTTTGATGTAAATCTAAACAACTTGATTAATCTTATATTATTATCATTATCATTATCATTTTGATCATCATCTTCATCATTATTATTACGATGTTTGTTTAGCAGCGCTCGAGGCGTTTTTTGGGTTTTCATATAACATCGTTAGTGTTGCGTTCATGCCACATGTTAGCCCCGCAATTTGCGTGCAGCAACAACAACAACAACAGCAACAACAATGCAAAGTCAATGAAACATTTGCAACATTTGGTGGCCGTCAACGCCCATACAACTGCGACGCCCACTGGCCCGCAGCAAGTCAAATAGTATTTGATAAGAATGTCATAATTCAATCAAACTTCACGGAGAGAAAGAGACAGAGAGGAAGAGGGAGAAAGTGTGCGGAGGGTGCGTGAGTTCTGCTGCTGGTCAGCTTGCGTTGTGGGCCTGGCCGGGGCGTTCGCTGACTGCGCTTTGATTGCTTTTTGACACAAAAATTTTGTATGCTAATCAGCGATCTGCTTGCAGCCAGTGTCGAATTTCAGCGTAGAAAACTAGTTTAGAGCACGTTGCGAAAAAGTCATTTAAATATATATAAGTATACAGATATATACATAAAGATATGTATATATAAGATGTACGAAAACTTTGTGGAAGCTTCAAAAATAATTTCCGCTTTTAATGCTCATTTCGCATTTTGTGTATACAAAACTAATTAATATCCTTGCTGCAGCAGCGGCAGCAGCAGCGGCAGCAGCAGCGCAGGATATTTGTGCAAGTAATTTCCGACGCTGAAGAGTTGTTCGCGTAATTAATTTATGCTAAATATACAACAACAACAGCTACAACAGCAGCAACAGCAACAAAGCATCGCCAACAACTGCCCAAAAATGCAAATAAAATTGCAAATTTCGCGCAAATTTGTTTTTGAAAATAATTAACTTTTTAGCTGGGCTGCTTGGTTAGCTTTCGCGAAATATCCTGTAGTGAAAATGAAGGTGCAGTGCTAGAGGGTCGATTTGTTTTGTTGTGTAATTGCATATATATGAAAGGCAAATCTTTAAGGTGTCTAGCTGCGTTGATCTAGGTTAAAATGTTCACTCTGTTCGTCTGTCGTCTCTCTGCCTGTCTCTCTGTCCGTCTTTCTGTCGGGTTGCCTGTCCATCTCTATCTATCTACTGATCCATCTGTCTGTTTCCATCTGTATATTTTTATTACTGTCCGTCCGTGCGTCCGTCCGTTGGTCTGTCTGTTTTTCGATCTGTCGTCTATCTGTTTGTCTTTCTCTCTCTCTCTCTCTCGCTCTCTCTCTCTCTCTCTCTTTCTCTATCCGTTCTCTCGTCCGTCTGTCTGTCTTTCCTTCCCTTTATCTCTCGCCATTTCTCTGTCTTATATTTTTATTACTGTCCGTCCGTGCGTCCGTCCGTTGGTCTGTCTGTCCTTCGATCTGTCGTCTATCTGTTTGCCTTTCTCTCTCTCTCTCGCTCTCTCTCTCTCTCTCTTTCTCTATCCGTTCTCTCGTCCGTCTGTCTGTCTTTCCTTCCCTTTATCTCTCGCCATTTCTCTGTCTTACTCCTTGTTCTCATGTTTATCCATACGTCCATCTTTCCAACTCTTTCTCCTTCCGTTCCTCTTTTCGTTCTTCTATATATTTGTTTAGACTCTGTTCTTATTGTCCCAATCTTGTCTGTTGTTCCGTCTGTTCGACTCTGTTTCCATTCGTCCGTCTGTCTTGATATATTTGCATCTGTCTTTTCGTTCGCTCATGTCTCTATTCCATCCGTCCGTCCGTCTGCCCGACTGTTCGTCCGTTTGTCCATCCGTCGATCTCTCTATGCTTCCATCCGTCCGTCTATTCGTCTCTCTATCCTCTTATCTGTCATTCTATCTGTCTATATCTTGTTCTCTCTGTCCGGCCATCCGACTGAAAACCTTGACATGTGGCATAACTCGAGAACTAAACGATCTAAAGACATTAAACTTACTCTACAGAGTCATATTGAACAAGCAAAGATCTTACTTGTTTCATTTTGTGGTAACCTTCAATAATATGGCAAGAAAACTCATTATAAATAATAGAATCATGCTAGTTTTACGTTTGCCTTCAACCATTCACTAAGATCGCAAGTTATTCAATATCTCAGGAACATCACCTAGTTTGCTTTTGTTATTTAGTTGCGCCTTCATCTTCGTTTCGTAATTCATCGAAATTTTTGTCGAATTAGTCATTTACTTGAGTTTATTTTTCAAAAACGACAGAAACTTATATTACTGTTAGATTAAAGACTTGGCTTTTTATACATTTTTTTACACAATGGGCATCTGTTGGAGTTGGCCGCGTGAGCTTATTTACAATTTCGTGGATACTCATTTGGTGATACTAATGTGGTCTGTAAGTGGGGCACTTGCGATGCTCTACAATTTCCATTCGAGTTTCTGCCTCATGCAGCCTCTCGCGCAATGCGACGATAATGATGAAGGCGATGAAGCATATAATGATGATGACGGCTATATCACTGATGCTGATGCAAGGACTGGCTTGGACTATGGCGCAGTGAACGGTCCACACGCGTGGCAAACGGCATTGAACAACCAGAGTCCCATCAATATCGATACGCAGGATGTTGAACAGATCTGCATTGGTTTATCCCTGGTGTGGATCGGCTACGATGTGCTACCCGTGGGCATACGACTGGAGAACAATGGTCATACTCTGCTGATACGTGCTTGCTTTGAGGGCGAGGCCCCCTTCGTCGATGGCGCCGATCTGCTGTGCTCGTTTCTGTTCCACGAGATCAGCTTTCGTTGGTGCTGGAATGACAACGGCTGCGGATCGGAGCATTCATTGAATAACGAGCACTTCCCTCTGGAGATGCAGTGCTTGCATACGAATTGCGCTGGCAATGGCGATGAGGTTTCCAGTCGCAGTCTGCTTGTGATCTCCTACATGTTTGCCGTAGCTGCAGAGAACCCGTTTCTCGATGTGATTATTCAGCACTTGTTCGCTGTGCAACGGGCCGGTCAGTGCGTGGAGATACCGCCGTTTCCACTCAACTATCTGATGCCTCCGTTCTACACGGATTACTATAGCTATCACGGCTCGCTTACAGAGCCGCCCTGTCATCGCGGTGCCGAGTGGTTTATCAATCCGTTGCCCTTGGCCATCAGCGAGCGCCAGCTTAACGAATTCCGCAAGCTGCGCAGTCGCAGCGGCTCTCGCATCACCAGGAACTCTCGACCCGTGCAGGATCTGGGCGATCGTATCGTCACATTCAATTGCTACAACCCAATCAATTAGTAAAAGGCGGAGGAGGGAAGTGTATATGAGAAAATTAAGCAAGAGTATGTAATATGTTCAGTATATGTACATTTAAATATAAAAAATGTGTGGGGCAAAAGTGATTTGCTAGCTGTAACTTGTATTGATAGAGTATTGGAGATGGTAAGAGCTGTAGGGACAGGCATAATCATTGTAGGCTACTTCGAAGAGAGATAAGAGAGAAAGAGGTGGACCGAGAGGAAGAGAGAAAGAGAGAGAGAGAGGGATATAAAGATAAAGAAAGATGAGATAGAGACAGATAGAGAAAGAGAGAGATAGAGAGAAAATTAAGGGGGGAAAGAGAATTTGAGATACAGATCATAGGAGATGCAGAAATTTAGGTTGATAAAGAGTAAGACAGAGAAAGAGAGGGAAAGAGTGACAGACAGACAGACAGACAGACAGACAGAAAGAGAAAAAGAGAGGACAGCTATGGAGAACATGAGAGAGACAGAGAGAGATCGATAAATCCTAGTGGTCCTTAGTAGATCTGAGGATGCAAGCATCCTAAAAGGAAATTATATATAGAAGTTTCGAGTTATGCTTAAAATATCAATTTTTATTATTATTTAGAGTTTGGAAGACCATATTGATAAATGAAAGATAGAACTGCATTATATATACAGTTACATATACAGTTTTTTATAAATATTACGTCAAATTGCCGAAATATGCTAAAAACTCACGCAGTCATACCAGAAATTTGGTGTTATGGTTAGAATAGGGTGAGGTATCTACGAAAATATTTATTTCTAGTGTTTGCATATCTTAGTAGAGTCTACATTCCAAGTTTGATGTCTTTAGCTCTTATAGTTCTCGAGAGTGTCTTATATTTGAGTCATTTTTGAAGGGCTGAAAGGCTGTGCTGATAAGTAATATGCCTCTCTGATAAGTAAGATGGTTATAATTTAGATGGTCATCAATTCGACTTTCATTTAAGTTTAATCTGATCAGAATTCGCTCTCTCCTTGCCCACCCTAAATCATAATATATTTGATATTTCGGAAAACCTGTGAAGTTCGTGAAATCCATTCTAATCATAATTTAAAATAAATTGCAATTAACGTCATGTAAATAGATTTGTTTACATATTGGTTAATTGGGTTTAAGGGCTGCTGTCCGCCACCCCTACGTCTGTCTCTGCCTATGCTTCTGGCTCTACTCCGAACCCAGCTGCTATCCCGGAGCTAATTAGAGCAGAGCCAGAGCCAGAGCCAGAGAAAATCTTCCGCACAATTTCATTGGGCCAAGAGAATTCGCAGCGTTGCGTTCTAATCCACTAATTAGACGTTCAAAGAGCATTTAGGCAGCGCAGTAGATGTCGATGTCGATGTTGATGTCGTTGCTGAGCTTCGTCCTGCTGCGCCGCAGGACACGGCTCTGCAGAGTCGGTCATCCATGTGTTAGAATTTGTGTAGCTGTGTTTGTGTTCGTCTGCGTCTATAATTTCGTTAGTGCAGCGGAAACTGTTGCGGACATGTTGCCCAGCCCAACGAATGGCAATGCGATTGGCATTGGCAATGTGTCCGGTAACTGCGATTGGGATTGGCATTGGGATTGCGTTTGGGCTTGGGATTGGGATTGGGAGTGCGCCTCCTGCGGTGACGCACCCTCATCTCTCTAACTCAAACACTCGCACTCTGCCTCTGTCTATCTCTCTCTCCCTCTCTCTCGCTCTCTCCCACTCTCTTTCTCTCTCTATCTCCCACTCTCTCTCTCTCTCTCTCTCTCTCTTTCTCTCTCTTTCTCTCTCTCTGGCAAGGCACAGTCAAATTAAACACGCACATAAACATACAGTTGCGCTGACTGCGTGCCCTGATGTAGCTTCTAATTATCAGTTGGCCCAGCAGTTGTTACAGATGCAAGGTACACTGAGAGAAAATCGGAGTTATATATGAAGAAATTTGGTAATGGAAGTTCGCAGTTTGAGTATAAGATAGAATACAGAGAGAGATAGAGAGATAGTGATAGAGATAGAGATAGATATAGACTTAGAGATAGAGATAGAGATAAAGATAAAGATAGAGATAAGATAGATATAGAGATAGAGATAGAGGGAGCGAGAGAGAGAGAGAGAATGGAGAGTAAAGTCTGAATGAAAAAAATAGAGTGATGACTATAGAGAGGAGAGTTTAGTGTAGAGAGTGGAGAGTGGTAAATAAAGAGTGTAGACTATAGAGTGGAGAGTGAGTGAAAAGTGAAGAGTATAGAGTGGCGAATGACGAGTCTAGGGAAAACAGGTAAGAGTGTAGAGTGTAGACTGGAAAGTGAATAGTGAAAAGTATAGAGTGACAGAAGTGAAAGGAAAAGTGGAGAGTCTAGCTGAAGAGTGTTATGAAGAGTGAAGAGAAATAATTTGAGACTAAAGAGTATAGAGTGGAGAATGGAGAGTGTAAATGGAGAGTGGAAACTGAATAGTAGAGCTTGGAAGGAAAAGTAAAGAGTGGAGAGCTAAGAGTATAGAACTGAGACGTGACAGTACGCGAGTAAAGAGTGGAGATCAGACAGTTGAGAGTGGATTGTGCATAGCGAAGAGTATAGAGTGGAGAGCGAAAAGGTTAGATTGAAGAGGAAAGAGTGAAGATTGCAGAATCTAGAGTGAAGTATAGATTATACGACTTCAAAGACATTCAGCGGGCTTTAAGGCTTGTCATAGAATTTGAAATATTTAATTATTTCTCTTACGAATGCTGCACAGATCACACACATTTTCGCACAGTGAAGGTGTGGTATGTTTCATTTCACATCGAGGCAGTAATTACGCTTTATAGAAGGTGGCCGCATGGAGCTGCTGGCTGAGGCTGGTTTGATTTACCATTTGCTTCAGACGAGAACGATTTGATGCAGAGCCGCACAACATATATCTAATATATGTATATACACATATATATATATATATATATATATATATATATATATATATATATGTATGTGTGTATGTGTATATATAGATATATAGAGAGTCTGTTATATAATCAGGTGCAGGCTGCTGGGGCTGGGGCTGGGGCTGTGGCTGGGGCTGTAGCTGGGGCGAAGGCTGTTTGCAATTGCGAATTGCATTTGCTGCAAATCAACGCTAATGAAATTATTCAAACAACTTTTCGATTATTGTTGTTGTTGTTGTTGCTGTTGTTGTCGTTGTTGTCGTTGGTCTATTTGTCCATTTTGGTCGATTTGCAATTTGTTTTGGCAACTTAATTGAATTGCAATTTTCACAAATATAGCTTAATTTTTGGTTCGATTCCCAAAAACTTAATTCTTTTCGGCTAAATAATTAGTTTTAAAAAAACCAAAAAAAGGCGAATGGAAAACGAAAAAATTTTGTTAGAAAATTTGACCAAATTGCAATTAAAATGCATAATTGAATTTATTAATGCAAATAGTCGAGGGAAATGTTTGTTCATAAATATCGGAAAATGTTTGCCATTTTGGCCATAATTAATATCATTTGTTTATTTGTTGTCTGTGAATACAAAATAATGCGCATAATTAATAAGAGTCTCTAATCAATAAACAAGGCCCCAAAATGTGCAGAGAAATTCCAATTTTGTTGCCCAATCACCAAATTGTTTGACCAAATGGAAAACATATTAAAATTGAAAATTTTGTCAAGCTCATCATGAAATGAAAAATAAATTATATATTGTAGATAAATATATATTTTTATGTGTATATAAAACTGTTTAATATAAACTAGACGTAGCCAAGGCCATGAACTAACTATATATGTGCTTGATTTAGCTTGATTTAGGTCTATCTATCTGCCTGTTCGCATGTTCAAGCACGTCCATCTTGCTGCTCATGTGAGCTAAAGTCTTGAAATCTTAGATCTCAGCTCTACTACAGATTTAGAATGTTTTATATGATCGATAACTTCTTTGATTTCCCTAAAATTGACTAAAGTTGATTGGAAATTCACTTATTTGAGCATATGTTACCTGACTGTAAACTTACAAATGTTAACTTTGCCTTACCATATGTTAACTTGCAATTAGCAGCTCAAATTTACACTTGCCTTAACAAATGTTAAGCTGGCCAATTGTTAGCCTTACTGAATCGTATCTTCATCTACTCAATGTTAAGTTGATTCATAGAAGTTAACATAATTTTATTCCATGTTAAGTTTGCATAGTGTTAGGTTAGCTTTAACAAAATGCCAAGTCTCACATCTACGTATAATTCAGATAGCTCTAGACGTACGTAAATATTCAATTGTAATGTTAAAATCGTTTGTATTTATTTTCAGCTCAAGTCAATGGCAATTTGAATTGTCTCGAATCCTGTTCGAATCCTGTCTGGCAATCTTGGCAGTCGCTATGCTAGACAAACATATCAATCAACATTCTAATTGAATGTAATTAGAAAAACGCATGAGCTGCCAAATCTTAAGGCAGACGGCAAGCCATACAGTAGCTGCCACACTAAGCAGGAGTCAAGGAGCAGTCAGTCAGGGGGCAAAGGATGCGCCGTCGTAGTTTCGCACAGAGCCAACAAAATGAAATTAGACGAATAGAATGACGATGTAAGTGCCATGAAAAGACGTTAAGACGAAGCGGCCTGCTTGGCTGCTGTGGCAGTGGCTGCGGCTGCTCCAAGATGCCAAGCCGGCAAGCCGGCAAGCTGGAAGATGCTAAAATTGAGGTAAATTGCATTTAAGTGTTGCCTCTCTTCATTTAGCTGCATGAATATGTATAGAGCTGGCAAAGGCGGCAGCAGCGGCTTTTGTGCCACATAAATTGAATGAATAATTGAGAAAACGAGCGAATGATGGCATTAGTGTGTGATTGTGATTCTCTGTGTGTGTGTCTCTGTGTGTCTCTGTGTTTGTCTGTGTGTGTGTGTGTGTGTGTGTGTGAAGCTAATGAATTTTAATTGGTTTTATTAAGGCAGAAAGCAGCAGCAGCTGCAATCAGCCCAAAGAGTTGGCATCAGAAATCGCAGCAGCAGCAACATTTTTTTAAATTCTCTTACTCTGTCTCTCTCTCTCTCTCTCTCTCTCTCTCTTTCGCTCTACTTGTCTCTGTTCTACTTTCTGTTTGTTAATTGTTAATCATTAAATATTGTTGCTGCAAAATCAATATGGCGGCTGACGATTAATTAACGCCATTTTGTAATTATCTGCGCATTTTTAATCCAATTAAATTTAACAACTATAAACAAAAAATAAATAAATAAAAACAAAAAAACTCGCAGCGCCTGCGACTGTCAATTAAAAAATATGAATTTCACAAACAAATAACTGTAATTGCGAATTGTTATTGCAAAAGTAACCGCACGCGAGACAAAAAACTGTACAACGAATGTGCGCAGCACAGCAAAAACTCGCTATAACGCACCCATACTTTGTGCTCTGCCTTTGGTCCTTGCACATCCTCTAGCCCTACGGCGTACTTCCTTTTTCAATTAAACGCCACCATTTTCCATTAACGAATTTGCATGCATGTCTATGCAAGTGTGTGTGTGTGTGTGTGTGACAGACACACACACACACACACATTTTCCCTCTCTCTCTCACACACACACAGGCACAGGGTTCGCCTGTATTTCTATAATAAAATTAAATTAGAAGACCAGAAAATTAAATCATCAAAGCTTGACGTCTGGCGGCGGCTGCTGCTGCTGTGTGTGTTTCTGTCTCCCTCTTCCTCTCCCTCTTCCTCTCACACTCACACTCACACTCATTCTTTCTATGCACATGTGTGCGCATAAAATGGCGTGACACACACACACACACACATGCGACCCAATTTGCAAAGCGACAGTTACGAGTTCATTAATTTCTCAGCCTTTTTTCGCCTCGACGTCTGCACTTCTACTCGTTGCGGTTGGAGCCATGCCCAACTACCCCGCCCCAGTCATCGAGTCATCCAGTCACCCAGTCCTCCTTCGCCTGCTCCTTCACTTTTTCGCTCTCTCTGTCTCTGGCAGCGGTCTGGGGGTGTGAGCAGCATCATAAATTAAATTCTTCATCAACTCAAACTCGTTAAGCGCCAATAAAGTGACAGAGAGTTATTTTCATCACTTTTTCAATGGTCTACCACAAGGCGTACACACACACCCATCAAATATACTCGTATGTGTGTGTGTATGTGTTTCTTATACAATGCGCCGAAGCTCTCGCTATCTATGCACTCGCTCTCGCTCTCTCGCTTTGACTCTCTCACCACGTTGCTTTGGTTAGGCCACACCTCTGCTGTAAGAGCATAGCCATACGGCAGCGCAAGCGAGAGCGAGAGAGCTAGCGCTTATTGTATGCGTGTGTGTCTGTGTGAGTGCGAGGAAGATGGAGGGCAGCCTCTGCTTGCAGAACTGGTTTGTGCCTTTTGCGCTGGCGCAGCCCGCTTTGATTTGATTTGAGGTCCGAGATAAAGCTAAGTGCAGTCCACATCAGCACATCAAAGCCGACTGCTTGTCAAGCAGCTTGTTTAGATCGCAATCGGACAGAAAATGAACCATAAATGGATTTCGAATTATGCATTCAATTATTGTTGTCTGCGTGGTGGAATGGGGAGGACTATAGAGAGAGAGAGAAAGAGAAAGAGCATGTGAAGGAGAAGGAGAAAGATGAGGAGTTGCATAAGGAGGAAATAGGGACAAATGGAGTCAGAGGGGACAGAAGAGGGGAGAAGACGGAAGAATAGGAGGGAGAGGATGAGAAAGAAGTGGAGCAGGAGAAGGATAAGGAGGAAATATCAATAGGTAGAGGATAAATGTAGAGTAGCAGGAGGCGCAGGAAAAGTAGGGGCAGAGGAACGAAGGCGATGAGTTGGGGAGGAAAAAAAGAGAAGCACGAGGAAAAGGAGAACGAGAGAAAAGAGAAACAGTGAAAGAGCAGGAAATAAGGAAAGTAAAAAAATGGAGAGGCAAAGGAAAGTGTAGAAGAATAAAAAGAATTGAAAGAGAAGAAATGTAGAGGCAACACGGCATTTGCTTCCCAAGATGAAGATATAGATGCGGTATATAGGAAAGAGGAGGATTACAAGAAAGTAGAGCAAAAGAAAGCAAAGAACAAGAAGAGGAGGAGTAACAGTTAAGATGGGAGTAAAGTAGGAAGTGAGAAGAAGGAAAACAAGAAGAAAAATCAAGAGGAAGAGTCTTAGCCTACATAGCATATAAGCATTTACCGTGCAAGAAAACCGCTAAGAAACTCTGCTGGCAGCACAGAAAATAGACGGAAATTTGAGTGAATTGTGTTGCCAAAAGCCGTTAACAGCTTAACGATAAAAGCAAACTAATTAAAAGTACGAAGCAGGAGAAATTGCCACATAATAAAGCAAATTAAAAGCAAATTAATTTAAAACACAGCAAAAACAACAAGAAGCAGACAGAAACGGAGCAAAGCGGAGCGAAGCGAAGCGAAGCGGATGCAGCGCAAATGAAAATGACGCAAGGCGGTTGCCGCACACACACACACACAAGCATGTATATACAGGTGTATGTGTGTGTGTGTGTATGTGTATGTTGCCAGCCAGCCAGTCGAGCTCCACTTCAATTAAGCAGCGCGCCAACATGGCAGCCTCTCACATATACACACACACACATACGCAGACACACATTGCTCTCTGTTCCTCTCTCCCATTCACACTCACACACATACACACACTAGCAGCACATATAATTACGTTTGGCAAGCTCGTTATGCGTAAGAATAAACGCACATTAAGAGCTCATTAGTTGGCACAAATCGAATCGCTGGCTAAAGGAAACCCCCGTGACAGACCAGGATAACAGCTCTGCTGGCTGTCTGTGCCCTCCCCGTTGTCTCTCTCGCCCTACGTCTCGACATTTTCATTTAACGTGTAATGGAAGATAGCGTAAACGAGTAAATGAGTCAAGTGAAGTGAATTGAATTGAATTTGAACCGAGCTGAGCTAAGCTGGTGCAAAAAGCCGCAACTCATGCTAACAGGTAAGCAAAAGGTGAACAACGCAGGTTAGTTACTGTTAAGTTAAACAGGCTTAGCTAGTTGATTGCACTACAAATTTGTGTAACAATAGCAGGATATTAACAAAATTCACTTAACGGCAGCGGAGTGGGCATGGGCGTGTTTGCCACTCTCTGCTCTACTCTACTCTGTCATCAAGCGAACGGTCATCTTTTTCATAATTTGTTGCATATTGTGTTGTGTGAGCGTCAGTTGTCTTTAAAAGCGAACAAAGCGGCAGCTGCCAAACAAAAGTTGTCGCCTATGCAAAAGGCAAAACACAGGCATACACACACACACTCACACACACACACACACACACACACACTTATCCAGGAGCAGAGGCACGCGTGCTGCTGCTGCACACAAATAGACAGACACACAGACAGAGAGGAAGGCAGACGAGCAGAGAGCGAGCGACGAGTCAGAAAGAGAGCAACAGAGTAGCTACAACCCGTTACACAGCGCTTGCGCTGCGCTCTCTCTAGCGCGCTCGCTTGCTCGCTCTCATTTGTGCGCTAGCTCCGCCCCTCACTTATGTGTGTGTGTGTGTGTGTGTGCGTGTGTAGACATGCACACGCAGACGAAACCGGTTTCAATTCGTTTGCTAGCCTCTGGCTGACTGGCTCCGCTTGTCGCTGCGACTTGTTTATTGCCAACTCTGCCTTGGCACCGTGCGCAACGTATTTCGGTTACGGGTCTTGTGGGCATAACTGTTCCTAGTAAAGCTAAAAGACACGCAAGCCGTCGCAACCGAAAACTCTTGTCAATTTTGTGCGTGTGCGTGCGTGTGTGTGTGTGTGTGCGAGTGTGTACGACTAATAAGAAATATAACAAGAATTTTCATATAAAAACTATGGATATTAAGACCAGAGCTGCAACGCCACCTATGCCGGCTGCTGCGGCCGCTGCTGCAGCTGCAGCTGCTGCTGCAGTGGAGGCTGGGTCAGCCGTTGCAAGTCTTGCGGCATCCAATATGGAGCACAAGCAAACGTTTCAGCACATCTTCGAGCAACTGGCTCAGCAGAGTGGCGGCCATCACAAAATGGCGCCCAAACAATTGGAGCATCTACGCCATCTGTTGGCCAATGTGCGAGATGCGAAGAATTTGCAGTTGATTGTGGAGAAGTTCAAGAATCTGGAACAGTTCCAGGAGCACTATGCACAGCTGGGCAGCAGCAATGGCAGCACCAACAACAACAACAATAACAACAACAACAACACTGTGATCACAGAGGGTAAGAGAGTGCGAGAGAGAGAGACAGAGAGAAGTTGTCGTTGTAGTTTAGTTAGCCGGAAAGCGGCTGCCATTACGGATTACCGATTTAATTAAGCACAAATTGTTGCGGCACATGAAATGCTCTACGTTTGTACGTACCAAGATTGACAGCGGGCACTGTGCGAATGCGTGTTCACGGACTTGTTTTGCATTTTGGGCCGAGCATTAACATGCACCCGGCCTGGCATTTAAAATAATTTGCAAATTATAAACTAATTGCCCAGGCATGCGAGACATATAGAAATACCAAAAAAAAAAACCAAAAACATTTCCATTTAACATTTTAAATTCGTTAAAAATACATAAATTAAATGATCGACAGCAGCGGCAGCAGCAGCTGGTAAAATATTTAAATAAAAATAATAAAAAAAAAACTGTTGCCTACATTTCAGCGTCGCCTTTGGCATGACAAACGCTCATTAGAAAAAAATCATTTATATATGAGTCTGTGTGTGTGTGTGTGTATATGGAGCGATTGCGGGCAATATGTCGCTTAGTTGCAATTACAGTTTTTAGCTCGTTAAAACTGTAAATAAAGTTGTGCCCCCCCCCCCCCCACATGCCAGAGTGTGTGTGTGTGTGCATGTGTGTGTGTTTAAACATTCAAAATAGCTGACAATATTTGCATGCACTCAGAGAAACTATAGACGATGAGAAGTTCCTTGATCTACTAATGGGAATATCTTCAGTTTAAGCTCTTAAGCTCTTAAGATTTCAATACTTTTTTTTTATTATTTATATTTATAATATTTTGTGCATATTTTCATATAACTTTAAGTACAGTTTAGTATATTTTATACATTATATGAGGAATAAATATTATTTTCTAATATAAAACTGAACAAATCTTCAATTAGATGTTGAGTTATTATAGTTCAACTTATTCAACAGAAATGGAATGGATCTAATTTAGGGAAAGCAAAGCCAACCTACAAATAAACTTAATTAATTTAATGAAAAAACATCTAAAGGTTTTCATCTCTCAAAATAAAATACCTTACAGCTTTCAACAGTATTTTCTCTATATATTCCTAACACAATTAAACCATTTTCATTCATTTATTTTTTGGAAGACTTGACTTTAGCTAGAAATATGATCGACTTATATTGTAAGAGAATATCTACTAGAGAAAAACTAGCATACAATCCATGAACTTATCTTAATGGCATTAGAAGATGCTTAAGATTAATAGCTTGTCAAACCTGACTTAGCCCAAAGAAAATCAAATTTAAATGACATAGAAAGTACTCTATAACAGAACAGAAAATCAACAAGATGTGACTTTTACTAAGTAAACATGATTAAAGACCTTTAAAAACTAATCCGAATATTTCTCAATTGAATAGGAAAGTTTTGTGACTAAGCTACGAAAGCAAAGCTTTAATCAGGCAGAAAATATTAAAGAATTGTAGAGCTTTGGGCTTCAAAGTGGTTGTAGATTTCAGATTGAGAATTGTGTAGACTGTATAGTAAAGAAAATAATATGGATAGAAAATGATCGAAAATACTTTAGACATGTTGAACTTAAGTAATACTTGCTGTTTGTTCTTAACTTATCTTACTATTCCAAATAACTCAGAATGAAAATTTCTTGGAAAAGTTCTAAGTTCACTTAAGTCATTGTAAAGACTGCAAATCTCATCTGTATCATATTAGAGTTCATACTGTATTCAAATCTTATATTATTTATGGTTGCTGCCAGTATTTTTCTCTGAGTGCAGTTGCTGGTTGTTGCTGTTGTCGCTTGTGTCGTGCGCCTAATTGACTTTGCCAAACTGTTGGCAAACAGGCTTTTAATTCTCATGCATGGCAGTCAGTAGCCAAAGGCCGACTTAGCACACTCTTCTCTTCTTCTTTCTTGTGCTCTCCATCTGACTCTGCTTCTTCTTTTTTATTATTGCAGACAGCGAAATGTCGCTCAAGGACAACGCACGCAAATTCGGAGCTGGCGGTCAAACTTTGACGCCTCGCCACACAATCGACGCAATACTCGGACTCAAAAATCGCAATGGCCAAGCGCAAAGTCAGCTGCAGGCAGCAGCCGAGGGCAGCAGTGATGGTAAGTAGTAAGATGTCTGATCTATCAGATACTAGATGCAACGAGCGGACAGCAATGATGCAAATAAGACTGTCTGGCTAAGGGAGTTGGCCAATGTCACTGTGTACTAAATAGAAGTGTACATCAATGGCCTTTTCTAAATTCTGCGATTGTTTTATACGTACTAAATGAAAGGAAGTCTCTTGAGGTACAGAATGAACTAAATTTAGTACATTATTTAGTCACATATGTAACTGCGCATATGCAGTCAACAGAATTTCTATATATGTACTAAAAATTAATGATTAGCTAAGATTTCTTGGATGGGGTTTTCCCAAATATAAATGGCTGCTTTTGCGAGGTACTAAATACATATACTAAATAATGTATGAAACTCCAATCCATACATGTACTAAATATTGAATGCAACTGTCATACATGGACTAAATATTTTATAGGCCATCCATATGTGAACTAAGCATGATGTGGACTTTCTATATATGCATTAAATATTGTGTAGTTTCTATGTGTGTGTTTCTATGTATGTACTAAACAATGTGCCAAACATACAAGTTAACCAGTAGCAATGCAGTTCCTTCTAAAAATGTACTAAAACTGAGACTAAGAAGTCACTGCCATTACTCTGAAGCTGTTCACCCAATGTAGCTAGCTCGCTAAGCCCGACTCTTCGCAGTCTTCAGTTGTCTTGAGCAGAGTGTGGCAATCGGAATGCCGATAGAGCGATAAACGATAAGCGCAATGCAAATCGATTTCAATTACAGTGCCACACAACGGCGAACAGCGAACGCCAAACGGCGCATTGTTGCGAAATCAACAAACACAATCGCAAAATTATATTAGCATTTATTTTGGGCTCAACTACATCGCGTGGGCTGCAAGTCGTTTCAGCCTGGCTTGGCTTGGCTCTAACTGGTGTAACTTACTCCCACTGCTATTTCTACTCCCTTTTTCTGCTGCTACCTTTTTCACTCTCTCTCTTTCTCTCTCCCTCTCAGCTGGCATTTTGGCGCCTGGTGTGCGATGCACGACAGCTGATAAGGAGAAATCAGTCAACGGTAATCGTTTACATGGCCGCAGCGGGATTAGAGCCAAGGCTCTGCTCGTGCTTCTTCTTCTTCTTAGTCTCGCTTTCTTTTGAGTCAATTTAAAAGTTTTATTACATATTCCTTTCAGTTAGCTGCAGTCGTTATTTTGAAGGCTTTTTAACTGGATTATAGTGGGATTTATGTCGCTGTCGGTGCCAGTCGCCAAAAACTGTGCTTAGCTAACTGCCCAAAACCAACTGCTTCCTCTTTCTCCACTACATCTGCCTACATCTACATCCTCTTCTTCTTCTGCTTTGGCACGTCGTTAAAAATGTATTTCATTTTGTGTTTTGATTGCCAACGAGCGATTGTCGCACAGCAAAAGCCAAAGAAAAGAAAAAACAACTAGAATTTGCGAGTTGTGAAAAATGGGCGGCCAAAAGTGAGTTTGTTTTCACCTGAAAAACCATTTGCGACGGGTGATATAGGTAGTGTTAAAGAAGAGATAATAAGTGTAGCGTATGCAGGTAACAATATGTTGCTGGAAGAGCTTATTGAGGAAGGTCTTGAAGCTGTGAGGAGCAGATCGTTCAAAAATTGTTATTATCAGCGGCTTGGATCTGGCATAATTTTGGATCTTAAATATTTATAAATATATATATATATATGTACATATATAAATATTTATAAATGAGTCAATGGAAGCCAACTCTTGCGATTTCTACTGGTTGATGTTGATCTGACGTTATGTATGCTTCCCATTTGAAGCAGGGCTTTCTTATTTGTGAGACGGCATATACATAATTTCAGCTAACTAGCTCCTAATGTTCTCGAGCTAAACTCATAGAAACAATGGCTAAAACAGATAATATATTGACGAAATGAGACAGAAAATATAAAAGAAATTTGTGTAGAGTAAAGAAAAATTATAATATACCTAAAATATAAATAAAACAATATGTTATATATTCCATTCATATAAATATAAATCATGACTATAAGTTTCAGAGGTCAATTTTTCATACAATACATGTTATATACCCCATAGAGCTGTTCCTAGCTCTCAGCCTTCAGCCAATCAAAGCAGCAAAATGAAAACTTAACTCAAGCCAATAATTTATGTTTGAAATATATTATTTTGATGCACAAACTATATATAATTTCATAATAATCAACAAAATAATCAACAATCTTCAATTAATGAATGAGAGAGAAAGAGATAGACAGAGCGAGATTGAGCTAGCTGGTGGCAGCTATTGTCTAGGCAATTTCCTGCTTGTCATTTAACGAGTTGTGCGAGACACATTGAAGGTAAAATCAATTAAAAGACGTCGCAAATTAATTTAATTAAGGCCTGCGATGAGAAGCGCAAAGAGAGGCAGCTAGCTACAGCACACAACAAGAAAAGAAACAAGAGCTAAACAAGTTGTGTAAACACAAGAGGCAAAAATAAAATAAAATAAAAGAGAAGCGCACGATACAAAGCGCAAAATTAAATGGCCGCAAATTAATTAGAGGCCAGCAAATAAGCTGGCTAAGCAGGTGAGCCAGCAGGTGAGAGGCGAAAGGGGACCTGAAGGGGTTTGCACTGAAACTCTAAGTCATAATCATAATTGAAGTGCGGCTAGACGCAAGCTGTCAAAAAGCATTTAAACTGACAGCGCTGGCGTCCAACAAAGAGAGAGGAAGCGAGAGAGAGGCAGAGAGAGAGAGGGAGACAGAGAGAGAGGGGGAGTAAGAGAGAGAGAGAGAGAGAGGTAGAGCGACTGAGCTACAAGTGCATTAAGGCAAATGCAAACTAAAGCAAGTCAGATCAAGATAAATAAGCAACCCAAGAGACATTGTATATATCTAAGTATGTGTGTGTGTGTGTGAGTGTGTATCTATATGTGTGTGTGTGTGTGTATGTATATGTAGAGTCACATGCCCATTCCCGTTTGATGCGGCATTAAATTGAGCATTAAGTCACTTTAATGATCTTAATGCGTGTCCGAAGCGAGCGAAACGCGCGTCGGTGTGCGCGGCTTATTAACAACAACAACAACAACAACAACTACAACAGCAGCAGCAACAACAACAATAACAACAACAACAGCAAACAGAGCACTTCACTTCAGTTGAGCCAGACAATTTGATTGACAGTTTTTGTTTATGGCTCGTTTGATTTTGTGATATGCGGCTCGATTGGCTGCGATGGCCAAAGCGTAGCTCGAGTATCTTTTCATCTCGTATACAAATATCTTGGGCCACGCCGGAAGATCAGTTAATACAAAATTTGCTGTTGTGCATTTCCTTTGTGTTAAGTGTGGCTGCTCTACCTGCGCCGCTTACCTGTTGCCAATGACTTTTCGAAAACATTTCAATTAGGCCGCCTAATGGCTGAGTTTTCTTGATGTTTCTGTCAAATCATGCGATTAATGTCAATTTTGTTACAGTAAACGCTCGCTAAATTGTAACAAGCCAACAGCCAAAGAGGCTCCACACTCAATTAGCGAGCTGAGGGCGTTTTGGCTCTGCCTTTGTCTGCCCTTTTCTCAGTAGCTGACTTAATTTGTACCTTTTAACATTTCAACTTGACTTCTTAGCTCACTCTGCCTCCTTCCCCTATCTCCCTCTCTCTCTCCCCCCCCCCCCTCTCACTGTCTCTCTCTTTTCATAGTTAAATTTGTTAACAATCCAAAATTTCCAGCTGCCAAGTTTAATTGCCACAGCTAATGGCCTCAACCAACGAAATCATTTCTTAATTGAACTGTCGATCAGGCAATTTGCTCGAAACTCTATGAATGAATGAATAGTGTATAAGTAATGAGTGAATTGTGAATAGTAAAATAGTGAATAGTGAGTTGTGAGTAGTGAATACTGTGTGAGCTTTGCCTTGAACTGCAGCTGTAGCTTCAGCTTTCATAGTTGATATCTGCTAAAGAGAAAAGTTTTATTCATGATCAAGGCCAAGTTGAAGATCTGAGCTGGATTTATAGTTTGAGCAGAAGACAATCATGAGCTGGACTTTATACTTGAACAGCAGTACATCAAATATGAATTTGATTGAAGCAAAGGAAACTACCTGTGACAGCAGCATTCACTATGATCGAGCTTGAATTTGATGAGCTAACAACACCTTAGCCTGTGCTGCAGTACACCAAAGACAAAAGCAGTATTAGAAGTATGATTGAGTATAATATATATAAGAAGATTCTTGCCTAAACCGTATATAGTTCTTTACAAAAGTATATGAAGAGATTCTTTTTGAATTGAAGCAAAGTGAGGAAAGTATCAGAAGAATCTTAGTGTGCGGAAAATACTAAATATGATGACTGAACTCTAGAAAATATTGTAAATGTATATGGAAGGAAGTAATATAAGCTAAATATATATGACTTTGACTAGCTGTACATCAAGAGCTTTCCTTTTGATTGATGAGTAACTTCATATGCAATCAAATGGAGTAAAGAGTAGTTCAAGTGAGGAGAATTATATTTATTCAGATTAGCAAATGGAAATGTTGCATCATCAAGTCTGCTTTACATCAAGAGTTTATTGAAGGGTAGCTCTGTGCGTACACACAAACACACACACACACACACTAGCTGAGACTCTAACTGGCACATGTGAACTAAGCTATACGCAAATTTAATAAATACAAAAAATAGTTTGATTACGCAGTCATCTGTGTGTGTGTTGATGTGTGTAAATCATGTTGATCGTCAATTCATTCAACTCGAATTCGTGTTGGTCTTTTCTCAAGCACACGCAATTAACGCACGCACTCGGTGTGGCCTGCGCTGGTGGTTCCCTAGCTGAGCATTGGACCTGGCTCTGGCCTCTCTCTCTGTGGCTGTGACTTGGGTTCGAGATTGCGGCTACTGGCGCTGCGGCACCTCATGCGGCGTTCACGCCTTTTCCTAAATGCTCTTTTCTATCATTACACACATATTTATTATTATTATTATTATTATTATTCAAAGTTTTCATTGTTGTTGTTGTTGTTGTTATTGGCCTTTTGTGCTACCGCATTTTGGTTTTCTCACTTTGTTTCAGCATTTTTTGGAAGTTTTTGTTAATTTCATTAGCTACAAATGAAGCTCATGCGGTGCGTGTAAATTTCGTTTGATTGGATGAATTTGTGGCTGCTGTTGTGTTTTTTTTATTTTTTTTTTGCGCCCCTCCTCTGAGTTAATTAGCCAAAAAAAGAGAAGCATTTGACCCACTTCGCGAGCTGAGAAAAGTAACAAAATAATCAATAGCCAAGCACTAATTATTGCACATAATTACATTAGACAATCATCGTCAATGCAAATTAAATCGATGGCGATGGCGATGCCGATGTATGTAGGTATATAGCTGTGCATGCATGGACATCAGAAAGCAATTACACGAAAGACCAACGAATAATTACAGAATCGTTAATTGGATTTTGGATTTGAAAACCCAATTCAACATAGAAATTGAATTTAGCCAACACAAGCTAACCAGACAGACAAATGCAGAAGTCAACCACTTTGTATATCCACTGGAGTTTGAATACACAATTGGAATACCCTATAAAAATGCGCACTCTCATGCACCCACTATGCATACCCATTCTGTATACATTCTTTGTATGTATATTTCAATGTTCGCACTATCTATCTATCTCTCTCTTTATATAGTGATTCTGTTGATGCTCTCAGAAGACTGTTGTGTGTAAGCCTTTTCCTTTCTGAATATCCTATGTCTTCATATCTCTCTCTATCAGTCTCTCTTTCTCTCTCTTTTCTCTCTGTGTGTGTCTGTCGATGTTTTGTTCGCTTTTTTTACCTCTCTCACTTTCTTTGCCAATAATTCTCTTCATAATCATTCTAGTTGCCCTTTTCCCGCTCTCTTTTGATCTTTCTGTGTCTGTCCTCTCTCTCTCTGTCTCCCTCTCTCTCTTTCTTCCTATCTCACTCTCCCCTTTTCTCAATCTCTCTTGCTCTCTCGCTATCTCTCTCTCTCTCTCTCTCTCTCTCTCGTTTGATCCCTTCCCTGTCTATGCTTGCTTGCTCTTCTCTCTCTCCTCTGTCTCTCTCTCTCTCTCTCTCTCTTTAAGTCTACTCTATCCCTCTGAATTAGTCATCTTATAATTAATTGAAACCTTAACACAATACTATGTACCTCCCAATTATCTATATATCTGGTAAACTAACCCCATCTCCTTTTATTAGAACTTCATGTCGAAGCTTTTTTCAATTTCTAATTTCATATGCATAGTTGGCATTGGTCAGTCAACAAATTGATATTGAGTAACCCTAAAAAGAAACGAATCTATCATCATTTTGTGTGTAACTGTGTAAGTGCTATGCTCCAGTTGAACCCATAGCTCTGTGTATATAATTTCAATCATGATTTACTCACTCATACGTTAGAGTTGACGATTTCTACATAATACTCTAACATTTGCTGGCCTGATTAGATTTTAATTAGCCTGTGAGGTGGGCTGGCTGGACAGTTGGTCAAGTCATAAAGCTGTCGCTGCCCATGTGGTTAAAAGCCTGACGCGGTAATAACAATGTGTTATTTAATTTTGGGTTGCAAACAAACCACCCAAAAACCACCCAGAACCATCCACAATAAACCGAACCGAGCCTGCCCACCCACCCACACCTGTTGGCCATTAATAAACGGCTTTCAATTAGTCGCCTCGTATTTACAATGTGAGGCAATAAAAATTCTCAGAAAGAATGAAATGCCGAAGGCCACAACTTTATGCTAGTGTGGGGCAGCGGGCGTGGTGCTAGTGGTGCGACGGGAGCATTAGGTACGAGGTCGGTGGCTCTAATGGGCGTTCTGGCTCTGCTCTGGCTATAGCACACATATCACGTGACATGCAAGGAAGTCATTAGTTGTCGCCGCCAATAGACTAGTAGTGTAGTAGTAGGCGGCGAATGGAGACAGAGGAGACCAGAACTCGAGTGAGCGGGAAATGCAATGCCGAGTGGATATATGGTGTGAGCTTATAGAGGAAGCTATTCAGAGTGGGTATACAGAGACTTATGTAGAATATGAGGAGAGTGAAATAGAGAGAATGAGAGAGACTACGAGAGACAGTATAAGAAAGTGAGCCGCAGAATCAATAAGCAACAGACAAAGGGGAAAACAGTAACAACAAGAGAGAAATGGAGAAAGCAAGATAACGACTAAGAGAGAAGGAAAGAGAGACATAGAGTTAGAAACAGTGTAACAAGAAAAGGGAAACAGAGAGTAAGAGGGAGTAAGAAGAAGACTAAGGTAGAGCCCTTGACAGTCAGCAAGAGAGAAACAGAAGGAAAAATTGAAAGGGGGATAAAAGAGAATTCAAAATTGATCGAGAAAGTATAGTCAAAAATGAGAGACAAATTGAAATCCAACTGAAAGAGATTATCACATTACATAAGAAACTTAACTGATAGCTAGGCTCTTGTATATACCCTATATATCCAATATACTTATACATACATATAAAATAAGTTTTTTGATATTAGATAGTACTATAGACGAAAGAAGAGAACTCACTGTAGCGTACAGCATAGTAGAGTAGAGAAGTATTAACTCATGAATACCCTACATTGAACTGATACTCTATATTGATTAACTTCAATTAAAGCTTGAGAGTCATGTTGTATGAAAACGCGTATACCCTGCACATATGACTCTAATCTACCCACTCTCTCTCTCTCTTTTTCTTTTTACTTTTTCAGGAGATGGCGACGCCTCTATGGCCGATGACGATGCCACCGATCTGCGCTGCAGCAGCATGTCGCTGACTCAGCTGCGCCACATGGACAACCACATGGCCAGCATGCTGCAGCAGCACTCGAAGAATGGACTCAGCTATGGGCCGCCAACACCGCCGGCGCCACCGCCGCAGCATCACCAGCAGCAGCAGCACCAACATCACGCGTCGCAGTCGCAGCAGCCGCCGTCGCAGCAGGCGCCGCTGGCGTCGCATCATCATGGCGCACCCTTTGGCTACCACAATGCCTTTGGCTACAATCACGGCGGAGCCACACACTTTGGCCATCAGGAGGAGGCAGCGGCCGGCAACTACCTCAATTCGATGCACCAAATGGTGGAGGCCAATCAATTGCAGCCACAGTCGCAGGTGGGGCAAATGGGGCAGCTGCCCCCACCGCCGCCCTCACCCGCCGTCTACGGCAGTCATCAGCAGCATTTGGCAGCGCTCGCTGCGCATGCGCAGGAGCAGCATAATAAATATGCCAAATCATCGTCGCCAGCTTCTGCTGCTGTAGCTGCTGGCAGCTACTTTCAGCCGGATGGCCAAGGCTCAGCAATTGGTGCGAGTGCCGCACGCGACTACGACGAGCGTTCAATGTCCTCGACCAGCGAGCTGGAGGAGGATGAAGAGCATGAGGCTGCAAAGCTGCAGCATGAGGCGAGCATTAACATTGATGTCACCTCCCCACCCACACCTCGACCCATCGGCAGCAGCATCAACAACAACAATAACAACAACAAGCGCAAGTCCACCTTCATCGACGATAATGAAGCGAAATTAGCCAACGGTCAGTCGCTGGGCAATTATGGCATCAGAGCGCGCAGTCTCGACGAGGTGCAACAACAGCAACAACAACAGCAACAACAGCAGCAGCAGCAGCAACAACACTTTCAGCATGAATATCGCAACAACAATAGCAACAGCAACAACAACAGCAACAATCAGGTGGAGCATGTGGAGCGTCTGAATGGGGACAACGACAGTTTGGTCAACGGCAGCTGCGCCTCCAGCGAGGATCTCAATCAGACGAACAGCAGCGAGCAGGGCGAGAAAATTACATCCGGCAGCGATGATGAAGGTGAGCACTAGCTGGGAACTACTTCAATTTGATGAACTAGTTCCATATTGATATATTTTTACTAAGTAATTCCGTATGCCTAGCTCTGTATGACTTTTGCTGGCAAATACATTAACAATGATGAGTGGAGGCTAGTGAATGAATCCTTCAAAAGAACTTTCGTTAGAATTTACAGAGATCAAATTATGGTACCAGTTAAATAGTTCATTTGAACTTTTGTTAAATTAAACATGTTTGAATACCTGAGTACAGTTCATGGAACTAGTTCAATAATTCTACTTCTTACATGAGTCGTTCAACCCAACTTTTACTAGAGCTTACAGAAAAGTTCTTCGAAAATCCAATTGCTTGCTGACTCTCACTGACTCTCTCTCTATCTCTCTCATCTCCTATTCACGCCCCCTCACCTATCCTGCCTCTCCCTCTAGGCCAGGATGATAACTGCGCCAAGAAGAAGCATCGTCGCAATCGCACCACATTCACCACGTATCAACTGCATGAGCTGGAGCGCGCCTTTGAGAAATCGCACTATCCGGATGTCTATTCGCGCGAGGAACTGGCCATGAAGGTGAATCTGCCCGAAGTGCGTGTCCAGGTGAGTTATCATATGCCATCTACCTATAAACCATATACTCCATATACGTTAATCAGCGAGCCTTATTTACGAGCTGACTTTTTGCTAATTGTGCAATCAACATGTCTGCGCAGCCAGGCGCCGGAAATTAAATAATTTCCGTTCGCAATTTATTTTAACGAAATTAAGCTATGCCAACTAAAGCAGCTCCCCCTCTGCCCAGATAGGCACTGACTAGCTAGCTGGCTAGCCATATGTTATGGCCAGACAAGAATTTATGTTTCACATAGATATATTGGCTAGAAAGAGCTCTGGTTGTCTCTGGACTAGCTGTCGGCAGTTGGTTTAGTTGAAAATTGGGTTGTTTATTCCGAAAATAATATATCATGTCTCGAAATGGATCTCTAAAAAAACAGTTTTAAGCTGGTTGGAGCAGCTCAAAGTTGCATATGAAGTGTTATCCTCGCAACTGCTTTGCATGCCTGCGAATGCTTGGGCACTTCACAAACTCTTGCCTTCCTTGATTCCAGTCTCAAGTGCCAGTCTTACAGTCTGGTATTTTCATTAATCATCAATCAGTCAAGCAGAAAATGTACTTTATCCAGGGTTCTAGCTGCAACAGCTTGATCTTTGAGTTGATCTTCAGTCACACGTACAGTAAATCCATCAATCAGCCATTCAATCATAGAGTCATAGCAAAAATATATATAGTTCTTGCTTCAAAGCTTCTGCATAGGCTATCCGTCAATCAATCAATGTACTAATTGTTATTCTGCCATATTTACTTGCTCTCTGGCAGATCTTTCAACAATATTGAATATATATATGAGGCTATGAGGCCCATGCATTCCCAGCCTTCAATCAATCATTCACTTATCTCATCATTCAATGTCTCAATTGTTTCTCTCATAGCTTAGTTTGTCCTCTGTTTCTACATATCTGTCCTGCACCTTCCAGCCCATTCAAAATGAGCTTCAATCGTTACACACCCGCCCCGCCCCTAAATTTGATTGACTCCCCCTCCGTGTTGTCTGTGCCGAAAGGAGTAACTTTTTCGCAGCTGGAGAACTAAAAGAAAGAGAAGCAAAGGAAAAAACTTGCGCAACTTTCTTTCAGTGCATATTAAAATTTATGTCTCAATTGCGAAATGACAATGCGAATGACGAGGCTCGCGGTCTCTGGCAGCGGAGCTATCCATTTATGCTGAAGGAATTATGCACTTTTATGAGTGTATGCGCCTTTTGCTTTATGCTCGCTCGCGCGGCTGCATGTCTGGCTGCCATTCGTTTCGGGTGGCAAATTGCGACATTAACGGGCGGAGCGCCTCGTAAATTCCTTTCACGGCGGTGTAGCATAAAAGACGCCCGACGCAGCAATCGGAGAAGGCCAAAAACGAAAGCTAGTGCGGAGTGCGGCAGGTGGAAGTGTACGACTAGCAGATACTCTGTATCAGAAGTGAGGGTTTTTGAAGGGAGGTGAGAGGTGAGAGAAGAAAAAAGCGAGAAAAGACCGAGCAGTCCGAGAAAACCGAAGAGCGATGAGATATGCAAGAAGAAAAGGGAGAAGAGAGAGTGTATAGAGGCGAGTCAAGAGAGAAGAGCGAAGAAAAAAGAGAGAAGAGCAAACACAGAAAAGAACAGAGAGAAGAAAGAAAGGACAAGATAAATATCAAGCTTATCAATCAGTTTTATCATCCACCATCTGTTACATACTTTGGCACATCAACTATATGCCCAATAGAGCATTAAAAGAGTTCAGCAATCAAAAAACTCGAGTGGCATTTTCTATATAGCTAATATAACATATATGTGTCTATATCTATCTAACTATATAATATTTGACTTGGCTGTTGGCTTTTTGGGGGCGGCTATCTAATTGCATAGCTGCACAGTGGACTCGAGCCAAAGCGCTCTGCCCTGTGGCATAGTTTTTATGTGTTATTCTCTAAGTCATAACTGAGGACCTCGCCTGCAGCTCTAAAGACGAATGGCGAAAGACGAATGGCAAAAGACGAAAGGCAAAAGGCGGTAGGCGACAGTCTCGACTGACGGCAAAGGACATATCAAATTTCATGAATTCGTTTACTCAGACGACAAATCATTTTTATTGACTAAACATTATCGTAGTTCTCTCGCTTTCTCTCTCTCTCTCTCTTTCGGTCGCTCTCTCTCTCTCCCTCTGCTTGGCAACACAAATATATGCACATAAATAAATAAACAAATTTGAGAGAAAAAAAAAGTAAATGAAATACAAAAGTAATGAACGAAAATCGCATAAAAATTTTCTTTGCCGCGTTTTATCCGCGTTTCTCTAGATGGCCGTACGGCCCTCATGTGTCACTTTGTCAAATTGACACGAATTCAAATTTGGGCAAATGCAGCCCGGCTAGATATACCCTCTAACCCCCATTTACCCCACACACTCATACACCTCCTTACCCTTAACCCTTGGTGTACGAGGCAGGCGCGTCCCCAAGTTCAACTCGTTTTCAATGCCCTGGAACTCATTGGGAATGGGGTGTATTGCTGTAGTGCCAGTGTCTGGGAGTGGCGGAAAGAGGCGAGGATCAGTGTTTAAAGGACAAGGAACCTTGGGCTGCCATAACTACATGCTGCAAATACAATGACTGACACAGTAGGGTATCTCTTAGTCTAGCCTTAGCCACAAGACTACGCTGACTTCTTTTGCTTTTTCTTTTCGATTTGGTGGGCACATTTTTTCGGTCTGCACACCCTTTGCGCGCCTGTGGGTGTATGTGTGTGTGTGTGTGTGTGTGTGTAATCGCATTTGCGGTTAGTTTGCATGAAGTTCTAGTTATCGTTGGAGCTGTGTGGAAATTGCTTGGTGTGCAACTCGTTGAAGGTGGAAATTTGTTTTGATTAAGTTTGCACACACACACACACACACACACACGCTCGAAAAGAAAATATAAAAGAAAACTGAACTATGAAAACGGAATCGAGTTGTTACTCAAAAAAAAAAAATGTATGAAGCGAGCTGGGCGGGGTTCAGTCAGTCCCCAGTTCAGTCAATCAGTGGTTCAATATTCAGTTCAATTTCTCGTTTAGATGAGTTCATTTGCCAACTCAGAGAGGGCGAGGTGGGGGCGTGGGTGTGGACTGAAGAGTTACATGTATTGTAATAGATTTGCTAAATGTTTGTTTAAAAAGTTTGATTGGATTTTTGCATTTGATGCATTGTGTGCTCGTATTTGGCATTGTTGTGGCTTGTTTGATTGTTGTTTAAATGGCCAATATTGCCCTGGCACTCGTTTACATTGTTGTAATAGAAACGAGCAGTTGTCTCTCCTTCCAGCCAGGCCAAACACACAAACGAAAAAAAACAATAGAGAAACCAAAATTGCCAAATCAAATTGAAATTGTGTCATTTTGTGGTTTGGCTGTTCGGCCAAAGCAATTAATATGCCAACCACAGCCAGTTATATACAGTCTCTCACTCTCTCTCTCTCTCTCTCTCTCTCTCTCACTGTCCTTCTCTGTATATATATAGCTAGCTTAAGCTGGGTCTTATCGACGATCGTAGCCAAAACAAAATGCGTTAAGCTGCCAAATTAAACAACAGCTTAACGAGCTAAACAAACGCAAGACACTCAGACAGACACATCATTAACGCTGAGACGGCGAGCAGTTCTCAGCTCGTCAGCTGGCAGCGAGTCCTGTGAGTGCTGTGAGCTCGAACATATGGCTCGGCGCGCAAAGTGCCTGCCATAGATGACAATTATTTTATTTGGATTACACGCTGACAGCTCACAAATTTCCGTTTTCGAGGGTTTGCGAAACTTGCCACGTTTAAGGGTTAAACGTGCCTCAATCATACGCCGCATTTAACACAATCGACCGAGTTAGACAGACAGCGAACACAAACACAACAACGACAACAAGAACAACAACAACAACAATAACAAAAGCGAGAAAAAGAGTTTAATTAAAACCTAATTTAGCATGGCAAAGCAAAGCAAATTGCAAAAAGAACTTTTGCTCTCAGGCGTTGATTGATGGCCAGCAACTGGAGCAGGCAACTCTATCAATATGAAACTTAATGAATATATACATATCGAATGTGGCTAAGAGAATTGACTTGGGAAGACAAATTTAAGCAATTTATGCTAAGACTAAGAGGAAAGCAAATAAAGTCAAGAAATGAGTGGCACACATGTGCCAGAGGAGAGTATATAAAAGGTATAGATAGATAAAGATGAAGAATAAAAGATACCAGATACATCTAGTATATACAGACTAAATATATAGGAATGTATAGAAGATATACATTTTGTAGAGCCTACTTAGTCTATAAGGTTAAGAAGAGACTCTTGAAGTTAAGTTTGAGAGATATTGAGAAAAAACAACCCAAAAAATTAAGATACTTTTGGAAGAGACTATCCATCTGCTGTAGTACTCAGTTGTTCACAACGAACACTTAATTTTCTCCCTTTGAAAATTTAGATATCTATAAAGTGAAGTATACCAAGTCTGTGTTGAAATTCTGAGAAACTTTATACCAAATGTCATGTGGCTAGCTCTGCAATTTCTCGAAGTATACCGAACAAATGTAAACCCAAATGGGTTTTTATAGACATTCAGGAATGGCAATAAGTTATCGTTGGCAAAAACCTGCTCCATTACTCATTCATGTATCGTAATATAGTTTTTCTAATGCCCTGGCGTGCCTTGAGCCTCTTGTCTGTTTGCCTTAACCAAATCAAATAAAAAGGAAAAACAATGCACAATCTTTGTTATTTGTTATATTTATATTATTTTTGCTAACATGCGTTTGCGTTTATCAAATAGTCAAGCGAAGACAATTTTTTTATTAATATTATTATGGAAGGAAGCAGAGGAATGGCTGTCAATTATTTTGCATGGCCAAATGATTAAATATCGTAAAACTGTCAGAGAAAATATGCCAAATGCAAAACGAAAACAAAGGAAAACAATTGGAAAATGGAGAAAAGGGAAACGATTTAATATACACATAAGAAATGTTTGTTTATATGCATATTGCGCATACGACGTGTGTGACGTGAAGGAGCCCCCGTCTGACTGCCTCTGCGTGTGCGTCCCTGAGTGTGTGGGTGTGTGTGTGTGTGTTTGTGTGTGTGTGTGTGTGTGTGTGTGTGTGCATAAAAAGCAAACAAATAAAAATGTCATTTCACTAACAAATAAAATAGATTTTTATTGCAATTCCACTTTTGCCTCCGTTAGACATTTATAGTATGTTTATTTCTTGAATACCCCTACCCCCTACCCCCCACACGCCCACACGCCCACACTCCCACACGCTCTGTCTGTCTGTCTGTAACGCTCCATTTGTCTATTGCCTATCGACAGCTGTAAGCGAGTCGATTCGTTTCGCTTTCGCTTTCGTTTTCACATGTCGTAATAATAATAATGCATATTAGGTTCATTTGCGGACCTTTTTTATTGAAATCCTATACAAATCTAATAATGAAAATAATCAGAAAGCAAGCCAAAGGCACAGGCAAAGGCCAAACAGACAGAGTACTAGATAGAGAGCGAGAGAGAGAGAAAGTTCTCAATATCCAAAATTGGAATTGCCAACAATTGCATAAATGAGCTCCATTTTTTTTTTCTTTTTGGCTTACTCTGTTTCTCTAGGGAAGTCAAGTTTGTGGTTTTGGGTCGCGTTTACAATTGCTGGCAATTGGGCATTCTCTGTGATTTGCTTGGCGCCCGAGTGACCTGTGACCTGTGAGCTGTGACCTATGGCCTTTAAACTGTGATCCCTAATCCCTCAGCTCTCTATTATATAATATATCCAATAGTATTGCCTTAGACACTCTCACTGTCAGCGCCTATTTATGGCTCTGATGAATGCTAAAAAGTAACTCAGCGACAGCTGTATTCAAGTGCCTTTATTACTGCGTGGGCGTAGAACAATTAACACATTATGCCACCTTTGACACACAAACACACTCACACCAAGTTTAGAGACCACAACAAAGCAGCCGCAAGGGTAAATAATAAATAAATATAAATAAGTAAAAGCAAGTCAAGCCAAGTCAAGTATGAGGGTTGCCCCTAGGTGAGTGTGTGACTGTGTGTGTGTGTGTGTGTGTGTGTGTGTGTGTGTGTGTGTGTGTGTGTGTGTGTGTGTGTGTGTGTGTGTGTGTGTGTGTGTGTGTGTGTGTGTGTGTGTGTGTGTGTGTGTGTGTGTGTGAGTGTTGTGCACATCTGCTGCTTATTCAAAATTATGCTGAACTAAACTGTCCAGTAACACAAAGAGCCAACACTTGAAGGCGAGCTGACTAATTATGTCAAGTAAATATATGAAAAGAAAAAACAATGAAATATGCAAAATGCCGTTAGCATAGGGGCTACAGTGTGACCAAGCTATGAAGTACCAAGGTGAATATGCATGCAAATTGAAGGTTGAGTGGATGTAGAGTATGTCAAATGTATGGAAGGGTGGAGATTTGATAAAACCAATATACATGTTTTACTGATAGAAAGAGACTAGAAATCTATAGTATATAGAATTTAAATTTATACATAACTCTGATTTTTTCTTCTTAATATTTCTGTACAGAAAATCTCATCATTTAATTAACTGCATTTATACAGTTCTTTTATGGATGATCTTTGGCAAATCCATGTTATACTTAGCTTAATCAAATCAAGTTCTTCGCATTGATTCTATCATCAGCTCTCATTTAGCCGTTTATCATCAAGCATCGATTTAAAGGCTTAGTTGGCTAAGCTAGAGTTAGACTCATGAAGTAGTTAGTCTGCATATGATAATATAAGTTGATATATCGAAAATTCTCCTATCCAAGTTGATTTCCGCCCATGGCTATTCACATTCCATATCGAATAACATTTCGTATAGATCAACACATATCCATAACAAATTCTTTCCCATATCTGTCTGTCCTAAAGTACAGTTTTGCATCTCTATAAATACCCACTCTCTACTCTCTGCAAAGTAACTTCAACCTAAACAAACCCATTTACATCACAATTTGCTGCTCGTTAATACGAAAAAAAAAAGAATTATAAAAGAAAAACAATTTGCGAGCTTATTCGATTTGCTGTGAAGCACTTTTATTTTTGTGCTGTAAAAAAAGGGATTCAACGCGCTGCTCTTGACATCTGACACATAACACAATCAAAGAGCACAAGTGCCATAATGCAATAATAATAATAATAATAATACTGCGAAACTTCGGCGTAATCGTGTCCTGTTGCTGTCGCTGCTAACTTTTGACTCCGAGGCCTTTGAGCGAACAGATGTGCAACTCATTACACAGCATTTAGGCACACATCAAATTGAATAATATTCATAAGCGAGGGGTGCATGAGAGCAGGAGTAGCCACCCCCTTCTATAGTCCTTTAATGTCCTTCAGCTTGGACATGCACTTGATGACTCGAGTGCGACGCTTGATGCTCTTTGACTCGAGCCAACCAACTCAGCAGCTGCTCTCGCACAGACTTTTCTCAGAGCTCATCTATGTCTTGCTCTCTTTCGCTCTCTCTCTCTCTCGCTCTCTGTATCCTTATAAAAAGTAATTGTAACTGTAATTGTAATTGTATTCGCATGATTACATTTGATCATATTTTGTTTCAGTTTAAGCCAAACATATTTACGCTTCGCTTAGGGGTTGCGCATGCAGCGCTATGTTTGCTGCCCTCTTTATTTATACATCCATTTTTTTCGTTTTTCGTTTCTTTCTTGCCTTTATTGTTACCCCTAATGTCAAGTGAGGTTATGTTTGCGTTGTGTGCGCGCGCGTCCTGGGGGTTGCTGCAGCGGCCTGTCGACGGGGCAAAATGATTTATAATTTCATTCCTTTTGATTTATACACTTTTATTGAAATGTGTTGACAGGTTACGCTAAATTCGATATGAAGGCTAACGAAATTATGAGTGAAAGCAGTTCGTGCTACGTCCTGCGTCCTTCCCTCTGTTGGTCGTAGTGACAGCCACTAGGCAAATCCGACGCACGCGCTCGTCATTTGATTTGATTAGCCGGGGCAAAAAGCGCAACCAGCGGCTGATCGAGTAGCTTCAGTCGAGGACACGTTTCGCAGCTTAAATTACGCACACGCTGCGCCACGTTGTCCTCTAGCCAAAAAAGGATGCGTCGCATTGCCCAAACTTTAGCCTCCTATATGAACGGCGGCTGCTTTAAAGTCTTTTGCCCAGCGGCTGAGACAGACAACGATGTCGACAACGACACCCTTTGGCTAGGACGACGACCAGGACGAGAGCCAGGCCAAACTCAATAAGTCGCATAAAGGAATGAAATTGGATGCCATTGCGGCAAACAAACAACAAATGCCTCAACAAACGATGCCGACGACGACGTTGTCCTTGGTCTCTCTCTCTCTCTCTCCCTCTCTCTCTCTCTCTCTCTCTCTCTCTCTCTCTCATTGTTTGGTAACTGCGTCTTCTTTTAGCTTAATTAATTGCGACACGCATTCGTTTAGGCGTTTTCCGATCTCAGGTCGAGCTACGCCTACGCTAAAGGCGGCTTCGCTTTCGAATCTCTTTGTGCAAGGAGCTTCTAATGGGGGTTAATTGAAAGCGGCAAAGCTCAAGCGAAAACACAATGGAGCTAGCATTGATCACGCAAAAGAATAAAGTTGAATTAGCAGTGAGCCATAGCAATATTATGGCTGGAATGTGAGATGGAGTGGGTGAGTTATCAAAGGAAGAAAATTGTTTTTATATATAAGATATATAAGAAATGAGATCTATAGCTCTTATAGTACGCGAGTTATGGTAGAGCAAAAGCAAATCTTAATATAGTTTTTGATGGATGTGCCCTGCTCTGCGAGTGCCCCTTGAGGGCATATGTATAATAATAATAACATGAGTCCATTTAGTAATAAGTCTTACTCTAATGCATTATTCATAAGCCTGACCCACTCTCCCTCTCTCATCATCATCAATCTGATACCAACCTCCCACGACAATACCTAATTGAGCCTATGTAGGCGCATGATTGTTTGATTCATTCTTAAGAATATCTTTTGTATATCTGCGTATTCCACAATCATGTCAAAGGTATGCCGCTCACAGTCTCCTCGCCCTCTCTTGCATGCTTGCTTCCCGCCTCTCTTATCTGCTGTCAGTTTAAATGAGCGTTGGCTTAAGTTGTCAAATTAGTGCGGAAGAAAACAATTTCGATTTTGGTCGAGTCAATCAAAGAAATATTCACACACAGCAGATACAGAAAGAAACGTTCAGAAAAAAAGAAATTTTCAACAGAAATGCGGCAGGTACTTATAAGAATTTGTTCCCCTTAACAAATGTAGCTCTAGCCGGCTGTAGACGACTAGAAGCTTACCCTGTGTATATTTTTGTGGGCTCTCTAAAGTCTTTAGCACTTATAGATACGAATTGCATTAGTTCATACCTAGAAAAGGGCAGTTGGGATGAACTATAGATGGTTATCGATCTTAGATACTATTGATGATTTGTTGATTTAAAGGCGGGCTTCGCTAGCTAAATGACAGGAGAGAGGGAAAGAGAGAGAGACAGGAACACAGAGAGATAAGCACTCAACCGTTGCACCACATCAAGGCTTCTCAGTTGCTGCTCCTGCTGCCTGTTACATATACTCACTCAAAATCAATATAGCCTGTTTAGGCCATAAGCACTGGGTATGCAGGGAATAAAAAAAAAGCGATATGTGAAATGTGACTTAATCAGCTTTATATAAATGCTTGTTTTGACAACGAGCAGGAGCTGCAGGCCACTCACTCTGACAGGGTTTTTGGTTGTCAACCCACACACACACACACACACACACACACACACACACACACACACAAGCTGCTTATTATAATTATATGGAATATGTATATATACATATACTTATATATTTATATATATATATATATATATATTCATTTGACATGCTTTGCGGGTCTTTTTTTGATTTCCGCTTTTAATTAATTTTGTGTAACATGCTAATTGGTTTTATGCGTTCTGCTTCAATCATTTGCTTATTATACAATTTCGTATACATTTGTTGTTGTTGCTGCTCGAGTTGTTGTTGCTCCAGTTGCTGTTGCTGTTTGTTGAATAAATCATAAAACACTTAAATAATTTTCCGTGCGCTTTGCCACTTTATTATGTGCTAATTAATCACCTAACAAATTTTTCGGCTTCCATATTTTTTTTCTCTCCTCCGTTTTTGGCGCACGCACAAAATACAAAATATAATTAAGTTATCAAGCAACAGCAACAGCAACGACAACAACTTGAGTAACTCGCAACTTGAACAACTTTTAATATATGCAGCAAAGTTTCTTAGCCGAGCCAAACTCTCCTCTCGCAATTATTCAAATTATGCGAGTAATCAGCCAGCGTGAGGCGCAGCTACTCCTCCGTTCTGCCAGCAGGACTGCCTTCCCCGCTCCATTATACGCTAGAGCGTGGCCTGCGCAACTAGCAAATCCGCCAGCGAGAGGAGCAGCTACTCCTCCTGCTGCGCTCTTCTTCTTTTTTCCTTTCACCTCCCTCCTTCGTCTCCCTTTCTAAAGCGTGGCCAGCGCCAATAGCCGCTAGCTAAACCAAAAATTAATGTGCACTTAGAAGCGAAGGGCTCTGCGAGGGCTGTTGCTATAGTTGCTTGCTTTTGTATAACGACAGAAATTTTGAATTAAGAATTAATAATTTCTCTCAATGTTTTCTTTAAGGTATATAAGAGCTACACACATAATTGTACTCTTTGGGAGGGTTGTTTGTCTTCTTAAGCTAACCATTAAACAAACTTAGAATAGAATTTGTCTAGGCATGCTTTGCTATGCTGTGAGCGAGGGCTGTTTCATAAGTTTTACATAAATATATGTATATATACAACGGCTTTACTAATGTAGAATCTATACCAATATTACATTGCATCTATATAGTCTTGTAGGCATTAGCATACATAGTGCTTTTCAGATTTTTAGGGATATAAAAACTACATAGAAATCATTACAACACTCTCTCCTTTAAATCAAGTTGCATTCAGTGATAGCTTGAACTCTGCTATACATTACACATACTTATTAAGCTGCCCTCGCACTTAAGCTGAATTTGTTTCACTTGGCCACAGTTGCAAATTAAAAACGCTTTCTGCGAGTGTCAACCAAAGAGAACTGAGAAGGAGAGAGAGAGAGAGAGAGAGGTAGAGGAAGAGTGTAGGCTAATAGCTGCTTTGCCATGTGAAGCGTGTGACACAGTTGAACTACCGACGCCCCCTTTCGTCCCCCCAGAGCAGAGCCCTAATCAGAGCGATGCTGGTCGACTATTTGCCAAGGCAGCTGCTGCTGGGCATATTTTGTCGTTCTTTGTAGCCGATTTAACTGCTTATTAACTGTGCGTGCGCTCGTTCGCGGCGCTGTTCGTTCTTTTGTGCTGCTCGGCATGTCAGCGAGTAAATAAATAGCTAATTAAATACAGGGTGACACGTGGCGCACTGCAAACATACGCCCCGACAAACAAACCAAGTCGAATTACCCTCCGCCCCTAACCAAAGGCCAAGTCAAAGTCAATTCAAGTTGAGCAGAAGCAAACCGAGAAGAGCCAGAGAGAGAGAGAGAGAGAGGGGGGGGGGGGGGGAGAAAAAAGGCCACAATTGAAATCGAAAGGAAATTTGAGCGAGCGTTGATCGAGTGGGTGTTAAGCTATAGAGTGAAGGTGATGGAGGAGGAGGAGAGAAAGAGGGCTAAGGACACTCGCCTTTGACTTTTCACATGCGCTATATGAGGCGTGGCATTTGTATCTGCCACTGGCAGTTTAGAGAGAGAGAGAGAGAGAGAGACCGAGTCGTGTGTCTCGCTTTGTATTACAACAATTTGTATGCAAGCGAAACTATTATTAAGCATAATGACGACACCAGACACCAGACACTTGAGCTACTGCTAAGCACACATAATCTAAAACAAATCAAGAATAGTTGAAAATCAACTATGAATGGAGCAGAATGGGAATGGGCTACGGCACTTGGAAAGTCCTAAGTACACATGAGTAACGAAATTGAATTTAGAGGACATTTGAAATGAAATTTTAATGAGCGAGTGATGAAGCATATTGGCGCAGGATATTTGGACAGTATTTCCAACTAATTACATAAGAATTGGGGGAAACTAAGCATACATCAAATGAAATTACATTGCAATTGGTGAGTCTAAATGAAGCTAGCAAGCACGAGCGAAGTAGAGGCCAGTCTTATTAAACTATTAGCCAGAATCAATAGGACTCAATTGGAATGCTGAAACTATACTAATACATTACTGAAACAGATACTTGATGAGCTGATTGATTTCCTTAAGAAATGTCAAAGAACTCTCTTACTTATGAACCATGAGAAAATCATAGCTAAATCAAAACAAAATATAAAGCATATTGTAATAGGATATCGTAAAGTGATTTCGCAAAGTAAAATTATAAAATTTGGGAATCATGAAATGTCTTGTTCACCTGGCGACCTATCAACTTCAACTGCCAATCCGTATATTCGTGACAAAGAGCTCAGCCTGTGCAACTTGAGTGATTGGCATGGCATGATTTACTTAGAGATATTCCAATTAAAAGAAACGACTACAGTGGAACGTCTAAATGAACGTCAACAATGATTATGAATAATAATGAAAAAATATATTGTGCATTCAAAACTGATAGATTAATACGTTATCAACCAAAAATTGATATGTTCAACTGGGATAATGCCCAACTGACAAATTTTCCTAAATAACAAAGTGATCTTCCGGCACGTTCACATGCGGCCACATCTTGCTAAAGTCAATGAAACATTGGGCGCGCTTCAATGCGCTTCACACATTGCCTGTAGTCAACAGCTCTTGATCTGACTGAGTAGCGGCTCAGTGCCTGTGAAGAAGCTCAAAAATCAAATGCTGTCAGAAAAATGTTTAGTTCGACCGAATGAAGAGTTCCTTTAGCACGTAAAACGCATGCTGGCTGAAAGATTTGAAGAGTTTGTAGCCTGCAATAAACGAGATATAAAGCGCAATCCAATTTCATTGTAAGTTAGGGAGAACTAATGGATAACTAGTGAATAACTAATGTATAACCAATAGATACCTAGTACATAACTAAAGTGTAACAAATGGACAACTTAATATGGATGGAAATAGGACACTTGGTTAACTAAAATATATGCAGAATATTTTGAAGTGAAATTATTAAAGTGTCCAGGGAGCTATAGGGCACACAAAACACTTGAAAATCATTATAATAATTGAAATGCATAGCAAAGCACAATTTTAATTGAAATTCTTGGGAAAGACTTAGGCAATATCCATATAATCCAAATTGTGCTCAAAGTTCATCTGAGTAAACTTCAGGCAGTCTTGGTCGGCGGGAGCGAAGCGGCTTTGGAGTGTAAATCAATATGCTTGTCGGCTTCTAAACTAATTAAAACATCTTCTTCTGTGCGCGCTTTGTGTGCCGCCGAAAAAAAAGCTTTTGTTTGCTCTTGCTCTTAACAGGATATGGCCCAGGCACAGAGAGCGAGAGAGAGAGAGCGAGAGAGAGAGGGAGAGAGAGCTCTGCCGGAACTAAAAGCCAAACAACAATGCAAAAGCAGAGAACATGTCATAAACTAGCGCTAAAAGGACGCCACGCTGTGTCTTTGTTCGGGACTGGGTAAACGGCAGTCGGGTCGGGCCGGGTCTGAAATTATGACAGGCTCAACTCATGTCTGACGTCTGATGTCTGGCGAAATCCTGCACAGGCAGAGGCACAGGCACAGGCACAGGCATATAATTAGGGTCGGGCAAGCGAGCTCGTTGCGCTAGGGTTTGTTGCGTCGTTATTTCTTTTTTAATTGAATTAAAGCTTCCACACGGCAGATGCATTGCATTGGCATTAGTTTAGGCGCCGCTATCAATATCCTTGAGCGCAGCAGGAGTTTTCAGTTTAATTATAATGCATTTCGGCGAGTGAGCGACTAAGCGACTGAGCGACTGAACGACTGAACGACTGAACGAGCGCAATTACATGCTTATCGCAATCAAATTGATTGAATTGCATGAGACATGGAAAAGCGATTGGCATTTCGAATGCTTATACAATATGTATAATTGCAGATGTAGATTTTTTTTAAACGATATGCGCAATTATTTCCCTAAAGACTCTAGTTAGCCAAAGAGCACTTAGTCCAATGGCCATAAACGGTTTTCCAATTTGTTTGGCCACAAAAACCGAGACAGAGTCAAAGCCCAAACGGAAGTATTGCTATGCATATTTCTCAACAATAAACGTGTAATGGACAAGCCACGCTCTCTCTCTCACACACACACTCTCTTTCTCTCTCGTTCTCTCTTCGTGTGCGTAGCCAAAGTTGGCAACAGTTTTATTAAGCTGCTGAACTCTTGTGTGTTAAAAGTCAATTTTCCAATTTGCAAACTGTCAAAAACATTCGAAAAGCAATTTGTGCACACACACACACACACACAGAGAGAGAGCGAGCGACAGAGAGAGAGAGAGAGAGAGAGAGAGAGAGAGCAAGTGTATAGAGTACAAGCCAAATTGCGTATACGCCTTGTATGCTGCTTTTGCTTTTTGGGCGACGACACTTTGCGGCAGAAGTTTTCCAATAAAATGGCAAAACTTTGCTGCGAACAAAATTAAAGAAGACGACGATGCAGAGAAGACAGAGAAGGCGAAGATGGAAGAGCAGGAGCAGGAACAGCAGTAGATGGAGCGGCAGCAGCATAACGTGCGCCATGGGCTTTCGGCCCTTGCTTTTTGGGGGTTGATGCGCCGCATCCACGTCGACGACAGCGACGCTGGCAGCGCTGTTTGCGACGCAAATTGTTTGCTGCCAATGTGAAGTTTATGAAAAAGATTAAAGTTGAAAAGTGGTTGACGAGGCGAACGGCATGCGGAGGCGACGGGGGCGTGGCAGCTGTTGCGGCCAGGCGCGTGCTCTCAGCTTGCCAGCATCGCAGCAGCCAGCTTCAGCCTCAGATTCAGCTTCATATGAATGGCAAATGCTGGAGGCATTCGCTTGGGTTTGCTGGGTTTTTGGGCGGGCTAGCACAAAATGTAGCAAAATTGAAAATGGCTGAAGCGTGCGTATGTGTGTTGGTGTTTGTTTGTATTTGTTGTCTATGGGGTGGAAAATTGAGTTTGGCTGAGTGGGAGAGAGAGACTGAACGCCCAGTCGAGCAAAACAGCCAAAGATGAAAGCAGACAATTTGCCAAAGCTCATAATCAAGTTGTTAATGATGTTGATGATGCTGATGATGTGGCTGATGGGCGTGCCAGCCTTCAACACACACACACATACACACACACACACACACACACATACACGCGCTGCCTCTTGCTGGCTATTCTGCCTCCTTCACTCTCTCGCTCGCTCGCTCGCTTGCTCGCTTTGTGCCGCTTATGACGCACCATGAATGGAAATTACAAAATTGATTTTGATGATTTAATTAAAATGAAGAAGCACAAACTCAAATTATAACAGTCGGCGTACAGCAGCTAGGCAGCCAGCCAGCCAGCCAGCCAGGCAGGCCGTCAGGCAGGCAGGCAGGCGACTAGGCAGCCTTCGCTCTTCGTCTGCTTCCATAGCCAAATGTCAATATTCATTTAACATTTCAAGCTTTTACTCGATGTATGTGTGTGTGGGTGGGTGTGGAGGGGGCCAACTGTGGCCTAGAGCTGCTAACTTTAATTTATTTTCTTCGTACAGATTTGAGCGACAGGAAATTAGACTTTGAGACAACTCTGTGTGTTCGTGTGTGTGTGTGTTGGCTCCTTGAGCTTTGTTATTTCTGTCTCTCGACTAAGCTAATTGATCTGTTTTTCTTTTATTATTATTAACAAATGTTTTACGGCCATGTATTGGCAGCTTATGACTGAGGACATAATAAACTGGAATGGAAACATGCAAAATGATATATTTGACGAGAATTGGAGATGTTTTACTATGAACTGTGTAAAGATAGATTGTATAAGTAAAAGATAGTTAATGCTGTAGTCGATGTCGATGAAGATAACTTCAGCTTTGTATTGATCGGGCTTTGCGAACGTCCCGATTAGAGATTATTTCGAACAAAGTTACTCTACAATCTGTAGTCTATATTGACTGGGGATAGCCAGACAGTTTGGCAGGCAGACAGGCAGATCAACTATATAACTATATATATATATATGAAGTCAATCATGGCTGTCTTTTGCTGTTACACCTAGTTCAACAAAAAACAGATCGTTCTGCTTACCCATTTAGAAAAAAAAACAGTTTTATATAATAAAATCGTAAAATGCTATAATAAATACACTGAAAGTATATTGCCAAACTTAAAAGTGACGGAATTCAAACGTATGAGTGAGAGATTGCAATATATTAAGCTGGCAAATCGCAGCCAGCTATCATTCGTGGGCTTAAGCTCCTCGATGTGCATTAAGTTGTTGTTTACCTGACCATCCCAGAGCGATATGCAGGTGTAACTCGTTCGACACTCCGTTGCCTACTTTTTGGAGCAGTGTTAAATGTTGTTTGCCTCAAAAACTCTTTGAAATACATTAATAAACAATTTTGTTGGCTACAGGTTTACCTGTACCAATTACCTCAATTCTGACAGTTGCTCTTCTTCTAGGTTTCCCTATAAATCATTTGCTCAATTAGCAAGCAGCTTCAATAGCTTTAACAGCTTAATTACTTTGCCAATGCGCCGTTTGACTCGTGCAGAAAAACAAGAAATTTTCACTTTCTGTTTGCATTTGCCAACAACATTTTCCCCCACAGAGCTGCGAGAGCGAAAGAGAGAGAGAGAGAGAGAGAAAGGGGCGGATGCTGCGGCGGCTGTGGCTGTGGCAGTGGCTGCTGCTGATGCTGCATTGCTGTTGCTGTTGCTGTTGCTGCACGCTCTGCAAATTTGTAATGCAAATCAGTTTTTGCCTGTGCGTCAAATTGACAACGAAAATAATTTTACGCGCCATTATGTTTAATTAAACAGCCGGAGCAACCAAAGCACCGCACACAAACAAAGAGAGCGCGAGAGGGAGAGAGAGAAATATACACACACACGCAGACACGCAGACACCGCCTGCTTGTTTATGTATTTTGTGGCAGAGCTCAGAGCTCGACTAAAAAAAACTACAGCAACAACAACAACAACAACGACAACAACAACAGCAGCAGCAGCAAGAGCGAACATCGACGACATAATGGTAATGAAATTCCCATCAGAAATAATTTCTTATTAATTTGCGCAAATTGCATTTAATTACTTTGAGCGCAGCAGCAGCGCAGCCGACGGCAAAACGGCAATCCAAAATACGCCACCCATTTGGCTCGCTCCCACTCCCACTCCCGCTTCCGCTCACACTCACCTCACTCACTCGCACCCGCTCGCACTCGCTCGCTCAGCCTCTCGCTTCTGCACTCTCTTTCAGTTGCTCTCTTTGCTTTAATTAGACAGACGCTTTGCCTGCGCTTTGGTTGGCAGAGCTGTTCACACACACACACACACACGCGCACGCATATTGTAACGATAATTCTAATTATAGCTACGGGCACTAATTGAATTTTATTTCTACAGCTTTGGCCACGTCAATCGCTGTTCTAGTTGTTGATGTTGTTGCTGCCGCTTGCTGCTGTTACGCCATTTTGTTTGTCTAACTGTCTGTCTGCCCCGTGCCGCTGCCGCTGCCGCTGCTTTAGCTGTAGCTGTTGCTTATCTTCTCTTCTTCTCTGGGCTTTAGCTGTCTATCTCGCTCAGACTTTGTGTGTGTGTGTGCGGCTGCTTTCATTAACAATTTTGGCTGGGCGGCCATTTTGCTTTTTTGTTCAACTTGATGTCTCTCACTCTCTCGCTCTCTCTCTCTCTCTCGCTCTCATCCTGCTGCTGTTCTTCTGCTCATCATGGCCGTGTAATTAAGCTCATTCAGTTTTCCAATTACGTTGGATGACCTTCATTTTCAGGTTGTTGTTGTTGTTGTTGCTGCTGACAGTTGTTGTTGTTGTTGTTGTTGCTGGCTGTTTAGACACTCGCCATTTTGTGCCTGATTAAATTAACGCTCATCTCCTCGACTGCGTTTAATTGCCTTCTGCGCGATTTGCTGTTTAATTAACTGACACCTTCTTTAATTGTCCTCTTCTTCTTCTTTTGCTTTTTTTGTAGGTCTGGTTTCAGAATCGTCGCGCCAAGTGGCGTCGCCAGGAGAAGTCGGAGAGCCTGCGTCTGGGCCTGACGCACTTCACGCAGCTGCCGCATCGCTTGGGCTGCGGCGCATCCGGCTTGCCCGTCGATCCATGGCTCTCGCCACCACTGTTGAGTGCGCTGCCAGGTGAGTTACGAGATGTAATAGCTCCGCAGAAGAGAGACTCATTTGAATTATTGTTGGTTTCGCAGGTTTTCTGTCGCATCCGCAAACCGTTTATCCCAGCTATCTTACCCCGCCGCTTAGCCTAGCCCCGGGCAATCTGACCATGAGCAGCTTGGCTGCCATGGGCCATCATCATGGGCCGCCACCGCCGCCGCCGCCGCATGGCCCGCACAGCGGACAGCTGCCGCCGCCGCCACCCAACGGGCCACAGCCGCCTCCCCCACCCCAGCATCCGCATGCGCATGCCCTGGCCGGCCATCATGCGGTGCCGCTGTCTCATCTATCGCCGCACCTGTCACGTATGTCGCCGCATGCAACATCGCTGACGCCTCTGCCACCAGCGGCGACAACAACGACTGCATGCTCGACCACCTCGTCCTCGTCCTCGTCGCTGGAGTGCAGCGGCCCAGACGTTTGCATGTCACCGCAAAACCTCAGCATTTCGAATGCCGACTCCAATGGAGATCTGCGCGACTGCAGCGATGCGGACGCTGGCAGCAGCAACGGTGCTGGCGGCAACGGCCTGGAGAAGTGCAACAACGAGCTGCTCGACGTGGGCAGAGAGAGTCCACCGCCCACCTCCTCCTCGCTGGCCATCAAGCGAGCCTCAGCTGGAACGCCGCCCTCGGTCGACATGCGCAGCAACTCGATTGCCACGCTGCGCATCAAGGCCAAGGAGCATCTCGATAATCTAAACAAGGGCCTCGTCTCCATGGTCTAAATGGTGCAGCAATTCACATAAGTTTAACTCGAAAGTGTTAGGCCTTAGTTCTTCGACACAGAATCCAGTCACAGAGATCTATATATATAATCATATATGTTTAGTTGCTTGAGAGTTTTAGTTTAGAGAATTTCATCGTTGTAAAACTATTTTCTATTAGAACAGAACAGAACAAATCAGATCAGAGCAGAGCAGAACGGACGTCCCAGTGAGTACGAGTTCTTTCGAATCATCAAAACAAATCAAATAAATAGGATTTTAATGTGCATATAGATCTATTTGTAACATCTCTCTAATTCCTAAAGACAAAAACTAAATATATTTATAAAAATAATATTAATAATAATAATGAATATGTATAAAACAACATCCTAATCCCCTCTTGCATATTAGCACAAAATACAAATAAATAAACAAGTTTTAGCTCACATCGCTGTGGCAACCTTTTTTTTTGGGGCAGCTGCAGCAACTGAAAATGGAAAAGAGAAAAGAAAATCAAACTGAAAATCAATTTTTGTGATCTTACTTGAGTGAATGTTGAAATATCTCAATTTTTTAATTGATGTGCCTCACCTGGACTCGCACGAGAAATACATTTCGGGCAGAGCTTAAGCATTTTTCGCTTTTGGCCAAAATCGGAATGAATCAAGAATTTGTTGAGTGCATCAGATGATTTTTTAATGGGTTACATTTTCTGATGCGTATTTATTCAGGAAATCGATTTGCATTCACGAATATTCGGTAGAATATTCGCCTGAATTCGGAATGATATATCATATTCATAATGAGGACTTTCGAGAGTCATTCATAGATGCCTATTCTGAAATTTGCCAATCCATATGAGAACATATTTCCACTTGTGTCGCTGTCTTACATTTTATAGCCGTTTTTATTGCTGAGAGTTGAGTTTGTAGAGTTGGGCGTAGGCTCTCAGATCCCATATACTATTCTTAGTTATATCAACTGTTCAAGCAGGATTTATACTTCTTTGAAAATAGAACTCAACTTCTCATGTGAGGTGTGACAACTTAATAAGTCTCCCTCGCCTTACCTTTCACATTTCGAACAGTCGCTACGAAGTCGCGTATCAGCTGTGTTAATCAGCTGTCGAAAACTCATTAATGACTAAATTAATAATCTAAAAAAAAAAAGAATGAAAAAGAAATGGAAAAGGAAAGGAAAAGCAAAAGGCTGCGAAGCACTCGAAAGGAGCATAAACAAATTGAAAATGCTGACAAGCGGCAATTAAATGCAATTAAAAAGGACTAAATGCACAACAAACAAAAGGCGCATAATGACACATAATTGAACAAGGAACAAGAGCAGCTACACAGGCATAAATAAATATATAAGTGTATATATAGCCAGATCGCGAGAGAGAGACAGAGAGAGGGAGAGAGAATGAGCCTATGTCCAGCTCGGAATGTTATAAAATAATGTATAAATTATAATTGATTAACGCCGCGGACAATTAAAATGCTAGCACGGGCGACACAACTCACATATACTAGACAAATACCATATCTCACACATATATCTATACAATACACGTGTGCGTGTGTGTGTGTCTGTGTGTGTTTGCCTGCTTTAACAATGGCAAACAGGAGCTGCACAATGATAATTGCTAGCAATTACACTCTGTGTGCTTATCACACGCACAATATCTTTGGAAAGACTAGTAAGAACAATGCAGCAGGGCATAGCAGACTGCTGGACTCACGCTTATGACCCATTATAGAAATTTATGTTGTCTGCTTTGCTGTGACTCCAATATGAATATCATTTTGTAGTTCAGTTAGCTCTCAATCAAATGAATCAAAATTTGATGTCAACTTGAAGAGTGTCTCAAAAGTTAGCCAAGTGCAAAGCTTGAAAAAGTGTTTAGGATATAAATTAATGTAGCCAAAAAATATTAACCACTTAAATGACTAGGTTATAAATATGTATAACAAACTTCAGTCGTTTAGCGTCAATAATTCTGGAATGGTTTGTATTTATACAGAGACATCAAGAGGCAGGCAGATGACAGAACAGCAAAACTAATATTTGACCATAAAAGCAATATACCCACTTTTTCAGTTGTCGAACGAGCATACAAATCTCGCTAGGAAATGCTTTAAATGCAAAACTATACCCTATATAGACACATATATGTTTTATAGCGTGGCCAACTATCAGGGGAAATAAACGAAATAGGGAATTGTGTTCAGAAACTGAATTTCATGTGCAGCAGGGGTTGCAGGTCGAGCTATGGCTTGGTTTATTTATTTCAAGGCAATTGCCAACGTTTCAAAGTAATTTATTTCATATTTGATTAGAGCATGCACAGTGAGGAGTTTATTAAATGGAAACAAATGCAGCTCTAAACTACTATATATTTAATTTTAAATATATAGCAATTACTTAGCTCAGTTTGTGTGCAAGAAATACAGGCCTCTGTCTAGCTGTTTGCTATATATATTAGATTATTTGCTTTCTACTCCTGACAGTGCTCAGTTCACTGACATTTATAGTAAATTTAATACAATATAATATAATATGTTTATATTTTAGTTTCAGTTAAAGTTTTAGCTTTTTAAGCCAGCAAAACTGTTTTGTGTTTAGTGTGGCGCCATCTATGAGTCATAAGCGAACCTATATTCTGCTTGAACTGCTTGGATAAGCAAGCAGTGTCATAAGTTTCCCGCAAAACATAGCAGGCGAACGAGCTTTTTGTGACTTTATGGTTATTAACACAATAAACAGCTATTTAACAAATATTCATGTTTATCTGATATTACCAATACCCTGCAGCTAGCTTTCCAGCCTACCATTAATGCAATATATCTGGAATTCTCACTTAGTTGACCAATTAGTTTACAGCCTAAAAGTATGCCAGGAACGAAAAATGCAACTTCGCATAATTCTAATTCGCGTATTGGTCGCTTGATTTCTGAATGATATATCCTTTTCGAGAGGTCTTCATGAGCTCTTTCGATTGTCATTCAAAACTTTCAATTCTAAAATTTTTACATTTTTGGCCAAAAATGTGATGTAACCCTTACCATTTTGGCCAAAATCGGATGTTTTTGACTTTGACTAACCATAACTTGGGTATTCTGCATCCGATTTTCAAGTGGGATACCTTTTCGGAAGCGTATTGATTCGGAGTTGACTTGTCTTGAGTTTTCAATCATTTCTGATACGAATGGTATTATTGTTTCTGTGATTGGAATGTGTTTGTTTATATTGTATATATTGCAATATACAACAGTATACATGCATATATTTATTATGATAGCAAGCAGTTGAGACAAGCAGTTGACAGGCGGCAGGCGGCAGGCGACAAGCACTGCCAGAAAGCTTTGGCACAAAAGCTTAGTGAGAGGAGCGTCACCTGTTTGAGAGCTTTTCCATATGCATTAATAAACTGAATTGAATATCGAAAATGTTGCCTGGCAGCTGTCAAACTGTAAATGAGCCATAAGAAGGGCCCGCCCGCTGATTGAGTGATAGGAAGATGGGAAAGCCAAACGTGAATCATACGCTCAAGAATACCAGAGATGAGAGATGCTGCTGCCGCAGCACCACCATATAAGGCGAAAATGTAGCAGCAGCAACTGCCATAAAAATAAAGAGCTGAGACACATGTGGGTGATGCCTGGCAGCTGGGTGTGTGTGTGTGTGTGTGTGTGTGTGTGTGTGTGTGTGTGTGTGTACCAATGCAAGCCAAGTGCATAGCCGAGTCAAAGTCCAATTGAATTGAACTTGAAAACTTGTGACGCGAATTAAAATGCCTTAAATTTATTTGTGCAACTGCGCATGGGATCGGCATTGGGCTAGCAGCAATCACAGACAGCGACAAGTGTTCCACAAGAAAACAAGAGGAAGAGGAAGAGAAACTCTTGACTGTGCTGTGCTATATATAGAAATTGTCAAAAAACCACCGAGTCCGAGTGGATGGCCTCAACGGATGCCCCAAGGCGAGAAGCTGCTGCGGCTGCTGCGGCTGCTGCGGCTGCTGCTGCTGCTGCTTCTGCTGCTTCTGCTTCTGCTGCTGCCATAGAGAACTTCCGATTCGACTAGCCAAAATGCCCATCTATTCACTTACACACATTGCACACATACCCTGTATATATCTATCTTTCTTGCTACTGCTGCTGCTGCTCTTTCGATTCAGTCTGTAGATATATCGCATATTGATGACATACAGCTGATCTAGCCCGTTTGGTCGATGATGAAAGCGTTGGCGCTATTTTTCAGTATATATATATATATACATATTTCTATATCTATAGAGCTAGCTATACTCTTTCCAATATATCTCTTTCGTGTGTTTTGTTCTATGCGCTTGCTTTTTGTGTATATAAAATAACAATGTTAAAAATAAAATCTTCAACACGAAATGAAACCAGCGCCAAAGCAACAACACCAACAACAACAACAAAAACAACGACAACAGAAACAACAAAATATAGAAACAAATTATTGAACAGCATTTCGTATATGTATTTAGCTAACTCGGAAAAAATCTGTTTTAGCGCGCACCATAAATGTCCGCGTCATTTATTTCCATTGCCTGTGGCGTATGGGGAAAGAGCAAATGCTCCGAGCTAAGCGATTTGGGTGAACCAAAGCAAAAAACAAACCATGGACATAGAAAAAATATGAATCTAAATTCTTTATATACATTGAAATATTCTATCAAATCTTCAGCATGAAATAGAAAATCTGAGCATTTATACAGAAATGAAAATAAATCTTTAACATACAAATTTTATAGTAAATATATATTTTATAATAAATATTTTGTTTATAAACTTTAAATCTATTTTTAAGTTTTTTTTATGTTTTCTGATTATTTTTTATATAATGGTTTTTAGATATTACAAAGAAGGAGAAAAACATGAGAGTATAAATTATTTTTTATATTTATTTCTTAAATTCAAAATATTATTGCTTTATTTGTTTATTTTATTTATTTTTCTGCTCAGTTAAAAACTTTAAGTAAATAATTATTTTTTAAATAGAAATCTAAAATATTTCATTTAAAGAAGGTTAATTTAAAAATACATATTTAATTCTTTCTATTAGCTATTTCATGTGTCTTTCGGCTCACTCTCGCCTTGGACCACCTACTAAGCTATAACCATTTCAGATTTTTATGATTGTAGAGCAAAAGCGCGCAATGACAACATTCAGTTTTTGTATTGCCTTTGGGTAATAACAGAAAATCAACATTAGAAATAATCAACAAATGCCTGATCTCAAGTTAGTTAGTTAGAATAGAAGTAGTTAAAGTACAGAAGAGTCGCCATAAAATAATATTATTTATTTAGATATTATTTTGCATCTATAGCTAAACTATATGTATTTGTGATATGCTATTTGATTTTATTATATAGTTCTATTTTATATTATATTTATTTACAATCAATCAGAATTTCTCGCCAAACATACACGAAAGTATTCTCTGCTTAGGTATTCTCTATTCTCATTTAACTAATATGTTTGCTGGTGCAAAACAGGTCCACCCTAATCTTGTGTTTCTACACAAGCATGCATAATTGTATCTCTATACTGTTTGCCATCAAATTATTTCAAAGTTTTTTTTCAGCTATTTCTTTTCTCTCTCTCTCTCTCTCTCTCTCTCACTCGCAGAGTCTGTCTTTCTCTCTCTCTCTCTCTCTCTCTCTATCTCAACTTGTATATATATTTTGTATGTTCTCTATGTCGTATTCTGTTTTCTGTTCTTGAATATTTTTTGTTCAAACTGGAGGCGTATATATATATATATATATATATATATACATATATATATATAGATAGATAGACATCGAATTGTTATAGAATGCGAATTGTAGCGCATATTTGAATGTATTTTGAGCGCATTTTTCTCTACATAGATTATAGATTATATAGATATTGAGTCTGCAAATACATGCGAAATTAACATATATATATGCAAATAGGCTATACTTATAGATCAGAAATATATATGTGTATATGGACACTTGTCTGCTTTCAAGAATTATTGCAAGCAGCACGTGAATCCAAATATGACTCAAAAATTTGTCTCCCAACTGGTAAAATGTTTGATCACAAATGAAATGCGATATATGCATAGAGAAATGATTGCTATTCCAATGAAAGAAAGTTAGAGATATGGAGTTTATATATGTATATGAAATATATATATATATATATATATATATAAATATATATATATGGATTTATGATTATAAATATTTGTATACCCTGATGCCATTGAATGTGGGATTTCAGGGTATAATATATGTAACAGGTAAAAGAAGACATAAAAGGCGTCACAAAGAGTCCATGAGTCGATATGGCCATGTCCATCTGTCCGTCTTTATGTGAGTCCATCCGTATGAAGACTGCGATATCGCAAGCCACAAAAGCTGAAGACTTGAAGTTTTATAAATATATTCTGGTACATCATATGCAGTACATTTTTGATCGATAACTCAATCCATTTTCTTACTATCGAAAGTGAAAAATATTTATTCGATAGTTTTTAAAGTGATAGATTGAATAGATTGAATACACATACAGGTTGCCCTAATGGATATAGAGATTATGGATACCTCTCTGCACTACACTTAAATTTGAAAAATATTTTAGATCGTAGAGACTTGTGCTTTGACAAATTGGCACATATAGATGTTATTATCATGCATTGATTAACAAAGTCCGACTAGAACTAAAGTTATTTAATAATTCATGTGACATAGCAAAGCCAAGGCAGCCCTTTAACTGTGTACGTGTCAAAGAAGAAGCATGAAGACGAAGATTGTTTGGAGCACCAGCTCTGAACAGGGTTCAGGGTATCTCCTAGTCAACCACTCCCGATTTCTTTCACTTGCTTCATTTCCAGTTCAAGTTTTCTTGCCTTCAGTTGCTATAAATAGATTCAGCTCTGTGCAGGCAGTGCATGCACTCAATTTCCCGCTTCGATAGAGTTTTCACCCTCTCACCCACCCTCCCACACCCCTCTCTCTCTCCCTCTCTGTCCATCTCTCTCTCTCTCTTTATCTGTGTTCTCTCACAAATTAACACAAATGAATGCTGGACAGCATATTCTAATTCCGAATCGGAATCTGACCTGATTTTTCCTCAAACTCAAATTAGCTGTTCAAATTATACAGCTGCAGCTGCTGCTGCTGTTGTTTTTGTTGCTGCTGCTGCTGCTGGTGCTGCTGCAGCTGGTCAACAATTGGTGAATTAGCTCAATTAATAGGTATAATAGGGCATTGTGGTTAAACCCCTTCGTCAGCACGCACTGGACAACACTTCAGCAAATCAATTTGCAATTGTTTGTTTCACACGCACAAAAAGATTTCTGGAGCCGGGGGATGCCTAAATCCAATAATGCGTTGCGGCTCGTGGCCAAAAACTAATTTCAAATTAATTCACACACACACACACCCGCACACACCCACACACACTCGCACACTTTGATGAACTCTGTCAACAAGCTGAAAGTAGCTGCCAAATTGGCAACTTAATAAAAATTCCGCAAAGTCGAAATCATTGCTGGCTTATGGGTACGAGGCAGGCCAACAACTTCATTATGCTTATCATGGTGATGATGATGATGATGATGATGATGATGATGATGATGTTGTTGTGACTGTAGCCATGTAGCCACGCTTGTTGCCTTGGCTTTGGGCGTCGTCTGTGTGCATTCCGCTTGGCCTGTCAAATGCGCAGCGCAGCGTCTGTATATCCCTTGTACCCCTGGCCCTACCCTTGCCCAGCTACCCTTACCCAGCTAGTCTTACCCCTTACGCCCACCCTCGGTCAGGTCTATGTGATGTGGTGGCCACTTTGTCACCGTTACAGGCTCAATTGCAATTTGTTTTCGTTGATTCCCATACCCAGCCAGGGCAGGCAGACTGACAGACATAGCTCTCTCTCACTCCCTCCCGCTCCCGCTCCCTCTCTCTGTCTCCGTCTCTGTCTATCCCTCTGATGCCCCCCGTGTGATTGTTTACTTAGGAACGCAGAGCTCGCTCGCTCGGTCGACGCTTTGGTTTTGGCTATATTTTGGGGACATTCAAACGGGCATTGGATAATTCACAAATGAATCCCTTTAGTGTTGGCAATTTGAGCCACGTGCACTAAAACAACAACAAGCTCGAGCGAGAGCTCAGCCCAGCATTTCGGACTCATTATTAAAATTCCTGCCTCGGCCCGGCGTGCACAATTGACTGCGTTCTATATTAAAATTTGATTTAGCCATTTATACAATCTATGTATTTGCAAGTTGATTTGATTTTGATTTTGATTTTGATTTCGTTTCACTCGTATTTTCATAACACAAACGACAAAAGCTGCCAAAAGGGGCGCCTCGAGGCGTTTGTCTGTCTTTTCTGGTTTTGATGCGATTTGATTGCGATTATGGCGCGAGTTTTGATTGCTCATTTGGAAACATTTTATTTACTGTTGTCTCAAAAGGTAGCTAAGAGGGTGGCGATATGGTAGCTGCAACGTTAAGAACCTGAGAAACTATTATGAGGAAGCCAGTAAAAACTAGTTGGGAATTACAAGAACAGTGGAGAAAGTTGATGGAATTTATGAATGAAAATGATTCGAAATATAATTCAAATAATCATGATATGGCAGGAAATGATATTAAGGTATTATAAGACACAATAAATAGTTATTTATATATATTTATTATATACAAGAACTCATAATGAAACATAAGCATTAAGTTTGTTCTAATAGATTTTAAGACTATCTATATTACACTGTACAACAAAGATATGGCCATTTGTGTAAGCTGACATAGAGAGACTATTTTTCAGGAATTCGAAATCTGAAAATGCATTTACTCAATCACATTGCAGTTATGAGAAAAACGAACTCACGGCTTTTGGCACCTTTTGGAAGCTGCCTCTGCCTATGCCGCTGAGGCAGGCCTCTTGGCGCGAAGTGCGGCCAAAATCAAAAATTTTATGGCCGCAATTAGCCAAATGAATGAATGAATTTTATCTTTGTGATTCAGAAATTGAGCTTTCTGCAAAGAAAAATGAGCTAATGTCCCACTTTACGTTATCTTAAGCACTTACTGTTTAGACTTTAAAGCTTTGTTCTCTGCCATTACATATTCTATATACTATATAGATCTTTTAAATCCAATTGGCCTTCATTGAAAGTCATAAAAATGCATTTGTCTTAAAGCGTGCCAAATAATTGTCCAGAAATTTCGTTTTTTGTGCTAAGTTTTCTTAAAATTGTGATTTGAGAATTAACAGTTTAAAGATTGGAAAAAATTGTTAAGCCTAATTCTAAGATAATAATGTACTCAAACACATACACAATACACACACACAAATAGATTTCGTTTTCATTTCCATTTCTCTTTCTTTAAAAGAAGTTTAAGTTGTTTCATAATTATTAAAATATTTATATCAATTTTTAATTAGACTAGAATTAGTTTCAAAGTATTTTGATATATTTAAAATCTGTATATTATATATGTATAAATTATTATTTTAATCTTAGATCTCCAATCGAACCGAGCTAAAAATCTAGACACAAAATCAACTCATACTTTAATCTTTAATTATTGAACGAATATCTATATATTTTTCAATTTTATATACCAATTTTAAAGACAGCTCAATAACTACTTAAATATAGCTTGTAGATACTTTACAAGTTTTAGATTGCCTTGACTTAAGCCTTTACTTCAAGTCAACTAAAAGTCATTCAATTAGCATAATAATTAGCATAGTTAGTGTATAGGGAATTCATTACAAGTTCAACGTCACAGTATTTATGGAATCGAAAGGAAATGGCTAAGAAGCAGAGTGTTTGTCTGTTAGCAGCCAAGTTAAATATAGTCAGAGGGAACAACAAATCTGAATAGAAATAGAAATTGAAGAAAAGAAAAACAAGTTTTTGGCAAATCGAAAAAATAATTGAGAAAAAAACTGAATTCGAAATCGAAATGTCCATGGATTAGTCATGGCAAAGCTGCTGGGTCTAAGCCCTACCATACATACATAAAGACATATATGCATGTATGTATGTACATATATGTATGCGTGTAGCTATGTATGTCACGTATATATGAAATATATATATCTATGGATATATCTAATAAAAGCATATGGCCTCGCCCGTTCCTATTTGCGACATAAATCTTTTTATTCTCTACTCTAACAACATGAAACGCCAATTTATACATATACATATACATATGCATATATATGTATATCCGTGTGTGTGTGTGTGTGTGAGCTGTTTCCAACATAATGTTAGAACATAAAGAGAGTATGCCATAAAACGTAAACATGCCCCACTTAGTTGCTGCTAAAAATAATGCACAAACCCAATTTAAATGGATACCCTGCAATGTGAACGGCCCCCCAGCCGAGTCAATGTAAAATTGTAAAGTGTAAATAAACAGTTTAGTTACTTGAACTATGCTAGTTACACAGGTGTGGGTGGGTAAGAGCGGGAGGAGGGCGGGGGCGTGGTCGGCGAAACAGTTGAGAGAATATGACCAAAAATAGAAGTGCGAACCGTGGAATTTCATTGAAGGTGCAAACGTGCGAGAGATACGAGCTGTGAGCAGCGCGCAGCGAGCAGCGAGCAGCGAGCGATTGAGATGTGAAATATCGAAAATAGAAAATGAATTTATTACGACATACGAAAAACACGAAAAGTTATGAAAGCCAAGCAGTGGCTGCTCGAGTGAGACAGACAGACAGACAGAGAGCGAGAGCTAGAGGATGAGAGAGGAGAGCGAGAGAGAAGAGGTGGCCGCATAATTGGGAGCGAGGCAAACAAATTTAATTTTCTAAATCCCCCACGACCTAAAAACAAAACGAACAAAAATTGAAAAAATTCAAAAAAGAACGAAAGCATATGCAAAGCAAAAAGGCAAAAAGAAAAAAAAAATAAAAACAACAACAACAACGGCGCATACGCGCTCTCGCATGCTCACACACCCACACGACGCTGGCTGAGAGCGTGAGAGCGAGATCGCTGGAGCAGCAGCCTTGCCTTATACGGCACTTTTGGACTCTGCGCAGGCAGCGATGATTGCTTCGCGCGCAACACGAAGACGAAGGCGCCGACGCCCGACGCCCGAAGCACGGCGCCCGATTGCCGATTGCCTATTGCCGATTGCTGCTTGCCGATTGCCAACTGCACGCTCGATCATGCCGAACTGCTTTTGTACGGCGCTTGCGCCCTCTCGCTCTCTCGCTCGCGCTCTAGCGACGGCAGCATTGTCCAAAGGCGGCCCCCCTTATGCTAAAGGATCTATTTTTAGGCGCCGCCGCTGCCGTTGTCGAAGGTGGGCAGATATCCATGAGCAGTGTCTGCACTTGTACGTATGTATGTATGTGAGTGTTGTGTTCTGCTTATGCGCTGGTATTAGTGTTCATGCTGCCATGGGCTGTGGCTGCGACGGGTGGCGGGGGCGAGCGTATGGCGACTGTGACGATGTTCAATTTTCTTGGATGGCACGAAAATCGGTGCTGCCTGGTATAAAATCCGAGTACCAACGCGGGGATACGTTAGTCAGTCAGTTGTGTTCCAAAGCGTACACATTGCCGTATTTCTTGATTTAAATTCACCCGTGGTACCGTAAATACAAACAAAACCCCAGACAAAATGTGTGACGATGAGGTTGCTGCTTTGGTCGTTGACAATGGTGCGTATACCAAGAAAAAAGAGAAGAAGAAAAAAAACAATAAAATAAATAAACTAATGGATAGACATGGATTATACATTAAATGTGGATTAACTAATGTCAAGGATAATCTCGGTGCAGTGATCAAAAGTGACAAAATATTCAACTTATCAAATGAAACTTCGGAAATCTGATTCCAAAATGATTCAAATTCGAATTCAAATTCAACTTTCTCTAAATCCACCTCAAGTTTTTCCCACTGAAAATTTCCAAAGATTTCTTCACATTGTTCGCTGAGGAACATACATATCTACAATTTGCAAGATTCTCTATCTAGAGTTCGAAATCTAGAAGCAAAAATATACTGAACAACTAGATTACAAGGATTAATCAGAAGATTCCTCTACCAAATTTTCTTCAAGATTCTTTGACATAAATTGTCTATATCTAAATCCAACCATCGAAGGAAAAATATATTAAAGATTCCTCCTCATTGCTAGTAGGAGAATTTACATTCCAATAATTCCTCCATAGATTCCTCAAAAGATTCGCTCTACAAATTTTCCTCTTAGATTCTTTGATATAAAGTGTCTATATCTAGATTTCCAAAGATTCTTCCACATCGCAGTCAGACTTTTATAAACATTTCCCAAAGAATCTCTACAGAAATCTCCAAAGATTATGAGTTAGATCAAAGATTGCTCGAAATAAAAGAATCTAATTAAAAATTTTCATAGATTCTCCCACACTCAGAGATTCATCGACATAAAATTTCTCAAGTTCTTTGCTGATGAGTCACAGCGCCCGAAAAAATTTGATCACTTAGAATTTCTCTCACATGCTGTGAGTCTTTGCCATTTAACCATGTGCTCTGGCCACTTAGGGTCGCACCGATTTCTAGTTCCCTCTTGGCTAACAAACGTTTGGGTTTTTGTCTTTGTTATGCAGGCTCCGGCATGTGCAAGGCCGGTTTCGCCGGTGATGACGCACCCCGTGCCGTCTTCCCCTCCATTGTTGGTCGTCCACGCCATCAGGGTGTGATGGTCGGTATGGGCCAGAAGGACTCGTACGTCGGTGATGAGGCTCAGTCCAAGAGAGGTATCCTCACCCTGAAATACCCAATTGAGCACGGTATCATCACCAACTGGGATGATATGGAGAAGATCTGGCATCACACCTTCTACAATGAGCTGCGCGTTGCCCCCGAGGAGCACCCAGTCCTGCTGACTGAAGCCCCCCTGAACCCCAAGGCTAACCGTGAGAAGATGACCCAAATCATGTTTGAGACCTTCAACTCGCCAGCCATGTATGTCGCCATCCAGGCTGTGCTCTCCCTGTACGCCTCCGGCCGTACCACCGGTATCGTTCTGGATTCCGGTGATGGTGTCTCTCACACCGTCCCCATCTATGAAGGTTATGCCCTGCCCCATGCCATCCTCCGTCTGGATTTGGCTGGTCGCGATTTGACCGACTACCTGATGAAGATCCTCACCGAGCGTGGCTACTCTTTCACCACCACAGCTGAGCGTGAAATCGTTCGTGACATCAAGGAGAAGCTGTGCTATGTTGCTCTGGACTTCGAGCAGGAGATGGCCACCGCTGCTGCCTCCACCTCCCTGGAGAAGTCTTATGAACTTCCCGACGGTCAGGTGATCACCATCGGCAATGAGCGTTTCCGTTGCCCCGAGTCTCTGTTCCAGCCCTCGTTCTTGGGTATGGAATCGTGCGGTATCCACGAGACCGTCTACAACTCCATCATGAAGTGCGATGTGGATATCCGTAAGGATCTGTATGCCAACATTGTCATGTCTGGTGGCACCACCATGTACCCCGGTATTGCCGATCGTATGCAGAAGGAAATCACCTCCCTGGCCCCATCCACCATCAAGATCAAGATCATTGCTCCCCCAGAGCGCAAATACTCCGTATGGATCGGTGGCTCCATCCTTGCTTCCCTGTCTACCTTCCAGCAGATGTGGATCTCCAAGGAGGAATACGACGAGTCCGGCCCTGGCATTGTCCACCGCAAGTGCTTCTAAGCATTTACTTGCCACACCACCTCCACACCAGCATCACCTTAGCCAGCTTTGCCTACTTCTATGCTTGGCTCTGGCTATCGCTGTATGCTGTGTACACAACAACAACAACAACAACATCAAATCAACATCTATTTACCATCTGAGATGTTGCTGAATGTCACTTAACCAATGCGTCATCCTTTGGTTCCCGATTATTTTTTGTACTGACTGAACACTTATCTAAAATGAAAACGAAACCCCATTTAATTGTTTAACTATTCTCTGTGTGTTTTCATCAATGTTAACCATCTGATTGTTTTATTAAGAAATGTCAACTCTCTCTTAACCTTTTTGTATAGAACACAACATCCTCAATGTGGTTTATGGGGTCCAATTGTTACGAAATATAAAATAATCGCATGAATGTAATTTTAATTAATTAAAAGAAATTTATAATTATTTATAAATAAAAACGATTTTTTAGATTTAATTCTTTTCTAAAAAAATGTCTCAAAGATTTTCGTGGATGGTTCGGCTGGGGGTCTAAGGGGGGGATTCAGCTCAATCGATCGATCATTCGATTCATGCATTCAACAGCTCTGCGAGCTCTGCGGCTTCTGGCCTGCTCTCTGATCTATGCGAGAATGTTTCGGTCTATGAATTTTTCGATTTTGTAATTTTCTATTTTGAAAAAGCTTTGGAGCTTTTCACTTCCAGCCAGTTGAGTTTCATATTTCCCTTGGCTTATCGCCGAGCTTTCTGGCATGCCAAAAATATTTTTGAAAAAAACAAAATGTGTATTCGAAATACCGAAAATATTTTTTTGGATATTTTTAGCTGGCAATAGAGGCATTCCAAAGCATATCGAAATAGAGAGAAAGAGAGAGATAGAGAGAGAGAGAGAGAAATAGAAACATTTTGTTTATGCACGAAAATGCTTTTCGTCTAAACAGTAACTCGATAGGCCCTGACGCAGCTCCCTACCGAACATAGAAAAACTTGGACCATTGAAATCTCTTTGGCCTGCTGAAGATCAAAGCAATTCGAAAATTCGTTTGATGGAAATGTGGCACAGGGCTAGCGATATGTAGGAAATACCCTGTAAGCTGGTTGGTAATCGAAAAAAGATGTTGAGTAACACGAAAAGTTAAGTATAGATGAGTATAAGAGGCGATGCCTATGGAATTGGAAACAGATGAAGCACAGAGTTGGCCAGCTATCGTAAATACCCTGTAAGTTGAGATTTGATAGAAGATGTTGAATAAGTAAAGAGTAGAGTATATTGAACGATTATTATTGATACTGGCAAGGAAACAGATAATGGGTGGCGTTAGGTAATCATTAAAAATACCCTGTAAATTGTTGGGTTTGATTTGATAGGTATATCGATAGACTATATCGAAACAGTATGGAAAATTACAGTTTTTGAAATAGAAACAAACGATGGACAGAGCTAGTCAACTATCAAAAACACCTTCTGCGTTGTTGCTAATGGACAAAAGATGTTGAGTTAGATGAAAAATATAGAATCTATAAGAAATAATGTCTTTAGAAATGAAAACAGATCATGGACAGTGCTAGACGACTATCAGAAATACTCTGTAAATTGTTAGGCAACTGATAGAAGATGTTGAGTAACAAAAACTGGAATCTTTGACAGCGAAGAATGCTAGCTGAGAGATAGAAATAGCAAATGGCAGACATAAAAATATACACTGCACACAATGATTAAGCCCTTAATGAATCAAATGCTTAGAATATAAAAGAATATTTAACATTTGAAGAACATATTGATTAGAATTGAGTTGAAGCTACTAAAAGTACATTCAATCAAATTGCGTATATTGAAGGAAAAAAGGAATTTATCTGACGATTATTAGATGAGCATATCAACTACGCGAGGTATAGTAAACGATCTGGTAAAGAAATATTGAAAATATAAAGCAGCTCAATCATAAATCTGTAATCTTCGAGGTTTTAGCATTTGAAGAGAATATTCGATGAAGTGTTAAGTACTCTAGTCAAAAACCTTAAATATGCCAAGGCAAAACGAGCTAAAATAATAAACAAGTCTAGCATACCCTTCACTAAGACTTAATAAAGAACTTTTTTGAAGAACTTTTTCATAACTAAATATCTGGAGTTTGTCAACAAAAAGACTCTCAATAAAGCAGCTCGCCTAGCATGTCTTATCAAATTCTTATCAAACTCTCCGTTGGGTAGTTCGCCTGGCATACCCCATTCAGGCTTCACTCACAGCTCATTCTCATGCTGCCAGCATCAATTACATGAGCAGATAAAACAAATTGTCGACCATATAATGCACGAGATGCAAAGACAAATTAGCGACTCGCCTGGCAAGCGCTGGCATCGCGATCAATCTTTGGGTACAAGACGCGACGATAATCAAACGCTAATTGCACTTGCAACGGGCACACGAAATAATTTGTCAACATTTGCAATAGAGAAGACGATTTTCATTCATGAAATTGCTGCATCTGGCAGCTGGTTCTTTTTTCTATTTTTTTGGTTAATAAATGGTGGCCAAGAGCTGGCAGTGGGCCAGCCATAAAATGATGATGGCCCAAGTCGAGCCGGGCCGAGCAGAGAGAATTCGTTCTCAAGCGAATCACTTTACAGCGCAGTGCACAACAAAGCCCAAAAGTCGAATGTCGAATGTCGTCTATCGAAGTCAAAGCCAGCCCCTCGACCCAGCCACACAGGCACAGCCTCAACAACCCCATCAGGTTTCAGCCCACTAATCAATTTGCACAAAAACAAAAATAAACACGCACACAATAAAAAAAAATGCGAAGCGAATAACGAATAATGTCGTAAATAATGCAATTTTCACATTTTTTTCTTCACTCCATTCAAATTCGATTTTCAAATCGAATAATAAATAATATCCAGACAAATAACGCGCTCAACAGTTTTCAAGTATGCAGCGAAACAATCCATATGGTCAATTAGAGCGGCACAAAGCACAATGCAAACTTCTTCTCAAGAAGCTTTTGCGACCGCCTCACACACACACACACACACACACACACACACACACACACACGCACACGCACACACACTCATATATATTGTTATTCACTTCAATTATTATCGATGCCACCAAAAAAAAAAAAAATAAAGAAAGAGAGAAGGGCAGAGCGCAAACCTGAACTTGTACTCACTCAAGCGTATTCAAAGTGCGCTCGAAGCTTGAACAACTTTTCTATAAAATTAAATATTTCCCAATGTTTAGAGCTTAATTCTGCTGCTGCTTAGAAGTGTTTTGTGTGCGCCGATCGAAGCTAGTGAGAAGCTTCAGCTACAGGATGAGAAGCTGATGGCAAGGCGATTAACTAAATGTAGATTGTTTAATAAACCAAGCTACATATAAATATTAACGTATAGTTTTTAAACTTTTACATATAAGTGAACTAAAAGCGATATATGCTTCTATGTATAACATATATGTTTTATATATTATAAGCAACTTATATAACTAGTTTCCTCTTTAGAGAGAAGCTAAGAAAGCAATACAGAATCGAGGTCACAAATTTAGATATTCATAAGTCATATGGAGTATTGAATTTTATGTTAGCAAAGTTAATAAAGAAAATATTTACTTCTAACAACTTTTTAGCTGACAGTTAAGAAGGCAGTAAAAAGGCGACAACATACGAAAAGACATGTGGAATATAAAATTTTATGTAAATATGGCAAATATATCATAAATTTACTTATTCAAACTTTTTAGCTGTGAGCTAAGAAAGCGATACAAGAGCAATAGACAAGCGATAATCATAGAACTATAATTATAAAATGCGACACAATTATTTATCTTAAATGAAGGGGCTTAAAACATGCTCAGCTGGTGGATAAAAGAAAAAAAAATAAACTGAAATAACGTAGAATTTTATTTTTGAATTAAATTAACCATTTAAAATGTATTTAACATTTGAATTATGACAAATTCACATCTATGATTAACTTAGTTAATTGCTCGCCTAATTAGCTGAAAATTTGTAAGTCAATAATTAGCTAAATTTATTATGCATTGATTCATTAGATCTTTTGTCATATGAGAAATTATATTTATAATTTCTGCTCGAGTGCTTTGTGCATATATTTTCACTAGGCAGCTTAACAAGCGGCAAAGAAAAACCCCTTTCAATCCATCATTTTAGCTGGATATATATATGTATAAATATATATTTATACATATATATATATAGACTGCATAAAATTGTGCGAACAAGGCGATTTAATTTGATTGATTTCAATTTTGGGCCCACTCCAAATTGCTGCGCGAGATTCGCTGGAATAATAAAAACGCGTCACATTTGATTGCATTTCTGCTCAGTGTGTGAGCGTGTGTGTGTATGTGTGTGTGTGTGTGAAATTGGGCTGACAATGTGCGCTGACCAAATAAAAAGCAAAAAGCGAAAGCCATTCAACTGCGAACTGCCACATAAACGTAGACAAATGCCAATCACCCCCATTGATGCACCCCTTCTGATGTGTGTGAGCGCGTGTGCGTGTGTGTGTGTGTAAACGTGTTAGGGCTGAAAAGAATTGCACTTTACGCAATTTATGTGCAAATTTCTTCAATGACTTTAAAGCCAAGCAGAGTTTGAGCTGGACTGCAACCCCCTGGCAGCTCCCTGGCAGCCCCCTGCCAACCCCCCACCAAACCCTTGCTAAATGCCATTATAATCGCGCGCTAATTGACTCTAATCGACTGGACCTGCACACAGAGACATACACGCACACACAGACAGAGAGGGGTTGTTATTTAGTTGTTGAATACTTCGACCTGGCCTAGATCTTAAGCCGTCTACTCAAAAGTCTAGGCATTCAGCGCAACTTAGCCTTAGTTTCGACCAAAATTACACTTAAGTACACTTCACATTCGAGTGTGCGAAAGTCTGTCTGTCTCTGTGTGTGAGTGTGAGTGTGAGTGTGTGTGTGATAAGTCCGTTCATTATCACGCATGCATTGCCCACAAATTAGTCTATTTAACAGCTCGAGGCGACATTTAAATAAGCCGAAAGGACGCACGAAAGGCGGCAATTTGGCAACAATTGCCAGTTGAAAGTCCCACACAGCCATTGTACCCTGCTTACCACACACAACACACACACACACACACACACACACTCGCTCTCATGACACCTTTTCAATCAGAGCGTTAATACCTGCCCTATAGAGACATGTGAGATATGTGTTTGTGTGGAAAAATAATTATGCGCCTGATTTAACTCTAAATTGTTGCTAATTTGTCACAAATGGCACTGCAGTTCACACACTCACGGCCAGAGCTCTGAAGCGTGCGTATTTGTTTTTTATTCAAGTGTTTTCCACTTGAGTTTTGAGGTTGTTGTTGTTTCAAATGTCTGCCTGTCTGCCTTTGAAGGACACTGACAATGGCAAAGCAACTTTGACATTTGCATTGCAGTCGAATGGAGCCGCAGTCAGCCAGAAAATCTGCTCACCAAAATGGCTACGCTCATTGAATTATGAATTCATGTGTGTTGACAGCCAGCGAAATAAACACACAGTACGTTACGACAGTGCGAATATACGACTAGTTAATACTCTGTTAACAGTCGCTAATAGCTGTCTGCTAAGCTTTCATTAAAGTTTTACCTACAACATATACTTTTAGCACTCAAAGAATCATTTGTATCTCATAGATACTTTTGTATATCGAGAGCTTAAAGAAAATTTCAGTTGAAAAAGAAACAATTGCTTAAATACAGCTACTATAGCTGTTTCTATAGCCTTAAGATACTTTTGTATCTTACAGATACTTTTGTATTTCAAAGATGCATATGTATCCAAACTTTTGGCAACTTAAGTCCTATCTTGGTCATTTTCGGGTCAGGGAAGCCCAATCGAAAGTCTTAACTCAGGCAAGTCTTCACTTGGCCAAGCTATGCCAATGCAAATTAATAATATTCTCGACCTATTCTCTCTTTTGTGCTGCAACAAGCCCTGCGTAGCCCGCTGGCCACGCCCCTTATGCTTTTGACTATGTTTCAGCCGTAAAGTGCCCAAAGGAGCTGGCTGAATTCATAGCCGCAACTGCGGAAATGGCCAAGGAAATTCGCATTTATTATAATCGTCGCCTAATCATAGGAAATGCGAAAAGTGAAAAGAAAATTGTCCGCAATTTCCAGTTGTCAGATCAAAAAAAAATATACATATATATCTTATATATAGATATATATGAGAAATGAAATTAATTTGGCAAAAAGACTTCAACAATGCGACAACAGTCGCTGCTCAAACTTTGCAATTTGCGGCGCGTTTCCTGCTTCCGCAGTTAGCGTGAATCCAGGACAAGCAAGAAGGAAGGACGAAGCAGAAGAAGAAGTAGAACTTCTGTCTGTCTGGCAGGATGGAAGGGACGCAGCAGCTTCAATTGTCATCAATTTCGTTTGATGTGCTTAACAATTTTATAGACACGCTCTCTCACTCTATCTCTCTCTCTCTCTCTCTCTCTCTCTCACTTTCTCTGTATCTCCCCCCTTCGGTAAGTTTTCTTCCTTCGATTAGCACGCACTTAGAGCTGCTAAGAGCCCCATTGAGTTGATTAAATCAGGCGTAATAATTGGTCCAATTGCGCGTCAATTGAGTCGACCTAGAAATTCCATTCAATTCGATTCGAGGCAGGCACTGCTTTGGCCTAAACAAATCATTCAGGCCAAACAAAATTCAAAATTCACTTCGTCAGAGCAAATTTCCGATTTTGATTTTAGACAAAATGCCCTTCGCCGACGATGAATGGCAGACGAATGCCACAATCAACTACATAACCAGCGAATTGGGCAAGTGAACATCGATTACAACTAAATTAGGTCTAAACTAAAGCTTCTATGTAGAGCGCACACACCTGGCTCGCTCGCCTCAGCTGCTGCAGCAGCTGAATAGCCTGTCGGAGCCCTGGCAGGAGCTGGGGCAAACGGAGTCCTTTCGCTTGAAGCAATACTACCACGGCGAAGACTAGCAAGAGCTGAAGCTCTATACAGACACAAATGTACATACATATGTATATGGATGTAGAGTGAAGCTATTCAAAATCAGCAGAAAAGTCATCAGCAACAACACCTGTCGCGCTCGCTGCGCTCACACCTGGCAATTAGGCACGTAAGCCAAGCACAGAGCGCGCGCCATGTGAGCGGGCAAACGGACACAGAAACGGGAAAGCGTAGCTAGCGAAAAACACAAATTGTGACAAAGTTTCGGAAATTTAATTAAAATCAAATACACTCAATGCCAAGGCTCTTTCTCTGCTACACCCTTCAGCCTACAGGGTATGTGAAAAGGGGTAGCAAATTCTCAGTCAGGTGTGACTTCAAATAGTTTGTACCATGCTTACCAGGCGCGAGGCCGCTCTCACTCTCCCACTCTAGCTGCCTCTGTCTCACTGTGTGTTTCACTAGTTTTCCGCGTCGTTGAGTAAACAAAATGTAAACAAAATTTAACAGCTTTCACACACACACCTACACACACACCTACACACACACCTACACACACACATACACACACACACATATACATAACTCTAACTAACCCTAGCAAAAAAACTCGCACTCAAGCTATTGTCGCCTTTTGTATGCCCGCTCAAGCCACGCAATAGTGAGCATATAAGTTGTGTGAGTCAGGCTAGAGACTTAAATTTTGGCATAGATCCTGCTACATATCTTGGTCTAATAAGGTATACAAAATCTTTTAGCTACGTTTATTTGGGTCGTGACGAAAGGCTTTCCATTTCAGTATTACAACCAGCTCAAGCTATGCTCTACTTAAGTTCTATGACTTTTGAGGCTCTATAAGAGAGAGCAAGAGAGTTATATATGCATTGAGATTGATACTCCATAAAACTAACAAGTTTGGATAGCTACCTCAACTAAAGGTAAGAATTAGAGCTGGCAGCATGCAGTTTGGCAGCTGACTCACGGCTGAGCTGCGCTACAGCTGAAGCCTTAAATGAAGCTGCAGCTATGAATATATATCTATTGATATGCCAACATTTATTAAACTATAATTTGCTTATAAATTTAACTATATTTACTAACTGTGAGCGCGCATTATGCAGTCGGCGCCCGCCTAACCAGCTCTCATTTGTTACTTGTTTTATTAATATTATTTATGAGCCTGTGGTTGTGTTTTGAATGCCTGCCAGCAAGGTGTAACTGCACAGGCAAACACCACACACATGGACACCACACACACACACACATGCATATAGACACAGCTATACAGCTACAGCTCGCATTTGCCTTTCGATTTGTGTTCAGCAGCTGCTCAATTTCACATCGCTCACATTTGATTAACTTAATTTAATAGTATTTTTTTTCGTCGTCATCATTGTTGTTCTTGTTGTTGTTGTAGTTTGCTCTATATTTTGATATATTTGTTTGTTTATTTAATTTATTATCATTGTAAATGGGCATGGCTTGTTTGCTTTGCTGAAAGAAGGGAGTTGGCCTTTTTATTGCCGCCGATTCCAGAAATGCGACAATGCAAAACGGAGCTTTACGGCGTTGATATACTCGTATATAATAATTATAATGGGAATCTACAGAAACTTTTAGTTAGCGTGCTATAAGCAGGTCTCATAGAGCATATAATCAGCGGGTCTTAATTAAGCATTGCTGCTTCGACTTTGAAGTGAATCAAGTTTTTGGAAATAGTTAATGGAGATGAACTTCTTAATGGTGGCTTCTAAGCGCACTGCCTAGATTTGGATAGTTTTTGGGGGACAGCCACTTGAGGAGAGTGCTAACGCTGTAAATGAGTAAAAGATAGATTTTCCCTTTATTATTATAATAATCAAATATATGGAGCTGTATAGAACTATTCAACTATTTAACTATTCATTTTGAATGACTTTGCAATTCAGGCCTTCAGCTACAACATTTGCTTCACACACTTGTTTGGAACTGGAACTCAGTCGAGCGTCAATTACGTATGTCTCTAGCTGGGACTGATTAAAACTAAAAATAAGCAAGGATTCTCAGACGAAACAAATGACTAAAAAATAATGTTCAGCTCCATTTTTATACCCTGAACCCAACGCAGACAAGAAACAACTGCTTTTTCAGGGTACATCCTAGTCATGCACTCCCAACTAAATCACTCTTACTTGTCGTTACATCAAATTTCTTAAAGCTAATCAAATTTGAGAAATTCAAATAGAGAAATGTTTTTTTGATCATATTAACTTGTAAAGATTAATGCAATGTCTTTTTTACTGTATATCTATATAAAGAAATCATTTAACATATATCAAATTTGAGTTTATCTTTTGTTCCATTAACTCTCATTATTCAACACACAACTTGATGTTATATTGACATCCCTGCAAAATCTTTCCACACAAAACAGCCATTGCAAAAAAAAAAGAAAAAGTATCAATATCAAAATGAACATAATGCAGCAAATCCTGCAAAGGACACCAAAGAAAGAAACAAATAAAATGTCGTCAAGCGGCCTTTGTGAGCAGCTAGAAACAGTCTAGGCGACCATTGGCTAATGAGCGGACAATTAACTGCACAATTGCACAGCAGCAGCAGCAGCGGCAGCCGAGAAGTAAGAGCTGGCAGCTGAGCCAGGACATGGCCACGATCTGGCTACTGTTACCTGGTCAGCAATGCAGATAAACAACAAATCGAGTGAAATCAGGCATGAAACCGAAACGCTAAACAAAGGGCCAAATGCGACGGCGGCTATTGCTCATACTTTAATCACAACAAGGATAACAAGGACAGCAAGGATCAGACGCTCAGCTGCTGCTGCTTCTGCTGCTTCTGCTGCTGACGGCGATAAACAAGGCACTGGCTTAGCTCATTGAAGTCAGCGCAGCAAAACTTCACTTCACTTTCGAGCAGAAGGATCTCTCGCTCCCGGCGGCTCGCTTTGGTGTGACACGAAAAAGTATCGCATTTCGTGACGACTCGAACGACTGTCGCCCAAACTTCCTTACAGGGTATATCCTGTTCTGTAATTGTTGCCAATGCGCCTTGCGGTGTGATCAACGATCCTCAATCTGCTGCGTCATGTGATATGCCTAGAGCCTCTCTCTACCTCTCTCTCTCTCACGCTGTCCCTCTCTTAAATTACCGTAATTGTCCTTGAAGTGAAAAACAAAATGGCGCTCATTAGCGAACGCCCCCACACACAGACACACACACACACACATATACACCCATAAAAGGCAAGCGCTGTAGACAAGCTGCATAATTATGTTGCTGACAACTTTTTGATGAATTTATAATAATTTCTTAAGTGCTGCAGGCCGCTGATGATGCTGCAGATGATGATGCTGCTGATGCTGATGCTGTTGCTGTTGCTGCTGCGGTAAACAGCACGAAACAGTAGGAAAATCTGACTTGAGCATCTGTTGAGCGGATTTAACTTGTTTAATTACCGCTGTATTCACATTTCATGTCATCTTTTTGTACCCAATGAAAGTGGGCAGCGTATAGGGCATATAGGTTTACGTGATACAGTATGTAAGAGGCAGCAAGAGGCGTGGTAGAAAACAGCCTGACAAGCTGAGTCAATCTAGCTTCCCTTCTCCATCCATCTGTCTGTGTGCTTGTTCATACCTCCCTCCATCAAGTCTTTTCTATGAACTCAGCAATCTCGAGAACAACGACAGCTAGAGCTTTACAATTTAAAATATATATGCCTGAATTAAATAGACAACAGAGGCAAAACACTTTTTTTCAATAGCTCAACCCGCTCACTTTATATTGAATAAATCTCAATATATTAAACTGTTTTATAGGCATAACTTGAAAACTTTTAAAGCTAGAAACGCCAAATTTGGTAGGTTCATTTCTATGAAGAAAACAAACAATTATGAATTTTTCAGATTTTAGATATCTTTATTTAGTACACCTCAAATTTAAATGGGAAAGCCTATTTCAAATAGTAGAGACTCGATCTCTGGCATTTACATACATTTCCATATCACAGTAACGTTCTAAAAATTTCATTAGTGTCACACTTACAGAACCAGAGTTTAATCGAGCTAGTTGACATAGTATAGCAATATCTAGCACAATAGCAGTTCTGCGTGGGTATCTTCTAGTCGATCACTGACCGCTGTTAGTTGTTTTTTTTGCTGTCGCGCTCATTTGGCATATAAATGTGCGCAGCTCTTCAAGTGTCTCCCTTGTACAGTCTGTCCCCTCTATGAGCAACTGTTGCCAGTTTTAATGCGCTCGAGCTTTTTGAGTGTCGTTCCCAAAATTGATTTTCATTTCATTGTTCGACCGCTGAAGAGGTTCATAATAAAACTGCAAGCGAAATGCCAATGTGCTTGATTATGTTTGATATACACACACACAAGCACACACACTCGTACACTCGTACAGTCTCTCTCTCTCTCTCTCTCTCTCTCTCTCTCTTACATTTACAAGGTGAATGCAAATACACAAAGGCACTCGACACTCAATTTCATAGAGCCAAAAAAACGAAAACTCAAAAGGCCACTTGATAAATTTCATATATTTATAGCCCGCAGAGTAGCGCGCTGCATTTGCACACTGAATGAAAATCCTTGCACACACACACACACATATACCAATACACACTCAAACACACACACACACACAGAGCCAAGGACAAAATCCTGCCGTTGCGACTTCGTGCAGCTTGGCCAAACACTTGCACAAATAAAAGATCTACTTCAACTTATTGAATTTTCGTTGATAGAAACAAGATGAAACGCCTGGCAGGCAATAGCGACTGTTGAATACCCTAACTACTGATATCCAAGAGATATGAAATTTGCTTAGGGTAGCTCTATTGTTATGATATAAACTTATATATGTATTATTTGCAAGATTGCAAAGCTAAGTTAAGTCTAGCATGGCTATAACAACCCTTGAATACCCTACGCTAATAGATATTGTAATATATATAGATAAAGACTACACCTTAACTCAAGCTGTTATCTGAGTTTCAATTGATAGAGACACGCTGAAATATATTGGGCTTACTTAAATGCAGCTAGATACCCTACTTTAATAAAAGTATTGCTAGTTATCGATAATGGGAACTGATCGAATGATCAAGGCTAGTTTCGCATTACTATGAACCAAAACTCTAACTTATTTCCTATAATTTTTCGTATATTTCGTTATTTTTCTGGTTTATATACTTTATCTATATGCCATATTCTTAGATTCTTTTCAGTTTCTATTCAACTTTCATTTCGATATTTTATAATTTTACTCCCAAGTATTTCATTCTACTTTTCCCTATCCCTATCCATATGTATTAGCAACATTATATTATATTATTCACATGGAATCTTGTAGTAAATATCTTGAAGATATAATGTAGTATATAGAGTTTTAACTCGTTCTTTTTCTCTCCACTCTTTCTCTCTTTGGCTCTCTCTCTCTCTCTGTCTCTGCCTCTCCCTGTCTCTGTCTCTCTCGCTGTGTATCACTCTCTATCTATCTCTCTTTCTATCTATCTCTCTCCCTATCGCTCTCTATATATATCTATATCTCTCTCTATCTCTCTCTAGATCTCTTGATCTCTCGCTCTCTCTCTCCATCTATCTCTCACTATATCTCTATCTCTGTAGCTCTCTCTCTCTCTATTTATCTTTCCTAGCGAATACCATTCTACAGATGGTACAATTCACTGACTTGTATCCAAATATCTTTTAACTATTCTCTAATAATACTAATATTCACATCATATCTCTTGGCTGTTCTCTATCTCTCTCTCTCTCTCTCTCTCCTCGTTAACTTAACGACTTTCATTTAGCTGCTTAGTTCAGCTTATTAAATATGCATCCATCCATCCGTCTGCATCTCGCCTACCCACAGCAACAACTCGATTGCTAGATACATTTAACTGGCAAACGGAGCAGAGACGCAAATATAAAGAGTTTGGGCAGCAGTGGGGCTGGGACTGTCTTTTGGCTGCCACGCCCACAAAAAAATTGAAAGGAAAAACTGAAAAGAGGAATTTACATATGAGTTTTATATGAAAGCTTCTTTTGACGAATGCGACGCTGCTTTATGAAAGGCGACTCGAGTTGCCAGTGACAAATCCGTTAAGTCGCATTCAACACAATGATGATGATGATGATGGTGATGATGATGATGATGATGACGATGATGATGATAGCTGCTGTAGTATTTGTGCAATGAATTTGATTTTGACCCCACAGAATGTTAAGTGTAATCAAATTCAGCTGGAAACTGGAAGCTGTAGCTGAAAGCAGAGGCCGAGACCGGAGCTGAAAGGAGAAAAACTTGTCGAATTTTATTAAAATTCGCACACAATGCGACGCCCTGTGGCGCCACAGAAATTATTAAAAAGTAATTATGGCACAAATTACGAGATATCAATACAGCATTTAGCACTGCATGTGACCAAAGGGGCGAGAGAACACAGAGAAATCTCTGTACTAAGGGTAGCTAAGAGGCGAGAGGTGAGCGATGAGCGGTGAGCGGTGTCGGGGGTAGGTTGAGAGGGGAGGAGCTGCACTTGAAGTATTTTGTGCAAAGCCTTTAGCTCACATCCTTGTTGGCTGCTTGTTTCCGCTCGCTGCTGCTGCTGCTGTCTGTGGCTCACAATGCGATTGCTGCAGCGACTCTTGCTCCTCTTGTCATATGTTTCCTTCTGACATAATATCAAGATTGATTCTTTTGATTGAGTCGAAGAAACAACGGGCAGCATTTCGAGCACTTCTCGGGGTTGTTACAATCCAGCGCTCTTCTCGAGGATCAGCTCCATTGACTCGATCATCATCAGCATCAGCATCAACAAAAAAGCAAAAAAGGTCGACAGCTCACATCATAATGGGCATTGTGTGTATTGGGAGCGAACTACTATAACAACTCTCTATAATGGACATTATTATAACTATTGAGAGCCAACTACTTGAATCCTACTTTGATCAATTGTTAATTGTTGCGCCTCAGATTTGAGAACGAAAAGTGAATCACATAAAATTGCTGTTGGCCAAGTAATTAAAACAAGTTAAAGTTCAATTAGCTACAGAAACACTATAGCAGCTATGCACTGTAAATAGCAAAGAAATATATAGACTACTTATTTCTCAGCTCATATCACAATCAGCCTTGACTATATAGTCATCGTGTTCTTCTGCTTCTTTACAACTTAACTAAGAAATTGCAGATCTCAGCTAGGCATAGCTTCATTATGTTATTCTAGGCAGCGCATATGTTGGCGTAGCTCGTAGCTGGCGACAACACTATAGAACTGCCAAAAGCCATTTCAATAAATCTTCTCATTTGTATGATGAAATATTGCAACGAAACTTATTGAAGTTGAAATAATGTCTTTAAGCTGTTAAAATATAAGTTATCTATGGCACATTTTGGTCAAAAATGTTATGTTTGCTTAGTAGAGAGCGGTCTGTTCAATAAGAAGCGCGAATTATGGGGTATATCCACTCTCTGTGGTGTTATGTTATGTACTCACTAATGATGACGCAGCTACTATAATACCCAGACCTTTACTTATTCGTTATTTCTTGTTCTTGAGTATTAATATGGTATATAAAGAGAATCAGTATGACAATCAAAAAGGGAGTTCAAGTATCACAAGTAATTTGTTGTCAAAGCTCAGCAACGATCCATGTTCATAATTTGCTAATTGCAAAGATATCTGTAGATATCTGTAGATAGCTGTACAAGAGTCTATGATTTGCCACGCTCCAATAGGTGTTTCGAAGCACTTGAAAAGAAACAAAAAATATCTACTACATTCGAAATTTTACATCCCAATAGCGGCGGAATACTGTGGATTCGAGATTCAGACTAGCGGACAGCCAGACAAACATGGTTTAGTCAATCTACATCTCAAAAATTGTATCTTGCTCAATTTTAATTAAACTAAAGTCTCCTAACTATGACTTATAGATTTAGTTAAGAGAACAAAGTTTTGCTGAAAATTGCATAAGATATGAAGGATATCCAACTTAGCATATAGGATATATATCTATAACTCATACTAAATTATAGTTTCTCAACTATTTGCCTTTCATATAGCACTTAACGCAAAGTAAAGTTTGTTACATTTCTATCTATTACACCGCAGATATATCACTACTGTAAGTCGTATTTTCTTTATATAACTTTGCTCTATTCATAACATCCCAGACTTTCAATGTTTTTCAAATAATTTTTAACAGATTTTTCTTTAGTTTGATTTATTTTCGTTTTCTTTCATTTTCGTTTTATCTCTTAAGATGATTTTAATTTACAATATTTTGTTACTAGATACTAAGACAGCAGATGTTTAATACTAAGTCTCTTACAACTAAGCAATATTTGTGAAATATTCGCAAAGACAAACTGAAAGTTCATTTTGGCCATAAGACTATATACACACGATCCATACAATTCTCCATATTTATTTTATATAATATAATTAAGCGCTAGGCTATATACACACACGACCTAAGATATATATATATATATCTCGCTTATAGACTTTATATATATACATGATCCATCCAATACACATATATATATATATCACTATATCAGCTGCTTGGCTAGCTCGCTCTTCAGTCTTCGCTCTTGGTGACCACCGAGACAGGCGTGGAGGCATTGCTGCTGCCACCTGTGGCGCTGCGTGGCGACTGCGCTGCCGTCGAGGTGAGCGTCAGATCACCGGAGATCAAAGTCGTGGCGCCATGCGACAGCGGATGCGTGGCCAAGGAGTTGGGACTCTCGCGTGGACTGCTGTTGCTGCAGGGCGGGCTCACCTGTGCCGACGACGACGACGAGTGCAGCGACAGATTCTGCGGATAGCCAACGGCAACTGAGGCAGAGGCAGAGGCAGCAGCTGCTGCTGCTGCAGCCCCAGCACCAAAGATGCCATTCAAATTGCTCAGACCCATGTACTGGGAGAGCAGCGTATGAAAGTTGGGCAGCTTGTAGTGGGGCGGCATCAGCTGCTGCGGCAGCAGAGCCGGATTGAAATGCTGATGCAAAGCGAAATGCGGAGGCCAAAACTCGGCGGGCAGCGGATGGCCGGGCAAGGCGTGCGGCGGCAGCGGAATGCCCAAAGGAAACTCGGGCAGGCCTGCATCAAATAAAGAGAGAGAGAGACAGAGAGAGAAAGAGAGGGCGGGGGTTAGGCTTAGGCGTGGGCGTAAATTTTAATTATGTTGCAGACTTACCTTGGTCGGGCAGCAGATAGCCAGCCTTGTCCTGATTCATAAACTTCTCACGTTTACGCCATTTGGCGCGTCGATTCTGGAACCAGACCTGCAAGAGAAGACAGACAAAAGTTGCAGTTAGCAATTGCGTGTGCATCCACAGTAAACTCTAGCATTAACGAACAAAGGTAAGAAAACTAATTGAGTTATATAAAGAAATTTCAGAGATTAAACAACCCATAATATAATCACATAATACTACATAATACTCTAATTATTAACTAGTTTTACTGTAATTGCGTCTGTTCGCCCATTTGAGTTTTCACTGTACGCTAAATGGAACGAACGTCTTTTGTAATTTGGCCTGGCCAAGCAAAAAGCTGAGCCCTGAGCCCAACTCTGCAGTCTATGTCAAAATACAATGGCAGCCAATCGGAAGTGTGCAACGGTGATTTGACAGACAGAAAGAGACGGGGAGAGCCGCAGAGTGTGGGGGCGAGAGTGGCAGAGCTACTGACTCGTCAAGCGACTCGAGCGTCAGTGTCTAGCCAGTGGGTGAGAGCAGGACTTCCGCCTGGATAAGACTAGTCCATGCATGCGTCTATGCTCTTCTTGCTCTTTGGCTTGTATTAAGAAAATTAATTGTTTGTAAATTGAAATCACTTGACAACTGTGCGCAAAGTTGCTCGAAGAGTTGTGCAATTATAGACACCCTGTACTTAACTTAGAGAGAGAAAGAGAGAAAGAGGGAGAGAGAGGGAGAGGGAGAGAGAGTACATCCTTGGCTGGCATAACAATGCGTGCATCGAAGCGAGTTGCAAATTAGCAACGATTTCCTTGCAATAATTGCTGCCAATTATTGTCCTCTGTCTGTGTGTGTGTGCGTGTGTGTGCCACGCCTACCACCCACGCACTGTGTGTGTGTGTGTGTGCGCAACCCTTGTGATTTTAATTGTTGGCAGCGCAATTATAATGCGACTAAAACCACTTTTCAAGCCCAGCCAAGCAGTTGCCGTGCCGGACGAGCCGAACTGGACTGAAGTCCTTAAAGTTGAATTCACGGATATCCTGAACACATTTATCACACATGTGCGATCAAAATATTATAATGACAACACACATGACATATCTAAGACGCTATGTACTATATGTACAAGTAGGCAAATTGCAAATTTAATGGGAAGCTGAAAAGAGTTTCGGAAATATCGAAAAGTTAACGTGGCATATCTTAGAGTGCATAGCATAGATTATGTTTATTATATGTGATCTAGATGCATATGTTGGCACATGTCCTACGTTAGAAAACAAAATGGCATCTAAATTAATTAAAAATATGTTAGTCTTAGTATTCGTTTCAAATTGCATCAAAAAAATTGAGTTTATCTCTAAATTATGACGTCTAACGTATAGATCTCAAGTGCACTACTATTTTACTGACCGCAGCTGTTAAAGTTATGCTTTCATATAGTTTTTGCTTTATACATATGTATATATGTGTGTATTGTAATATTATCTAATAGAAACTATATAGTTTATACTCGTTTACGTGGTGAAAAGAGTATATTGGCTTTGTAGAGTCCACGTCTCATGCATTGTCTTTCTGAACTATCGGAGCATTTGTTATTTATACTCGATCTTAAGAATATGCTATATGAAATGCTAAGCAAATATTTAAAATATATATCACTAAAGATGGAATAAATAGAAATAAAATACATATATTCAAAAGACTTGTAAGTAAGACTCAGCAAATTTGGAAGTTAAATCTTCGCTGAGCTAAGCTAAAGATAAGAAAATCATAATTAGTATTGGGCAGTCGATTGCAATGCTGTTAGCTGAATTGAATTAATGATTAATTGAAAATAAACTAAGCAAAAGCAACAAATTGTGCAACTTAAACAGAATTGTAATATAATATCACGCAATTATAACATATTCATCGATCCAATTCAGACAGCTTAATAAATCAACTTGTATTAACTCATATCATAGATTTATTTGTAACAAACGCTTGATCTCTTTGCACAAGTTTTCGCTAAGCAACTCGCTTGAAAGGATTACAAAAAAAATGTATGCAAAATTGCGATTTGTCATGGAAAATGCGCTTTAATAACAGATAAAAAAAAATGTGCTTCAACTTCAAATTGGCCAGACTGTCAGCAAATCCCAAAATAATTGACCGTTTATCAACCCCTTGGCTGGCAGAGTAAAAGATACAAAAGTATCTGATAGATACGTCACAGTGCGAGAGGGAGACAGAGAGGGAGAAAAACAAACAGCTGAAAAAAAGCGCTGCTAAATGTGTTACTTTTTTGAGGCATTCAAGTGCACGTCTAACGTATGCGAATCAATGACCAATTACGCTTAATCTGCCAGCCAGAGAAACATACACAAACAAGGACGCAGCACGAGGGACAAAGGACGCAGAACGCAGCGATAATCCCTCAGTGAGTGCCAAGCGCTTAGGTCAAGTTGTTTTACATTTTTGTTCATCTCTATCGCTATCTATTTATATATTTCTCTCTCTCTCTCTCTCTCTTTCTATGTAACTGTCAACTCGAGTGCCAGCCAAGGATCACAGCAAGGATCTCGATTACATGCGTGCGTGTGTGTGTGTGTGTGTGTGTGTGTGTGTGTGAGGCAAAGCCACTTTAATTGTTTACCCCGTCGTCAAAGCGAAGTTAATAAAAATACCAACACCAACGACAACAAAATTCGTTTGGTACTGGCAAATTTAATCATTTGGAAAATCACAAATATCTAATGTCCCTGAGCCACCCCTAAGTGCAGCAACCCCCCAGTCTATGTGTGTGTGTGTGTGTGTGTGTGTGTGTGTGTGTGTGTGTGTGTGTGTGTGTTTGCATACAAAGCGTGCACTAAAGTGTTTAAAAGACTATTTACAAATTAAGTCCTCTGATTGTTGGGCAGTTTTTCACTGCACGCGTGAATCCTTTTTTTGTTGGCCAATTAAAATATATATATATGGATACCCTAAATAAATGGCCTGGGAATATTTTCGCATAAGCTTTCATTGAAAAAAAAAATAAAAATAATAATAAATATAAAAAAACTGGAAGATCAATAATAACATGAAAATTATATATTAAATTAAATATTAAAAATAAACAAAATTAAATGAAAAACAATATATAAATAAAAAAAAATTAAATTTTTATAAAAAAAATATAATTATACTTTAAAACGAACAAAAAATATTAATTTTATTTTTAATTATAATTCTATAGCTCAAATTCTGCATGACGAATTCTTTTTCAGATTTGTTCTGCAAAGCAATGAGCAAATAAAAATATTTGGTCAACTTCTAATTAGCCCGATCCAAAAATATTATCTAGATAATTCATAGAATTGCTATTGAATTCGACTTGCAATTTAATATCATTACTTCTTCTACTATACATTTTTTCTCTAAGTGTATGTCGAACTGCTGTTTAAGCCGCTTTAGCTTTGTGCGCCTGACCTGCGCCAGCCTTAAGCCGTAAATAATTACATAATCAGCAGCTAAAATACTCAATTGCTTGGCTTAGTAGCTATCAAAAAAACATATATATATATATATATATATATTTATATATATAGAAAAGAGATAGATATATACCTGAACGCGTGCTTCGCTTAGGTCGAGCCTCATGGCCAGATCCTCCCTTGTGAACACATCCGGATATTGTGTCTTCTCGAACGCGCGTTCCAATTGATGCAATTGAAATGTTGTAAAAGTTGTCCGAGATCTAAAAAAATACATCGAAATAAAGCGTAAAACAGAGGGTAAGACTGATGCTGAGGATGAGGATGAGCATGCTGATGCAGCGGATGATAACAATGAATTGCTTTTAGTTGCTTTTTAATGGGCCCAACAATGGGCTAATACGATTTTATCTGCTAAGCGGCTTGTTAACAAGCATGAGTATTCTTTTCGGTACCCTATTGCATACTGCCATAGACAGGGTATATCGTTTGCTGTTAGCCTGTTACCTTCGAACTTTGCGCGGCCTCTCCATGTCGCCCAGATCGTGGCCATTATTGAGACTCGAGGATAAATCATCATCGTTGTCCACATCTAAACCGCTTTCCGTATTCGTGGGCGAATCCTCGCGCTTGCTTAGCAATTGTTGTTGCTGCTGCTGCTGTTGTTGCTGCTGCTGCTGCTGCTGTTGCTGCTGCTGACGTTGCTGCTGATGCTGCTGCTGTTGCTGGTGATGATGATGTTGCTGTTGAAGTTGTTGAAGTTGTTGCTGCTGCAACAAGCTGTTGCTGTTGTTGCTGCTGTTATGCAGATGATGTATGTGATGCGCGTGTGTTATCAGCACCTCGTTGGTCGTATCTGACAGAGAAGGAGAAGGAGAGAATGAGAGAAAAAGAGGGAGATGTAATGGAAATACATTTAAGCGAAAGCACTTCGTAATCAAGAGCTAAAAATCAAAAGTTTGCCAAATTCAATTGATTTCAAGTGTTTCAAAGTTTGGCGATTCGTGTTTGACTTGCGAATAAAGTTAAAAGGGAAAAAGCGAAAAAAAAGAGAAAGAAAAAAAACGGAAGCAAAAACAGAAGAGCAAAGGCGAAAAGGTAAGGCGAAGCAACAATACCCTAGCAGAGAGAGAGAGAGAGAGAGAGACGTGAAAGGTGGGCTTAGGCAAAGCTATCTAAGCTATAGACAGATTGTTCCTATACTATATATATAAATAGATAAACATAGACATCGTTCTGATATATGTTTCTATACGTCAAACAGATAGATCTAGCTGAATACTGGCTATTATATGGTAAAATTTCATCCTGTCCATACATCAACTGGCAAGTCTCAGTTCCATTCTCATATCTCATGGTCCTATCTCAGCTCGACCTCATCTACCTTCTAACTACATCCTAGGTAAGTCCTGGCAAGTCCTGGCAAGTCCAACCTGACTGATCTCACCTAAATTCCTGCTACCCTCTGGCTTAATCCTGGTGAGATCCTGGCTATATGTTGGCTATATTCTTGTCTAACTAACACTTCTATTCAGCCAATAACCTAGCTAGCCTAACCTCAGCTTTATTCTAGCTATATTCCAGCTTTAGCCTGACTACCTTCACGCTTTACCTATGGTACAGCTCTGTAGTATATGAAATCTACACTCGCTTCACGTTACATGTTGTCTAACAAATTTCAAGTGCCCTCCTGGCAGTAGAGTATTCGAAAAAAAGGGAAATACAAATAAAGTTACGTTTTTCGGCAGCTGCGAAAAAGCAAAATGCATTGAATTGTAAGTGAAGTAGTAATATCCTGATATATCCTGGCTGATTGAAAGCCCAGCCCAGCACAGCTCAACCCCCAAGCGAAACGTTTAAAGCTTTTTCAAGTGTGCGACGCACACACACATACACATGGATATAGGGTATATATATATATATGTATTTGATTTGGCAATCAATAATAAATAATTATGAAAAATTTAACTTGAGCAAAAAAAAAGAAAGGATTTTCGAGCTTAGCTACAATTGCAACCCTTTTGTGTGATCCTTTCACACGCCCAGCGCGCTGGCTGAGCTGGTTTCTTATGCTGTTTGGCGCGCTCTCGCCAGCCTCATATGTAATCAAATTTTAATGAACCTCAAATTAAGGACGCGAATGTCCTTGTTGGCACAGCAGGACATCGACTGCGAGCTGCGATTCGTGTAGTTCGTAACATTTCGACCGCTTGTTGTGGCGAAAAAGGTAATTTGCTAAAAGGCATCAAATTACGCAGCAGTCGCAGGAGCTTGCAGGATATGCGATTGAGCATGGCAGGATATGTCCTGCGGTGCGCACGTTGTCACAAATTGTTACCTTGTTGACAAATACTCTGGGTGCAGCGCTGCGACTCCTACTCCACCGCCAGCTGCTGCTGCTGCTGCTGCTGCTGGTTTTGCTGCTGCCCGATCCTGATCTCAATCTAATTACGGTTCTAATGATGCCTCAGCGTCTCATTATGTCGCCCAACTGCCAGCATATCAATTTCGCTGTGATATGTTTTGATTGCGTTTCATTTCTGCTTCTCCTTCGGCGATTTTTTTTCTGTCCTTTTTCGGCTTGTCCTAGCTGCGCATTAATAGTTCGCGTTCACGCAGCATGCCATCGGCCACGCCCACTACATGGTGTCCATACAATCGACCGCCAGCCGCCAGCCGCCCCCCGGACCCCCGCCCTCGCCTGCTTTTGCGTGTGAAACATGGCCAAGCTTTATGTAGTTAAGCCCCAACAACCCCAAACACAAAGAGGGTGTAGAAGAAGCAGAAGAATAAGCGAGTAAAAAAACAAACTATGGTCATGTCCTGTCTCTCATTTGCATATGATGTAAATGGATGTGGAGGTCCTTTGATGTGGTTTCTGCTGGAGCATCAACACATTGAAGCCGGAGGAGGTCACGGTGGGGGCTTAGGGCAGATTCTATCAAAGGGGGATTTGTGATACTGTTTCTGATTCATACTACGTGAATTGAGCTTAAGCAAACAACTATGGGAACTCTTTATAAGATTTAATGCTAATTGCGAAAAACTTAAAATACTTGAAATATATATAAAATAAATTCTAGAAAATTTATCGTAGCAAACAAAATTTGAGTCCAATTCAGCTATATTTCTCATGAATAACTTGAACTTCTAATTGATTTATCTATATATACAACTGTGTTCATAAAAATAGTAGTGCAAGTATTGGGCAGCAAAATTACAATCGCACTACTATTTTTATGAACACAGCTGTCTATATCAAATGGATATTTATTATATATAGCGCACATTTTGTACATGAAATATATTGAGAGAATTAGCAATATTTTCAGCACAGAACGCAAATATCGCAAATGTATCGAAAATTGCATTATGTAATGCAAATGTTAAAGATATATACATTTTAGATGTATCAGATATGATCTAAAGAATTAATATGTAATAACTATAAGACATATGACTATAAACAAATAGTAGCACATGGCTAAAACTCAATATTTCTGATTGATTTAGGCTATAAACAGAATAGTCCAAAAAATCAAAATGAATATAAGTATGTGAAGACAGAAAGTAGTGCAAAATTAAAATTTTATAATTTTAAAACAGAATGTTTTTTGATTATATTATACTTGAATAAATGAATTGAAGTGACTGATCAATTGACCGATGAATGACTTATAAATTAATTGAAGAATTGATGATAAATTGATAGTAAACATTCTCAGGCTATAGTCATAGTTAAAGCAAAACTTGGCTGACGCTTGTTTGGGCTAAGTCTCAGCTATAATCTGGCGAGAGCTTATGTATATCTCAGATATATGTTACCCATATGTTGGCTATATTCTGACTATATTCTGGCCAAGTAACACTTATGTTCTGACTGTATATTACAGAGAGTAGTTGAGGTATTTATAGGGCCTAAAGTGTGCTAAATATTCACTGATATATTATATAAAATAAAAAATACACATTATTACATTAATTGTTTTAGGAGCCTATATCCCAATAGCTAATAACCTTTAGCAATTTAGCAATCGAGGTAACTGTGAATTACTAAGATATCATTCAGCTATGGAGATCTGCTGTGTTTATGATATATACATTGAGAACTTGTTGAATTGCGCCCAGCTTAAAAGCTCCGTAGATCAGCGACGGCAAATGCGTAGAGTAGCCCAACTGAGCAGTGATATAGGCACATACATACTTAGGTACATATGTACTCCGCTCACTATCATAGATATCTAACTATAACTCATAAGTCAACTATAAAAATAGATAGCCTTATCTAAAGCACTCACCACTTCGTTTCGTTTGATGTTGATTGCCTAAAATCTGATCGATGCTGTAGACGGCGCGTGGTCGCGAAACGGGGCTCTCCTGTACGGGTCGCATGGCTGGTGGCATGATGTTCGAATGCTGTGCCGTTGTTGTTGTTGTCATCATCTCAAAAGACAGGCTTTTAAGCATGAAACCAAAACGTACAGCTCTAGCAGCAGCAGCTGGCAACGTGCATGACCCGGCGCACTAAACTAAGAATTGCACTCAATTTGGCTTTATTTTAATTTCAATTTTAATCAATTCTCGTTTATTTTCTTTTCTTTTGGCAATTTTTTGTTGTTGTTCACAATTTTCGATTGTAAAAGTGAAAGACGCGCACGCACTCAAAAATGTTATTAACTGAAAACTTCGATTTGGTTTTGGGTACGTTTCTGTAGTTGTTGTTGGTTTGCTCAGCTGGACAAAGACACGTACGCTGGCAGCGATCAACAACCACCGACTGAGCTCGGCGAACGCTCTGTCAAGCCATTAAATACGCCAGAGAGGCGTTTATGCTAGTTGTTCTTGTTGTCGTTGTTGTTGTTGCTAGCAAGTGAAATGGGCTGCGCCTTGGCAGTGTCCGTTATCCTGCGTTATCGCGCTATCTCGCTTGCGCGCAGGGTGAGTTTTGCACGCACGCACTCACAAGGGGCGGCTCTCTCTCGCTCGGCGCTCGCTCACGCTCTCTCGTTGCGCTAGCTCTATCCCGCTCTGGCTGCCTCACTCTCTCGTTTAGACAATTTATTTGCCATTTAGCTGTGTAACTATGTTTGCTGATTAAATTTTATTTATTTCATAAATTTCACTCATTAAAACGTAGCTCTGTTCGTTAGTCACTCGCACACGCTCACACACACACACACACACACACACGCGCATGCACACACATACACGCTCGCTCTATCTATGTGCCTCTCCCTTGCTCTCACTCGCTCAGACATTCGCAACTGGTCAACAAATCACAGGCAAGTTTAGTTTCTACCTGCAGCTGGGCACAAATCGGCCATTTATGATTTCCGCTTTTTTATGAACCCTCCGCACGGTGTGCAAATCGCGCACCTTGTCGCAGCCGCATCGTTTATGATCACTGCTCGGGGATTGAGCATCGTTTCATTGAACAATCCAAATGCTCAATGAAGAAATCCCTTTGCTTAGCCAGCGTCCTAAATGGGAAGCGATTGAGCAAGGGTTTCATTCAGAATAAACAGATCTGCAGGCCATAAATGAAGTACAGCACTAACTGAACTACTAAGTGAGTGATATATGTACATATCAGGGATTAATCAATCAAAATTAGATTGGGAATTTTAAGAGAAATTAATAGATAACTAACATAATTATAAGCAAAAATTTATAAAACGCAGCCTTTCAAAGAATATTGGTATAATAATAAGGGAAATTATTTTCAAATTTAATAATGAAAAAATGTAAATAAAAAAGAAAACTAAATAAATATGTAAAAACTTCATTCAAATAAAATATAACACAAAATTATTTAGAAAACAACTATTAAATTCAATTCAATTCAATAATAAAGAATTTCCCTCATAATTGAATAAAAACTGATCTAAATCAACGAAAAGCTTAATTGAATTTTTATTATATATAATATATAAAATAATATCATTTTTATTATAATAAATTATTATTATTAAAGATAATTCACAATTAAGTTTATGATCAAGGAATATTTCAAATAATTTTTGGAAATTTTAAAATAAGTTTAAATAAATAAAATATAATTTAATAAAGTGAAAACTTGTTCCAAGCTCTGCCCAGCCGCTTAGGGCATTCAGATTTGTATAATCCGCACTCAATCTGTTTCCCTAAACAATTCTGAAATAATTTTTTATTTAGGCTTAAAAAAACACTAAAACCAGCTTGAAGTCTGAGCATATATTTTAAGCACTCGACAGCCTTGTCGCTTGCCTCGTCGCCTGGCTGGATTTTATTGAGCCCTGAGGCTTACGCATGTCGAATGTGCTGTCCAATCGCGCTGCGGCTGCTAAATACGCTGCACCTTATGCAATGCCCTTAGCCGACGCAGGTTGCATAACAACAAAAGGTGGTCAGGACAATGCGAGCTGAATGCAAATCTTACACAATTTTTCTTTTCTCCCTTTGTGAGCTGTGGCCAAAACAAAGCCAAAGCCAAAGCCAAAGCCAAAAATGCGGCGCAGTGCGCGTAGTTTTCGCTGGAAGCAATGAACAAGTATCAAAACTCATTAAGGTGCCAGATGGGTGACGCCACACACACAGGACCCGGGACCTGTCAGCAGACGCTATGTCGCTTAGTCCTGCCTGATTAGCATTGCGCCTAATCATATTTTCATAGGACACTTCGCAGATTTCATTCAGCAATCCGATTGCACATTCGTTTAATATAGAGCTAAGGACTAAGGTGCGAAGCCCAGCTATGCGCCTACCTGCCACACATGATCCCCGATCCTTGAGCCAGCAGCCTTGCTGCCTGATCTAACATTGATTCGTGAGCCATCGCCTGCTCAGCCATTGGCTCTCTGTTTAATTTGAGTGCTAATTAATCAGCATATAAATAAAGATTTAGTTTTTTGTCGTTTGCTTTGAACCACTTTAGTTGGCCTGACCACCCGTTCGCCTGCTGCCTCCATTCGAAAGCCATTTAACTCAAAGTGTGAAATGACAAATTGAATCAAAGGCAAACTCAAACTCAAACTCATTGAGCAGCGCACTTCAATGTAATTTCTAAATTAGCACATCAATGTGGCAAGCCAACCCACCCCAACCCAACCCAACGCAACCCAACTCAACCCACAGCCATCGTATTAAGCCATTCCAGTTATCTATGCAATCTACGGCGCTCTCATTGGACATGCGCAGCTTTCGCGAATTCTGATTGGCCGCACACAGACGCTGGCATCGCTGCCGTCGCCTGCCTGTCGAGGTCATTATCGTGTTGTCCCACCTCCTCTCGCACTCTCTCTCGCTGTATGCCAGCCCCCTCACTGCCGGCACTCTGCTCTCCCCCTCTGGCTTGCGTGTAAACACATTGTGGCAATTCTCTTCGGTGCGATGGCTGTGTTCACCTTTTAATAAGGTTAACTGCGACGACGACGATGACGACGACCCACAAAACACCCGCGAGGACAATAGCTCAGCTACTCCAACTAAGCTAAGCGTTTGTGTGTGTGTGCGTATGTGTGTGCGTATGTGTGTGTGCGATAGCTGCTGCTGGCAACATTTTTCTTAACCATTAAATCTAATATATCAAAGTAATAAAACGAATTTTGTCTGCAAGTGTGTGTGTGTGTGTGTGTGTGTGTGTGTGTGCGTGTGTATGCTTGAGAGGGGTGTCTTCAACCCTTACCCCTCACACCCCTCGCACACATAATCCAACTAAAAACTTTTCGTCTACTTAGCGTCTGCCTGGCATTGTCTGCCGGATGCTGGGAGAGAGCGAGAGCGTTTTGTCTTCTTGCTTTGGGGAGTTTTGTTTTGGGCTTGCGTTTTGGGTTTTCGGCTTTCGGCTTTAGCTGGGGGTTTTCAATTTTCGACTTTTTCCCCCAACCCCTTTGAGCTAATTGTGTGTGCGGGGGTTAAAGAGCTGCTGCTGCTGACATTTGCTGAGGCTGAGCCTGAGTCCATAAAAGGGATTGACTTCTTAATTATAAACGCAAATAATGTAAGGTAAGCGAAATATGAGCTTAGTTTGATATAAACAGAGCCATTTATGATATGACATCATATGCATGTGACTTCCAATTTGATCGGGCCACGTAGATAAAAAGTTAACTGTAACTAATTAAGATTTATTACAAGTTAAATTGAAGATTAAGTAACTGAATTTCATATTACTCTTATTTAAGCATTATAAACACAGAAATATATATTATTTCGTTATTATATATAGAGAATTTTAATTAAGATATATTTTGGTAATTATCTTTAACGATTCTCATGCAGCCGCTGTAAAGGCTTAAAAGATATTTCCGAAACTAAGACAATAATCATGTAAAATAAAGATTTTTTAACAAGAAGTTTTAATAGCTAAAGAGGTGTTTATCCAAGAAGCATTACATATGCAAAAAGTGATTTTATTTTCTGCTAGCTATACTAAAATAGCAGCTACCAACAAAATTTGATGCCTTTAGCTCTTATAGTTCTCGAGATATGCTTAAAAGTTCACCTCTTCATATTAATTTTTGACTATATTAAGATAATGGGCCTCACATACGCATAGATGGGAAACAAATATGAATAGTTACGCATGGAATACTGTGAATTCTATCAATATAACATGTTTATACACATAGTGACTTTCAATTTATAGTGCTTAGATCTTAAAGATGCCAAATCACAAGTGCTTCAAGACAAACTTTTATGTTGTTAAAAAAATGCGAAGAGATAGTGCTAATGGGGGCTGTAGAGAAATAGAGTGAATTATAGAGGAGGAGAGAGTTAGTTATAGAGGAGGAGAGTGATTTATGGAGGAAGAATGTGAGCGGAAGAGAGTGAGTTACAGAGGAAGAATGTATGTTATAGAGGAGAAAAGTGAGTTAAAGAGAGTGAGTTATGAAGAGCAGGCCTTAAGTGCGTAAGAGCAATTTTGTCTTTAAACTTAAATCGTTTGAGACTTGTTCACTGGAATTTCGATAACAAAGAAGCTTACTTTATCCCTACGGAGTAGCAGTACTGCTTTGGCTGTACTATAAAATTTGCCCAACTGATGTCTTAAAAGAGTTTGATGAGCCCTTAGATTGAGAGTCTATGAGAGTCTAACTTCTACTATCACTCTATATGAGCTGCAGTTGTCAAGCACCCTGTATTTTGATAACCAAGCAAATTGCATATTACAAATAGTTTTCAGCCTTCTGCAAATTGAATATATATGTATATAGATTTTGTATATATGTACATATGTATGTGTGTGTGTGTGTGTGTGTGTATGTATGTATAAATGAGCAGCTCGTCTCTTGGGCTGCCTTGCTCTGGAAGCTATTGGGCTGGACAGCAACCGCAGCTGGCTTGGATTAGCTACAGACATACGCACACACACACTATATATATATATATAAATTATTCAATATCCTTTGCTGCTTGTGGCCATAATCAAACAAGACCAGCAGCAGCAGCAGGAGCAGCTGCTGCGTGTGGGCATCTATTGATGGTGGGGAGGTGGACGTTGGCTGGACTGCTATTTGCTAGCGAAGTGAAACCAAGCGCTTGTTTGACATTTAGTTTCATAATTTAATATTCAGGCAGTGCACACAGCGAGAAAGAGAGTGAGAAAGAGAGGGACGAGATGGCAGAGCATAGTAAGTGAAGGCTTCCGTTTGGCCTTAACCACAGACCGCATATAAATATCCTCGTTCAAGCTGTGCCTTGCATTTTTCGGGCTAACAATATTGAAACGTTTTATTAAGCCCAGAGGCAGCCGCAGCCGCAGCAGCAGCAGCAGCAGCAGCAGTCGTCTGAGCCAGACAGGAAGACGCGCGCGCGCGCTGCCACTTGGCACTCGAGATGCGAAATGGGAGATAAACCGTGTTTAGCTGCCCACGCATGCAGCCTAATCTGGAGCAAATTGACACCCGTTCGAGGCTCGTTCACACATGCAGTTCCACAAAATCAAGATGAAAGGCATTGCCGACCGCAAAAAGAGAACAAAACAGATCAAAAGACATATGTATATAGATATGCATATATGGCAGTTCCAGCTAATTAGGCGAGTGGCTGAGAGGGAGAGAGAAGTCACACACACACAGACACACGGACACATGCAAGGTGAGTTCCTATGAATTACCTGTGCCATTGTTGTGCACTTGAATTACATAAAAATTGGCCAAAGGCAAACAATGCAGAAGAAATGAGCAAATGGCCAAGCCGAACAAAGGAACTTGACCAAAAATATGCAAAAGTGTAGCCAAACAAACAAACGACAACAGAAAAAACAACATGAAGTACAATAGAGAATCGCTCTCTCTCTCTCTCTCTCTCTCTCGCTTTCTCTGTGGTAGCTACTGTTCATATGTGTAGGCGTGGCACAACAACAACAACTGTAATCACACACCTTTTGTGCGTGTGTGAAGCGTGCTGAAAAGAAAATGCCCAAAAGAAAATGCTGACAAAGCAAGAATTTCTGTGAAAATTATATAGTTGAGACCCGACAGACTCAGACTCAGAGAGCAACAGAGATGAGAGAAAGAGAGAGGGAGAGAGAGACATCTTCACATGTGTGTTTGGGTCCGAGGCCGTAAACAATTGAGAAATCAATTCGCATGCAAATGATGAGTGATGCTGTTGAGTGGCCATCCAGCGCCAGAAGCGCTGCTTATTGCACCCACATTTTCAGTAGGTCCGCCCTCCCCTCCGCCCTCCGACCACCAACCGCCACCCGCCGCCCGCCGCCCACCGGTCCCGCCTCGCAACTTGTTCAAAAATTTCATTAAAAACGGTTTTCATTGTTATTGTTGCTGTGTGCATCATAATGTGCGCGTAATAAAATAAAAAGTGCAACACACAGACACCCTGCACACCCTAGATACCCCCTACTCTATACCCTTCACCCTATGCCCCACTCTCCCTCTCTCTCTCTTACTCTTCCTCTCTCTCGCTTTGCTTTTCCTCTTGGCAAGCGGAAATGTAACACACAATTGGCACCCAAAAAGAAATGAACCAAAAAGAAACAGTTGCATAAAAGGAAGGGGCCTGACTTGTCGGGCACGACTAGCAGATACCCTAACTAACTTGAAATTCAAACTAATGAAACGCTTTACATTGAGCTCGAATATAAAAGAAGGAAACGCCACATAGGCTAATTTCAGTTCAAACATTTTCTTGACTTGCACGACTAGCAGATACCCTGTGCTCATATATTTAAATAAAAAGAGTTATACAAAGAATTATTTAGAACTTAAAGTTTTCAGAGTGAAATTTATTAATAATTCTGACATATTCTGCACTTCCACGACCAGCAAATACCCTTTGTTTGTATTTACTTGACTACTTGGAGCTTTTTAACGTTTTCTTTGCAACCTTAGATTAGCAAAGCGAATTCCAGATTTGTGTAACGATTTACTCAATATCTTTTTAGATATATTATATATACCCCATATTCTACCCTTCTAGAACTCTCGCCTAGCTCTTCTCCTACTCTATTATACCCCATGTGTACTCCACTTTTACAGGTCATAATAAGAACTGGGCAAAAAATTTTTAATATACCATGCAAAATTGCATTCAATTGCGTCTGCCAGCGAGTGTGTATGTGAGAGATACTCCATGTGTGTGTATGCGTGTGTGTGAGTTTGCACAAGTGCTGTAAATTTCCTTATTTGCCCTGCCGAAAAGCTGCGCCCCAGCCCCACCGCGCACTCGGAAAAACTTGCACACAATTTAACTCAAACAAAAACGTTGCAGAAATGAAATTTGTTACATTTTTTTGTCGTTCTTGTTGTTTTTTGTTGTGTTTATTTATAAAAATTTTAAAAAATTTCTCAGCATGTGCAAATAAGTTGGCATTTTATTCATTTATGCAGCCACGCCCAACCCAGCGCCCACAGCCCACACACTCACACACTGAGCGAGTGCAATTTCTCGTTAAATGTTTTTATCTCTGTCTTTTCTTTTTTTGGTTTTTTGTTTGAGTTTTTGCGGCACGAACCACGAAAATGAAAACTAAATGCAATAAACGTTTGCGCCTAAAAGATGCAACAAAAAAATCAACGTTCAGCGATTAGCACATATGGCCGCCTCCCGCCGCGAGAGGGAGAGAGACGAGAAGAGTGTGCGTTTGTGTGGTCGCCATTTTTTTCGATTCTTTTCGTTCTTTTTTTTTGGCGAGTTTAGCGTTCATTTAATCTTTGTCTGCTGCAGCTGCAATTGCGGCTGTTGTTTTTGCTTTTGTTAAGTTGTCTGCTTGCTGCTGCTTCTTCTTCTTTTTTTGGGTTTTTTGCTTCGCTTTGTTCTGCATTTTGCAATTTTGCGTTGCCTACTTTTGTGCGTCGATTTTTTTCGCCTGCGAATCGTAATGAAATTTTTTCGGGTTTTCGGCCGAAAAACCAAAAACAAAAAAAGAAAAAGGGAAAAGGGAGTAGAATATAGAGTGGGCAAATATAGTCACGAAAATTGCCAGCGAATTGCAAAAAAAAATCGAACAGCGAAAATCGCTGCGAAATTTCATTTCAACGCAATTTGGCTGTAATTGTTTGGAAAACGACGCTAGGTTTTTGATTGACAGATACAGAGAGGGAGTGAGACAGAGAAAGAGAGAACGAGAGAGGGAGGAAGACATGAGCTTAAACACACACACACATGGGGTGTATATAAGGCAATGCATATGCGTCGTGCACAAGCATCCAACTAAGAGAGCAATCTGCATTTGATATAGAAATAAATTAATTAGAAAATAGAATAAAATCAAGATACCTTATAGGACTTACAAGCAGGTTAAAAGCAAGTTACAAGTTAGTTACAAGCATAAGAGGGTAAGCGCTGGAAGTATAAATTAAATGCGTTAATACAAAAAGAGATGCAAACTGGTTTTAAACATGTTGAAAGCAGGTTGCAAACGAAGTTGTAAGCAGTTTGTAAGCAGGCTGTAAGCAGATGAAAATCAGATTGTAAGCTTGTTATAAATGCGCTGTAAGCAGGTTGCAAACACGTTGTAAGCACGTTGGAAGCAAGTTGCAAACAATTGTGGGCAAGTTGTAAACATATTCTAAGCTGGCTTCAAGCAGGTTCTATGCAAGTTGTATATATAAAGCATTCTGTGTAAGGGAAACAACTGAACTTAAGAAGAAATAGAACTTACATACGATAGCATTGCAGAGAGCTACATAGGTGTTACAAGCATAAAACAAACAATATGTAAACAGATTATAAGCCGACAGAAGGTAAAGCTCTCACGAGACAAGGTAGTCTAACTGCGAGACCTTTTCCTTGACTTCTTTGTCTCCATAGTAGATAGACGCTCTCTTAACTGGGCTATACTCCTATATTGCTATTTAAAAAGTAGATATTATTTATATAATTTTTTTTACTATTCCATGATAATTGTTTAGTCTCTTACTCACTTGCAAATTGATTAAAGAAAGCCACTCCAATATCTACATATAAAAAAACAACCAAAGCCGAATTACCATTTTTTTTGCACCCATTGAAATTTATTTGAAGCTATTCCCAGTCAACACATACACAATTCTATCTACAAATCTCCCTCTTTCTCTATATATATATATCTATATTCAGTCAAAAAGAATTGCAAAAAATAACATGACCGCAGGCAACACGTTAAGGGCTGAGGCCAGCGCCAAAGCCAATAGCTTTCATTTTTTAGCTAAGCCAACAACGAGACCACCCCAACCCAACGCCCACCGTCCACCGCCCCCGTAATCTGTCGTCTATATTGACACAACATGCCAATTTAGCTTGGCAGGTGGCGACCTTGTGGCTGCGGCTTTTGCGGGTGTCGCACAGCTCGATCTGGGACTATGGCACTGGCAAGGGGCGAAGGGGCAAGGGGCAGGGGCGGCGCGCGGGTATATTCAGCTGGGCGCGCTGCCATATCAACTGACAAAATAATTAATTTTATTCCAGTTTTTTTCACAAGTTAACTGTGTGCAAGGAGAGAGTGAGGAAAAGCTGACCTTGGGCATATACGACTACGTGATACTTGCTTGTGAAGTGGCTAAGATTTTAAGCGCTGCAACGAAGCAATGTAGTGTCTATGGCTCTAGCTGTGGAACAGTTGAGCTTAAAGTCGAAAACTATGGAAGATATAGTTATTTCTTCAATGTGCCACGCAACTCCCCCCCCCCCCCACACACACGCACACACTCACATTAGGTGTAATATGAAAATCTCAGTATATTATGTTTCGCACAAAATTTTGCCGTCCAATTTAGTCGCACTACTATTTTTATGAACACAGCTGCATATATGATAGATATAGATATATACAAATATATAGAGATATATTATAGTTAACAGATATTCATCATAATACCCGTTAGACAACACGACCGGTGGGCGTATCTAAAAATATCTTAATGCTATAACAGATCAAGATATAAACGTAAATAAATTCCACATTTCCAACTAATATACCCCATTTGCAGTTCATCAACAAGCATAAAAAGAGAGCAAGCGAGACACAAAATGTGACAAATAGAGGGGAGGGGGGAGGGCTCTGGGTAATTCATAGAACGTGTGGAAGTTTTTGGCATTTGCTTTGAAAGCGACGGGCAACGCATACGCAATTAAATGCGCCTTACGCAGTGTGCGAAAAAAGAAATAGCTAAAGAAGCAGCAGCAGCAGTAGAAAGAAAGCGCAAAGAGCGAGAGAGAGAGAGAGGAAATGTACGTGTGTGTGTGTGTGGGTGTGTGTGTCGACACTTGGCTTAAGCGGGGCGTGTACGCAACACACGCCCACTTGGAAGTCGCAATTTCAGCTGCGTTGTAATTAGTTTTCGCCACAAGTTTTTTTCACTCTCCCCCTCTACAACCTCCTCTCCCTCCTCTCCCTCTCTCTCTCTCTCTCTCTCTCTTTCTGTCTCACTCTCCTCCCTCGCCTGGCTAAAGTTTGCGCTCATCTCTTTGCTCTTGAGTTTCTTTCGCCCTTTTTTCGTTGGCCTTTAGGTATTTTATTGAATTTTCTTTTCATTTGTTTGTTGATTTTTGGGATTTGCCGCATTTCGTATGCACAGCGGATGAAGCGGGCAACAGGAGGGAGAGAGACAGCAACAGAGACGAACGTACGAACGTAACGGAACAGCAGCAGCAGACAAATCTCTGTCTAAGTTGTTGTTGTTGCTGCTGCTTTGCTGCTCTGCTTGGTCGCCTGTTTTTCCAATAAATTACTTTGTAATCAAGTGAATTCGAGTGCAAAAATAGGTGAAGAGTGTGCCAAGGGGCGGGGCACAGGTCGGAAATGTTGCAAGGACTTGATAAATGATGACTATAATTTGCAGCCAATATGCTTGCCATTAGAATCTGCTTATTTGCCAAGTGCAAAGAAACCGCAGACGAGACACAAATGAGGAACGTCACAATGAAAATGATGGAACATCAAATTTGACTTGGCGGAAATCAGAATATTAGGGATTTCCTTTATTTTTGAGAAGGATAAACAGAGCTCCAAATAAACTTTAATTTGAGTAGAACAGATATCTCTACATACTCCACCTACTCTACATACTCCACACACTCTACATACTCTACACACTCTACATACTCTACACACTCTACACACTCTACATACTCTACACACTCTACATACTCTACATACTCTACACACTCTACATACTCTACACACTCTACACACTCTACACACTCTACATACTTTACATACTCTACATACTCTACAAACTCTACATATTCTACATACACCCAGCTTAAGTCCAACTATGCCCATGCAATGCCCTGAAATCAATCGATGAATGTGCTTACCAGAAATCTCCCCCATTTTCTTGTTCTTCCTCTTTTTGCTTGCTTTAAGCCTTTTAACTTAGCCAAGTCTTAGAGCCAATATTTTATGTCGCATGCATATGCCTAATACGCTTAACAAAGCCAAGAAATCAACAATAAAAACATGTACAAAAATTAACAATCGGCTGTTACCGACTGAGCAATACTCTGTATCGATTGCAGTATGAAAGCTGAGAATAGTTGGCTAATTGGAAGAATGCCTCTCAAACTATTACTTGAAGACTGTCAAACTGGGTATGAATTATGTCGAGTAACTGCGGAGTTAGAGCTGTTTATTGAGGAGGAAGTTGTGTGCTATACATGCAGCTAATATGCCCTTTTTCTTATGGCAAACAGGGTATATGCATTATGCATTAGCCGAGTAGACTGTGCCAGGCTGCCAAGGCGACTCGCCGAAGAAGCAACAAGAAAGCAAACAAGATGAACTTATTGAACGAGGAACTATACATATTGTACATATACATATATATCTATATGTATGTTTGAGTATGTATATATGTATATATATCATGTATATATATATATATATATGAAATCTAATTGCTTGAATAAAAATAACAATGGAAGACTAAAAAGGCTAAATGTCTGTCAGTGGCAGATGCGGGCGCAATGATAGAATTAAAATTGGACTGCAAGGATTGTAATTACGCTCAAATAATGTATATCAAAAAAAAAAAACAAGCACAAGGATATGCAACCTGCTGAGCGAGGAAGAGATAGAGTGAGAGGGAGAGAGAGAGAGAGAAAAAAGTTTTGCCTCGTTTTTAATGAAATAAAATAAATGCAGCGAAGAGAGTAGCTCAAGGAGCAAAAGCAGCAGGCGGCAGCAGAAGCAGACGAGGAGCGAGCAAGGAGAGTAAAAGAAGAATAAGAAGAAGCAGGAGGAGGAGAAGGAGGTGAAAGAGCAGCAGCAGCAGGCAGCAGCAGGTCGCCGGCTTCAGCCGCAAGGACAAAAGGCAAAAGTTGACATTACGATTGTGTTTATGGCATTGTTTGTGAAACTGTATCTGTGTGTGTGTGTGTTTGATTGTGTGTGTGTGTGCATGCTGTTGATATTATATTACATTTTATAAATTACATTTTGTGCGCAGGCTAATGCACAACATAAAAAGCCAAACGCTTGATTTTTTTTTTATTTCTTGGCTTCAGTTGCATGCAGCAAATATTTATGCGCTGTAAAACAGGTTGGAGATGGGGTATATTAGCTGGCAGTTATATAGGTGGTATGCTATAAAGGTATGCTATATCAAAGTAAGGGTATATTGCCTTACTGAAGAGGTAAAGAGCCAAGAAAGCTAAGCATTCACAGACTTAATTCTTCACATTCTCCATTCACACCACAAGTAGAGCATCGCTCAGTCGCTCAGTATTATTTTAGCTGCTGCTGCACATTAGTAGTCGCCTGAGGTGAAGTCCTTCGTCCTTCGCTCGAGTTTGACTTCAATTGCAGCAACGGAAATGCATTAAGAAATTCAACTTTGGCCCATGCAACAGTTGCAGCAATCAAACCACGCCCCGCCCCTGCTACCACCCCCCCCCCCCACCCACCATCCCTTTTCTTTTTGCCGCATGCTTTTAATAGGCACTTGCATAATACAAACATATTTCCATATTTCCATAAACCCTCCGATCTGAAGTCTCCTCCTCCCTCCCCCTCCCCCTCCTCCTCTAGCCTTTTGAGCTGTTGGCTAATGCGATGTCTAGCCAATATATCGATTCATGTGTGACTTATTTATTTATATACATAGAGAAATATATTAGAGGCCTAAGCAGGCTAGGTTGCGGCACAGTGAACACTCAGTAGAGTGGACAGCTTAAGGAAATTGTCAGAGAAAAAGTCTAAATAAATCTAGAAAATATTGTGAAACGTGGAAGATATTTGAGAAGAGTTGCTGCTATGGCAGATGACTGTACAGTGAAGACTCACTAGAACAAAAGGCATCAAAAAATCAAAGAAATTATAAACAAGTCAAAAATATCTTGTAAATTGTTAAATATAGTGGCGAAGAGTAGCTGATATAGCAGACTAGATTATGGTACAGTACAGACTCACTAGAGAGAAAGATGTCAACATTTTAATGCAAAAACCGATATAAATCTAGATAATCTTGTAGGGCATTAACTATATGTGAGTAGAGTAGCTGATACGGCAGACTAGTTGACTGACTAGAGTGAAGACTCACTGCAGCGAACAACTATGGATAATGTTTTATAGACATCTTAACGAAATTCATGCAGCTTAGTTTCAGATGTCAAAAAACAAGTATTAATAAAAAATAATAGTTAACATATTCTATTTAAGATAATAAAAATCTCAAAACTAAAAGCTTTTTGAACTTTTCTGTATATTTTATAGGGAAAGGTATTTGTATGCTCTAGGAAGATATTTTGTACAAAATAAAAGTTGAAGAAAATTTTAGAAATTAGAGCAATTTATAAATTGGAACTGCATAAAGTATGCCACAAAATAACTGAGCATTACTAGAGTTTTTACTGTAGCCAATGGCATGTGAAGCAGGACCACCTATAGAGCGGTTCATCAGTAGAGTTTTTACTGTAAAAGTTGATTTGAAAGTGAAAGAAATATAATATCTAATAGTTGGAGTGTTCTACAAATGATGGACAGCCATCAGTCGAGTGTTTACTGTACCAATACGATTAGAAACAGAAGAAAGAGAGAGAGAGAGAGAGAGAGAAGAAAATGGAGTAAAATAATCTAATAAAATCTTCCATTGAATGACCCTGCCATCATGCGAGTGTTTACTGTAGCTGCACCAACACGTATCGCTTCTATATAGAATCAAAGCTACAAATTAAAAAACCAATTCAAATAAGTGACTAATGGGAGAGTGAGAGAGAGGGTAAGTGAGATAGAGAGAGACAGGGCCATCAGCGACGCCTAAAAGCGCGCAACATTTATACAAAATTTTGTTTTCACTCGACATTTTTTTGTGTTTTCGCTTTGTTGTTGTTGTAATTTTGTTATTGATATTTTTATGACAAATAATCCGCTTTCACAGCAATTGATGTCAGGTGAAATGAAAGTTAATACCCAACAACGACGAGTCCAATTTGATTGGGGCGCAGCTGATAAAAAGCGAACGCCCGAAACTTTTATGATTAAATATATTTGATGTTGTCGCTGTTGTCGCTGATGATAAGGCTAATGATCCCTTTGCCAATCATTATGATTGTATTACACATATTTGGCTTTAATAATAATACAAAACCAGGCACCGCCCCGCCCACTCGGTCGACCTTATCGCTCGACCTGTTTGATTTTGTATTAAATTAGTGTCATAAATGTTTTTGTTGCTGTTGCTGAGGCAACTGGCTGCAGTTCCCACGACTTATCACAACAGCAACAGCAACAACAACAGCAACAATTATTTACAACAATTTATTAAACAATTTTATGGTGTTATCGCTGCATTACGCATACGCCACACGAACACCCAAGCATCGCCTCTGCCTCTGCCTTTGCCACTGCCTCGCTCTCGACTCGATTGTAATGTAATTTCCGTTATGCATTTCCGTCTTTCTCCCGCCATTTCCCCACCGCCCTCTCTTCAACTGCTTTTCATTGAAAATTGTGCGTAAATTTATTTATCTGCTGCAGTTTGGCAGCATGCGCGGCAGTTCATTTCCGTTGCAGCAGCTCATTGATGGCATCGCCGATGCTTAATGCGCAACGCGCACTGGCAATGCTGTTCCTGCTTGCGATTTCAATTCGGAAACAGATTTTGTGAAAGTTTCTACAGAAATTGCCTGAACTGTATTATAATAATATTATACAGATTGACTGAAATGAGCTGGAGAATCAGCAGAGGCAGAGCAGACTTTTCTCTCTTGAACAAGCAGAACAGCATGATAACAATAACTTTAATAATGAAGCAACTGATTCTAATGATAGAAATGGTATTGATATTGATATAGCTTTCGTACAAGCTAAAGTCCAAGTGCTAAAGCAATGCTTCCATTACATTGCAACATTTTAGAGGACGCCAATAATAGCGACAATGCTGGAAATGACAATCATTATAATGATGATCGAGTTCAAAGTAATGCTCAACGCTTATCGTACTCCATACAGTCAATACTAAAACTAATGCAATGCTCAGATTCATACTAATACTGATAGTAATACTAATGATTATATTAAAATCTACATCAATACATTAGTTTCACCATATTAATAGTCATAAGAATACGAATGCTAATACTAATACTGATACTCATAGTAATACTTATAGCCATACTAATACTAATAGTCATTCTAATACTAATACTTGGACTAGTATACTAGCCTAACACCTATGCTAACGCTAATGCCAATACAAATACCAATTCTAATACTAGTAATGTCTCCACTAATACTAATGTCAATACTTATGTTAACACTAATACGAATAGCTATATAGTAAGTAATCCAGCTAAAGCACTCTCCCTTAGTTCGATCTGTACATCAATTCCTCGGAATCATAATCAACCAATGACTAATGCATGTTAGCTAGAACTTACCCACATCGGCTAACCCGTATTTGTGTCGATCTCCTTCAATTCGTTTTCCACATTTGCGCAATCCACGCCAATTGCAACGCACTTTATTTGTAGTCTACTTATTGGCGCTGCCTATCTCGGCTGTCCTCAGCATTGTCATTATTTATACTGATGCCAGACAGTTTCAGCTCGCTCCACTCGCTCGCTGCACGGCGACTGGCTGACGAAATTGGCTTCAATTATGCGCCGCATTATGAAATTATGAAAGTAAGTAGCTGCAGTTGCGTTCGCTTTGGCCAACTGTAATTGCCGCAATTTGCAGTCGCAGTTGCAGTCGCTAATAACGTTTATTAAAACCATAACAACGTGGCCCCCTCCATATGCCTCTCTCGTAAACCATTAACAATGAATGTTGCATGTGGCATGTGTTGCATATGTGTTACGCTGGCAAATTATGCAAATCCTTGTGAAGCACATTAATGACAATTAATCGCTGCAAATTAAAATGATGACAATGCTCCACATATGCCACAAGGATTTATACGCAGCCTCTCCCCCTCCCCCTCCCCCTCTCATAACGTTAATTTATGAACTAAGCCGGATAGTTGATAAAGTGTTCGCCATTCAAGCGTCCCACGTCGCGTTCCCGCTGCTCCTGCCGTCGCTCCTCATGCCGTCCGTCAAGTCCCACGCCCAGGCGCTCTATAAACTTGGCCGAACGATATCCATTTTTCTATAAGACACACATATATATATATATATATATATATAGACAGATATATAGTATATATATAGCTGGCATAGCTCTCACCTCGTAGTATAGCGTGCGCGCCTTTTTGGCCGCCTCTGGATCGAAGTCCCAATCGGTTCGCACATGAGTTATGGGCTCTCCCGCCACATTGTTCTGCAGCGTTTCGCTGATCAGTCGCAGAATGAAGCCATCAGCTGTTCGAGAACCCAATAGCAAGAGGCAGCACTGCAAAAGGAGAAGAGTAAAGAGAGATTAGTAGGAAAGCTATAGCTGATCCTCTTAAGATCATCAACTCAAAGGCTTTCAGTTTGGCAGTCTATTTTAAGATTGTAAAAAGTTTACTACTGTCTAGAGTCCCAATAATGAAATTATCTATGATCCGTTGGAAGCTATTCCAAGCATCCTTTTAAGCATAATAACATAAAATATATGAGAACATACATAATAATCATAATCATTAATAATCACCTAACATATAAGTGTTACGAATAACATGTTTATAATCATGAACATGACAAAATGACGATAACATTGACGCTGTTTAAGTATATTATAATCATCATTAACAAACGTCATTAACAGCATGAACATCACGAACATAGCGAATATCGTGAGCATCATGAAGATCATGAAGATCGTGAACTTCGTGCAGATCATGAAGTTTATCAACATTATGAGCATTATGAACATTATGAACATCATAAAGATCTTAAACATCTCAATGATACTGATCATCGTCATAATGATCAGTACAAAATGATCATCATTATAATGATCAGTAACATAAAGATCATCTTCATAATGATCAATAGCATAATGACTATTATTAATGATTATAATGTTCATCATCATTATTACAATAACTAATAATAAACAAAAAAATACTTGTAATAAAATATATTTAAAATATTTAACAAATACAAAGCAATTACTTAACAATATATATTCAAACAAATTATTAAAAAAAAAAGGTTAAATAAATTAAATAATATTTATTTTTTATATTTAACAAAAACAAAATAGTTTAGCTTACAAAACATTTTTAATAATTTACTTCACACGACTGCAGCTCTCGATTACCGCCAAGCAACTGATCGAGCGCTGCAGCTGGGTCTCCTTTATATAGGTGACGCAGTCACTCAAACTGAGCGTTTTGTTCTGAGTGAGTTGCTGCGAGTGAGTTTTTAGGCCCGCTTGAGATGGTTTTCTATGTTGAGTTATGTGAATATGGAACAGTTATTAAAGGGACAGACTGACAGACATGACTAGAAGATACCCTGTATATTATTTTGAGCGTACATATTACTGTGTCTACAGTCGAAGACTAAGCCAAATCAACTCAATTCTTCAAGCTAATAAAGCATATTTATACATCATCCATTATTGCAATTTACATCAATTTGTACACAGCCAAAATAACTTCTTTACGAATATTTAAGGGGTATACGCTAGTTTTATTAATACAAATGATTTTTTTTAAAACTGATCATTAAAACTTTAATTTGTAATAATATATAAATATATTCATAGCCAACATCTCTGTCTATATTCCACTTGAACAACTTAATGGCCATAAAACACTTTTTCGAATTATATAATTACTTAATTAACTAAAAAAACTACTCAAGGTCATTTTTGTTATGATTATTTCAAATATTGCGCCACAGTCAACTCTTTATGCACATTCGCAATCCACTCGCAGTCCACTTAAGATCCACTCTAAACTTTCGATTTGAATAGCAAAAATATTTCGCACAAGTGTTTATTACAGCTTTAACTGTGGCTTGGCAAATTGAAACGACTTTCACACTTACGGCCAACACAAACAAATATCTCATTTGCAACATTTTCTATAAATTTGGTTTTCAGTTTTGAGTAACTCAGAGCGCAGCCCGTGCGAGTCACTGGACCATTGATCACTAAAACCAAAAGCTCGAAAAAAATCGCGCAGTTGCACAAAGCGCAGCCAAGCGCCAACGTAAATATCGCATGAATAAAAAAACCAACAAAAAACAAGTATCGACAAAACATACGGTAAATAAAGACATCTTGTTTGGCAAACCAATACAAATGCCGATAAATTGCAGAAAGAGGTGTGAGCGAGATGGCGCGATGGCAGGCAAATGCGCGGGAGTTGAACTGAGGGAGGCAGAGTGAGTCTGGTAGTGCGTAGGGAACGAGACACAGCAGAACAGCGTATGCGTGAGCGAGATAGACAGCATACATAAATATTCAATAAAGTGTGGCAAGCAAAGGCAAAGCTCAGCAATTATCAAACACAATGCGACAAATTGAAAAAATCCATTTAAATAAGACAAAAGGCCAGCATCGAACTTTGGCTTTGAGCGCGACCTTGAGTAGAAGACTTGAAGTACTCAGAAACAATTATTTTTTACCATTATTATTTTATTTTGTTTTTGAGTCATTTTACTGTCATACCAAATTCGTGGCAGACGGAACTAAATTGTGGCCAAAGGTTAGTGGCACCTGCCATAAAAGCCCAAAGCAGCTTCAATAGAGGAAAACATAAAAATGGCACAACAAGCAGAAGAAAGACAAAACTGGTTGAACGCATTATCATTGCAGAAGTTACATAATGGACCAGGCCATCAACAACATCATCATCATCGTCGTCGTCATCATCATGAAGATCATGATGGGAAGCCAACAAACCAGAAAAAGCCAAAGACAACAACACTTCAGCAATTTGGCCTCAATTCCGTTTTGCGCTGCTTTAACAGCTGTGCCAAGTCGCGCTCTCTGTGCACACTCTCTCACTCTCCCGCTCTCCCGCTCTGCCGCTCTCTCTCTCTCTCTCTCTCTCTCATTATGCTACGTGCCTGACTGCATGTCAACCTGTCAAATTTAGTTATTAGTTACGCTAGCTGCTAAAAAGCTCTCAGCGAATTTCCGGCTTCTGCTGTCCAGGAAGCAACGCTGCCTCAACAGCTGCTTGCTCTCAGCACAGGACTTTCACTTTCATTGAGACGCCACACACCCACCCTCACTCACACACACACATACACAGACAAGTATTGGGTCAACAGCAGAAGATTTCGTGCAGGTTTTGAGCTTTCCAAGCAGAGCTTTTGAAGCTCTTGCGCTTGCGCTCTGCAACGCGCGCTGTCTGCAGCTGGAATTCAGTTACCAAACAAAACGCGCGCGGTCAACAACACAGCGGCGACAACGAAATAAACCGTTAGCGTTGTTAAACGTGATCAGCCAATAAATACAGTGGAATCATTCGGATATATATATTTACAAAAAAAAAATATTGTTTTTTTTTCGGTTGCTTTGTAGCCATGGCAAATTTGAATACGCTGCTGCTGCCCGTAAGTATTTGACGGAGAGAGAGTGCTCGTTGACGTTGTTGTTTTTGTTGTTGTTGTTGACCCCATCAATTAACATGGCCAAAGACAAGCGCTGACACAATTTCCGCGCGAAAGTCGCACCAAAAAGAAAAGTGCCCGCAACCGCCTGCCTACCTGCCTGCCTAGTAAATGCGACTGGAATGCACAATGAACTCAAGTTGGTGTCGTCTGCTTTGCTCCCATTGGTCAATGCGGCGCGACACATTTCGAATTGATGTCGGCGCCTAATTTGTAAGCGCTGCACGACAGACCGCAGAAGAGGAAGCGCAACCGAGAGAGACCTTGAAATGTGCCCATTGCCCAATTCTGCAAGTGATCGAAGCGGCTTTTCCGCTCTCGCTCTCTCTCTCTCTCTCTCTCTCTCTCTCTCGTGCACTCGCTCTCGTCGCCTGGCTGCGCATTGACCAATTGCAGCGCTTACAAAATGTGTCATAATCTTAAAGCTCAGCCACTTGTTTTACTTTGGTTTCATTGTAGTTGCTGTTGTTGCTGTTGCGTTGCATAAGCATGGCAATAACCGCCGTTGTTGTTGTTGTTTTTGTTGTTTTGGCTCATGCAAGACTCGCGTCGTGTATTTAATACAATTTATATTATATGTCTCTGACACACTGAACTAATGAGCCGGCTTTACTTTTGCTTGATATCTATATGCCAGTCTATAAAATTATTATTTAATTATTGCTTGTTTGTTTCTCTCTCTCGCTCTCTCTCTCTCTCTCTCTCTCTTCCTTATTTTAGCTCATTTTCTTAATTGTCGCATTTGTCGCAAACACTTCCTACGCCACGGTGCAGCCGCGTGCACCAAATTTTCAGTATTTCGAAAGGTATGACAGCTTTGTATAACACTTTTTATATAAAACTATAAAAAAAATGTCTTAAAACAGACCCAAATACCGTTATCCGTACTATGATGAAAATGGGCGAGGCAAACTATTGTATGGCTATGGCGGACCGGATCTATATCAATACAAGACCTACACACCGCTGGAGGGCATACACTAAGCAGCTTTAACTATATTTAAAACAAATCTGTTAATTGTAAATGTAGCTAAATAATTTATATAAACTAAAAGTAAAGGAAAATTAAAAATAACAAATAAAACGCGCCAAATGGCGAAATTTAAATATAGATGACGCAATTTAGAACTAATTGTAACATTGAGCAGTAGGTGGCGCCACTGTACACTGCGAATGGCTGCTTTGCAATGCGAATGGCAGGTTCTCAGTAGAGTAGAAGAAGCAGCGCAAACGTTTCGCATTTCTTGAATTGTATACAATTTATGAACTTAAATTGCATTTAATAAAACACAAAGCAAGCAAAGATGTCACGCAAAGAAGCACTGTCGCAGTTTATCAATCAAATACACGGCAGACCCGTCGCCGTTAAGTTGAATAATGGCGTCGATTATCGAGGTGTGCTGGAAATCAAACGCCGGCTCTTGCTAGAGAATTAATTGTTAACAAATTACAGGTGTCTTGGCCTGCCTGGATGGCTACATGAATATAGCGCTGGATCAGACGGAGGAATATGTCAACGGACAGCTAAAGAACAAATATGGCGACGCCTTCATACGCGGCAACAACGTGCTCTACATTTCCACACAGAAGCGACGCGTGTAAAACGAAATGAAAGCAATTAAAAAAAGACTTACAAAAACTTAGAATTTATTTCATAAATACATTAATATTTACTGCGCCCCTCCCAGCTCAGATCGTGTTGCGCGCTATGGCGCCAAAGTGTCGCAGCTGATTGATGGAGTAGCCCGCGCCGAGCGCCGCAATCAGATTTTCGCCGCGTCGCCCGAACTTGCGCTCGTAAATTGGCCGCCAGTTGCGGCCGAAGTGCGGATCGAAGGGTATTTCGCTCGGCTGCTGGAACGGCGAATTGCCGAGGAAGAGGCGTTCCAGGTAGTCGAGGACGGCCTTCTTCTTCTGGAAGTGCACAATGATGGGATTCGCCTGGGCGCCATAGCGCGGATCCTGCGAGTCCAAATTCTTGAAATACTGAAAATTCACCAAATCCACATTGGAGAAGTCAAAGGCCTCCAGAAGCGTCGCCTCCGTGCCGCGCAACAGCAGCAGCTGCAGCCACTGCAGGTGTTAACTTCATTAGCCGCCGCGACTATACCATTTAGTTGGCTAATTGCCCACTTACCACTAATCCGCATGTAATTACGATGCAATTCCACATTTCGCTACCCTTTAAAGTCGCAGCTCCTCTCGCTTGTCCACACCGAATCCAACTGATTTGTACAAATTTCGGCTAGCGCTTGTCCGGCATGAATTGTCCACCGATTTGCAATCTATATACATATATATTTGTATATATATATATATATATATATATATATATGTATGTATATATCTGTTTTCCCCTCTTGTCTTTTGTCGTAATCAATGCCAAGTTACCCAATCGGACGCCCGGCCAGCCAAAGGTATAAGACAATACGTGGTCGCCCACCTCGTCTAATTAATTGTCATGCAGCTCACATGGTCTAGCCCAGCTTGCCGCTGCACACCTGGCCACCGCTACGCACCATGATAACCTGTCCAAGCGTGAAGAGCAGCCGAAAAATCAGCTTTTGATGAAAAGCATTTTGCATTCGCTCTAAATATTAAGTTATACCAAGATGTAGGCTGTCAGTCATGCCAGTCGCTGGGCGACTATCAAATACCCAGCCGCGCCTACTTTCCCACCAGTCGCCCCTTTTCTCTGCTAACCTGTATTTTGCTCCAATAAAAATCTGTTTGCATTTGCATCTGCTTATGCTGCAGCAGCGCTGCTAGCCAGTTACCATATATATGTCTGGTTGGTCTGGATTGATATGCCCATAACATAACGCAGTCTAAACAGCCTGCCACGCCCACCAACTGCCCCGCCAGCTGCCACCTTCAGGCTTCGCTTTTCATAAGCCAAAGACTTTGTATTCAAATTTTGCAATTTGTATTAGCCTTAAATTTGAATCTCTCTCAAGATATAGACTCAAAAATGCGTATTTATGTATTAGGCATGTCGCCTAGCAGCGACCAAGCAACTTGCCACGCCCCCTATGCCTAGAATGCGCCCCGTTCGAGCTTGACTGCCGCAGCTGCTTTTGGGCCTTTGCTTTGCTCAAAAAACTACAAAAACTAAAGCAATACAGTGAAGCCTGCATAAGCTGAACAGCTGAAAATATTTATGCAAACTCAATTTAAACAAATAAATAATGCATTCAAACTGGCAGCAGTTGTGCTCTAGGCAGGTTTTACTGTAGTTGCACAAGTACATAGCAAGCTAGTTAAGTGTGTGTGTGTGTGTGTGTGTGTGTGTTGAATGTCTATTGCAATTGTTTATAAATTATTTTATTATTCATATAAATTGTAAATGTAATTTTGCAAATTTCGTTCGACTCAACTCAAAATTTGTTTTTTATTTTTTCATTTAATATCAGAAATTGTTTTAAAATATATATATGAACTATATATATATGAATGCGTGTGTGTGTGTGTGGCCTGACTATTTTTTTCACTTTTTTTATTATTTTTATATATAAAATCACATTCCTATTATTTATATATACTTTTAATGTTATGCAAATTTCAATTGTTTTTTTGTTTTTTGCCTGCTTCGCTTTTCAACTTAATTTTTTTTCCACTTAATAAACGCAAAATTGTGAGTGTAAGTGTGTGTGTGGGGGAGGCAAATGAAAAACAAGGCGTGGCTAAGAGATTGCTCAGAGCCTTTACTTGGACCAGGCGATCAACTGTTTCATATCTGGATCTGTGGAATACACAATGCGTTAGTGGCAATACAATTTACAGGGTATCTGTGCGGCCTACCATCCTCTTCGTCGGTTACAACGGCCGCTGGCACCGCCTTTTTCTTTTCCTTGGCTTTCTCGGGCAAATCTTCGGTTGGTGCTTCGGGCAGCGTAGGCGTTGGCTCTGGTATGCCAATGATCTCCTTGTCGAAGTTCTCTTGCTCCAGTTCGTCCAGCTCCCGTTCCAGATCCTCGTCATCCAGATCGGCGCCAAAGGCCACGGGATTGGATATAGCATCGGAGATCTCGCGAGCCACATCCTGTTGTTCGGCTATATCGTCCATCATGTCGTGCACCTTGTCCACATCCCTAACAGAGCGCAGAAGCAGAACAGAGAGGATTAGTGTCCCGTGGCTGATTTGCTCAGTCCAGCGTCTACTTACATGTTCTGGTGCGCGGATTTCAACGCGTCTGCTGCGTTCTTCATGGTGGTCAACACCGCTGTGTTCGTATTGGCGCTCTCCAGCGCCTCCCGCTGCATCTCAATGGTTGATAAGGTGCCATCGATTTGCTGCAGCTGCTTCTCCAGGCGCTTCTTCTTTTTCAGTGCCGTCAGCGCGACTGGAAGAAGAGGCAATAGAAATTTGAATACACCAATTACAGATAAGAAACTTTAGGTAAACAACATGAATCTTGCAGATGATGACAAATTTTGCTTTTTGTTATCTTTTGCCCAATTGTAAAAACAATTTATTAAATGTTTATATTACGTTCTTAAGGGGTTTTTAGCATACAATAGCGTCCAGCCAGTTAAGCAGCAAGAAAGGCAAGAAATACATATTTATATATAGAATTCTTAATACTTTAAGCGTGGCAAAGTGAGTTGTTTTTTTTTTCAGTGTAAATTTCATATTTAAGGCAACAAAAACAAAAGCAAAAGTTTACAATAAATGAGTCATAGCAGTGGCTATGGGCACATGCCAGCTGAGACCAGCTGTGGTTTATTTATTGATTAACACATACCTCTTTTATTTTTGGATGCATTTTTGCGTGCTGTATTTAATTCCTCCTCGATTTTGGACTCGAGAAATTCTTGCTTTTTTATCAACATATTTTCGGTCTCGCGCAGCTTTTGTATCGCCTCGCCTGTGGTGGGCGCGACCTCTTTTTTGCCACCAAACATTTTGCCAAAGAAGCTCATCGTGTTTGCCTTTGTTTTCTACCACAAATTGTATATTAAATTATAATTAATTATAGTTTTTCCTATTGCGTTCTTCCTGCAGACTTTCGTCTGGTGTTTTTGTCTATGGGCAAGTGTGCGTCATCGTGTTATCGAAAAAAAAATATTGAGAAACATATGCAAACCAGCACGAGACGATATCGATAGACGATCTTCAGCCCTGCCTACGTTTGCTTGCAGCCCTGCAGCAGCTAAAAACAGAGCTGTTCGCTGAAATGCATTGAAAACAAAATAAAGTCAAAATAAATAGCAAATGGCAAATCGCACGGTTAAGGAGGCGAAAAACGTGCACGGCACAAATCCGCAATATTTAATAGAGAAGATTATACGTTCTCGTATCTACGACTCCAAGTACTGGAAGGAACAATGCTTTGCGCTGACCGCCGAGCTGCTGGTCGACAAGGCCATGGAGCTGCGTTTCGTCGGCGGCGTCTATGGCGGCAATATAAAGCCGACGCAGTTCCTTTGCCTCACGCTGAAAATGCTGCAAATTCAGCCGGAGAAGGACATCGTGGTGGAGTTCATCAAGAACGAGGAGTTCAAGTATGTGCGCGCACTGGGCGCCTTCTATTTGCGTCTGACAGGCGCCGCCATCGATTGCTACAAATATCTGGAGCCGCTCTATATTGACAATCGTAAGTTGCGTCGCCAGAATCGTGCCGGACAGTTCGAGATCGTCTATATGGACGAGTATATTGATGAGCTGCTGCGCAATGATCGCGTCTGCGACATCATTTTGCCGAGAATACAGAAACGCTCCATATTGGAGGAGAACAATGAACTGGAACCGAAGGTTTCGGTTCTGGACGAGGATCTGGATGATGAGGTGCCCAGCGAGGACGAGGCCAAGGACTCCGAAGAACTGGATTCGAGTCGCCAGAAGAACACTTCTTCGAGCTCATTGAGACGTCCGCGTCGCGGGCGCTCCAAATCCAAGTCACGTGAACGAGAACGACGAGCTGCTCCTCCCAGCAGCAGTGCTCGCTCGAGGGATTACTATGACGAGCTGGAGGAATACGATAGGCAGCGTAATCGATTGCGGACCCGAGACACGCAGAATCACAGCAGCAGCAACTATGAGGAGTACGATCGCCGCCAATCCGGACGCAATGAAAACCGAAGGGATGGAGAGCGAGACCGACGCGAACGAGATCGTGAACGGGATCGGGAACGTGAACGAGATCGGGAAAGAGATCGTGATCGTGAACGAGAGCGACATGGTGACAGAGAGCGTGAACGGAACGGTGACAGAGAGCGTGAGCGGAACGGTGAGCGTGAACGAGAGAGGGAACGAGATCGCAGCAATCGTCACGAGCATCGGGAAAGAGATTCACGCAATGATCGTGAGCGACGACGCTACTAATGACGAAGACTCAACTAGCCATTTTTCATTACTTTGTAAAGATTTATAAGAAAAAATTAAAATCATAAAAAACCAAAAACAAAAACAATTGGTTCACAATGAAGCAGCTTAGTGAGGACGCGACAAATGGCAACGTAACTCAAAATGCCAAGGTAAACAAGAACAGCTGTTGTAGCAAAGCAAAAAATGGTATTTAAATAAAATACACCACTAAAATGTAAGACTAGCATAATTTTTTAAATTAATATATTAAAAAAAAACGATTAAAAAATAAACAGTTTTACAACTGACATCATAGAATGTTTAATTATTCTCTGCTAAATCCGCTGGCAAACGCGACTAGTGGCAATACGGAAATTTACTCAAAATGGCATGATAAACAAGAACAGCTGTTGCTGCAACGCAAAGCTTCGCGTTTAGAAAGTTTGCGAAGCGCTGAATGAGTTAATGAGCGAGAATAGAATAAATATTATTAAATAGTATTGTGTGAAGTGCAAACGCAGCTGGGCAGAAGTTCCGTTACGCTAAATTACACACGCATGCACACACACACACACACACATCTATAGAAATTGTGAACGTCGCAAATTGTAAAGAGCGCGATTTGTGTCAGTGCAGATAAACGAGTTTTTTTTTTGTTTTTAATTTCGTTAATAACAATTTAACATGAGTTGCTAGTTCCTTTGTCTAAACAAACAATTCGAACAGCTGTGGAAACTTAACAAAGTCAATCAAAAATAAAGCCAATACGATGAGCGTACGATCGGATCGAGAACCTTTGGTGAACGAGGAGGAGCAAGAAGATGAGCAACTGCCACGCCTACTCGATGCTGCACAGTCAAGCTCAGATATAGAGGCAGCTGCCTTGCCCGCAGACAATCAAGGCGGCAACTCTAGCAAATGGTTTATACTGGAACCCGCGATATTTTTGATTTTCATGGGCCGCAGCTTGATTGGTAAGTAAATCTGATCTAACTCTGTCATAGTCATGCTTTACTGTACTCTTTCGTTTTAGGGGCGGTGCTGCAGAATCAAATACTGTACCAAACCTGCGTGACGATCATGCACTACAACGAAACCCAATGCGAGCCGCTGCTGGGCGTCGATCGTGGCTCGGAGGAAACGAAAGTAAGTTTCCTGTGCAACCTCAAGATCTTTTATCTCTTATAGTATATATATATATATATAAATAATCTATATGTGGGGAATGTTGACTAACTGAGTGGACATTAAGAATATGCTTATGAGAGAAGAGAGAACTGTGAGAGCCGTAACTATATAGATATATACATACATATATAATATATATACAGTTATATTAGAGTTATATATTTATATATATAACTATATATAGCTACTGTTTACGTTATAAGGATTCTTTGAAGCCGCTTCTATTGCTATAGCCTGGTTTTAGGTGACTATATACGAAACTAGTTATCTATGAAGTTTTTGAAGATCTCTTGCTAACTCAGTTTTTATATGAAAAACTATCTATATTTATTTCTGATTAACTATCTACTATATATGTTATATAGATTTGAATAGCATAGATCCGTTTGAGAATCACATTTTATATAGTTCTCAATCAGACCTTCTTTAGGGAACTCTATCCATGTCTTCTATGTTATATGAAAGGGTATTTGAAATTTCCTTAACAACTCTGTCTTTCTCTCCCTCTCTCTGCTCTTTTTATCTCATTATAAAACGAAATTCATGTTTCTTATCGCTTCAGTTGTTATATTCCAATTTGCATTATGCGAACGACTTAGTTTTACGAACTGTTTCAGAGCCATCAACAAAATCCAATCAGACAAAAAAGAAAAACAAACTTTTCGTTGATCTACTGTCTGACTAGACAGAGAGTGACAGATAAGAATGAAACACTTTATAGACACACGCCTATATACCGAACTTACATATACATACATATATATATTGAAATTTAGTTCAGTTCTTATCGGGGGGCTTACGAACAAGGCCTGTGGAAATGCATGACTAATAGTTCAAGTGGGCGACAAATATTATCGATCAAGGAATATTTTGATCTGACTGCAAGCTAATGGCCCGCGATGATTCATTCTAGTGCTAGGCGAACAGCTGCTCGAGAGTCTAATTGGCTATTAGCAATTAAAATGTTTACTACTTTACTAAATTTTGTTGTAGAAGCTGGAAATCGAAGTTCAAGGCTATTCGGCTGATATCACAATGGCCATATCGCTATTGGAGAGCATAATGCCAGCGTTTGTCAGTCTCTTCATTGGGCCCTGGTCGGATAAGTTTGGCCGGCGGCCAATATTGCTAACGGTTTTCACGGGTAAGATGAATATATAAACAAATTCATTCATTATTTTAATTATATTGATAATTAGGCTAATTTTATTTAATTTCAATATCAATTCAACATTTTTAATAGTTACATCTTCTTGATTATTTAGATAACTGATAATTAGAGTAAATCAATTTAATTGAAACTAAAAATTAATTTAATTATATTTATATTGTATTCACATATGAATATAATTAAATTATAATTTTTTTAATTAATTTGATAACATGTGCTATAATAATATAAATTCAAATAATTTTTCTATTCACTATATCTATATATTTATATATATATATATATCCTATTTCTGTTCCCGTTCGTAGGCTATGTCGCCGGCGGTGCCATACTGATGGGCATCTCAGAGGTAACAATGTTCCGTAACATTAGTCCCTGGTGGTTTCTGTTCGCCTCAGTTCCGTCGGTGCTGAGCGGCGGCATCTGCGCCCTAATCACTGGCATTTACTGCTACATCTCCGACGTGGCCAAGGAGCAGAAACGCGCATTGCGGTAAGGCCAAGATCTGGGTTTCAATTCAATCTAGAATAACCACTAATTTGTGTTTATTTTCAGCATGGTGCTGAATGAGGCATCGTTGTGCGCCGGCATGATGATTGGCAATGTGGCTAGTGGTTACATTTATGCAGCCACCGACTCTGTAACACTCTTCGGCATTGCGGCTGGCCTGATGCTTGTGGCTCTGCTCTATGTGTACTTCTTGGTGCCTGAGAGCCTGCCCGCTGCGGACATCCAACAGGGATCGCGGGTGCGTGAGTTCTTTCGCTTTGGTTTGGTCAAAGATCTGGTCAGAACCTGCGTGCTGCCGCGAGCCAACTTTGATCGTGCCTTCATCTGGCTAACGATGGTCGCGCTGACCATAACCATCTTCAACATGGAGGGCGAGAACACGGTCAACGTCATGTTTATGCGCGAGCAGTTCGACTGGACCATCAAGGACATCAGTCAATTTAATGCGGCACGCATTGTCATCCAACTCATTGGCAGTGTCGCCGGCATGATGCTGCTCCGACGAGTCCTCAAGGTCTCCATCATCAGCGTGGCCATGCTTTCCCTTGCCGCCTGTGTTCTCGAGAGCACTGTGCGGGCCACGGCGAAATATTCGTGGGAAATGTACTTGGGCATGACGCTCGGCATGATGCGCGGCGTCCTGGGCCCCATGTGCAGGGCGATACTATCGCATGTCGCTCCCGCAGCGGATGTGGGTGAGTTTGACTCTCTCCCTTCCTCTCTCTCTCTCTCTCTCTCTCTCTCTCTCTCTCTCTCTCTCTCTCTCTCTCTCTCTCTCTCTCTCTCTCTCTGCCAGATCAGCTTTCTAACTTGTATTTTTCTAGGCAAAATCTTCGCCTTGACCACATCCATGGAAATGGTCTCGCCGCTGGCTGCTGCCCCGCTTTATACATCTGTCTATAAGGCAACGGTGGGCTTCTATCCGGGCGCCTTCAACTTCATGAGCGTCGGCCTATTCTTTCTCTGCTACATTCTAATGGCGTAAGTAGTACCTACGAGGGCAGTTCTAACAGTTTTCGACCAAAACAATTCTTAATATTCATCAAAAAAAAAAGTTTGATCTTACAGTCGACAACTTTTGAGATTCATCACGCATGTATATTTTATTTTGCGGTCAATTGCGAGGGCAGTCTGAAAAGTTTTTGAGCAAACGAAACACTTATGTCTATTCACATACAGAAATGTGCTAGATCGAAAACTTGTCAGACTATTCTCGCATACATATTATATCTTTTATCATTATAAGCGAGGGTAGTCTGAAAACTTTTCGACCAAACCAGCTTTTTTTATATTAATACAAAGTTCGAAAACTTTTCAGACTTATCTCGCATATATAATATCTTTTTATATTACATGCGAGGGTAGTCTGAAAAATATACAAATGGAAATAAAGTAATTATTTTCTTTTAAGTTCGAAAACTTGTCCAACTGCCCTCGTACATAATATATGAATATGCATTTATATCACTTTCTCTCTCTCTCTCTCTCTCTCTCTCTATGCTTGCAGCATCATCTTTGGCATTCAGAAATCGATGAACAATTCAAACGTCTATAAGGTCATAGGCAGCTAACCATAGACTACCTCAAGCCCGGCTTAGCTCAATTCGCGATACCTTAACAGAAATGCAATTTACGTTTTTTGTGATGTCTAGACAGAGTTGTTTTTATATATATGTACATATATACATATGCATGTATATATATCATGTTAACTGTATGATAGTCCACCTTTTACAACAGTATGTGAAGTATTAGAAGTATTTTCAATTGTGTAAATGTGATTGTAAATGTAAATGTAATTTCCTTCAATTCGTAACTGCCCAGAGGAACTGAACTGTATATAATATAGCTATATATACGTATATATCCTATATATACAATGTTACGATATACAAATTATACAAACAAAGACAGAGACCAAGCAAATTGTATTATAAAAACTAAATCAAATTAAAATAGTAAACGAAATCGTATAATTTAATGCGTACTCAGCACTTCGTTAGATTTATTGCTTATTAGAGTCTAGATCAGATCACAATTATATATACATATAGACTAAAACTAAACTTAAAGTAGGATATATAGTCGAATCACATCGGAACATCTGGCGCTCATCTATTTCAGCAGCTTGGCATAGTACTGCTGATGCATGAGCTTAAAGCGCAGCACGCAGCTATGGAAATGTACATAATTGACATTGGCATTAGTAATAAAATTAGTATTAGTATTAGTATTAGCATTAGTATTAGCATGCGCAACTTACCAGATGAATATGAATGACATCATGTAGAGGCCCACGCTCATGAAGTTGAAGAGGCCCGGATAATAGCTGAGCGAACGTTTGTAGACGAAGGTGTAGAGAGGCGCAGCGACTAAATTAATAGCAATTAATTAATATTTAATAATAGCAATGCTAATGAACAGCTGTACTAGGAGAGCATTGGGCAATGGCTTACCAAAAGGTGCAAACGATTGCAAAACATTTTTGATTGAAAAAATTTTGCCTGCAAAACAAACAGAAATTGAAAGATAGAAAAAGAAAATATATATATATATATATATGTAGTTAGGGCGTACCCAAATCGGAGGCAGGTACTATATTGGAGACAATGGTGCGACACATGGGTCCGCCAATAGAACGAAATACGCCCAATATAACCGACAGATACATGTGCCAAGGCTGCGTCGAGAGGCCCCTCGCCAGATTCTTGAGTATTTCCGAGGCAAACGCAAGCAGCGCCAATGTTACCACAGACAGACGAAAGACCTGTGAATATATATATAGTATATATAGAGTTGAGATCATATATATATACCAAACTCCAGCTCAGTTTAAGCTGTGCTCAGCTAAGGGAATGGATGGAATAGTTTTATATCTTTCTTCACATTCAAGTCTGATAGATATGGAACTACCCTCGCATATAGTGTATCGTATATATGTATGTCACATTTGTAGTTTTTGCTTACCTTGCGCAGTATCAGAAATCCAATGAGTGCTCCCACCATGGGCACCAGATGGCTGACAGTCTCGTAGAAGGTGTAGTCCCTAACCGACCAATGGAACTTCTCTCGCACGAACAAATACATGACCGTCATGACGCCATCTGCAAGAGTGGAAATGTTAGTTGATTTTAAAATGAACGAATAGCGGATATCCCATAACCTAAAATGAAGATTGGGCTTGACTGGTGTCATTTATTGCCAGTTACACTATACTAGAAGGCAATTGCTGTTTTAGTCCTGGGTGACCGATACGTAAATACCCTATACTCGGAAGTAAAGGTTGTTTTAGACTAGAGTAATGAACTACAACTATCGGATACTCTGTACGCGCTAGTATGAACTGCTTTAATATAAAATGAACGACTATTAGATACCCTATACACGAAAGTTAAGTTTGCTCTGCTCTAAGCCACTTGCAGATACTTTTCATTTCATCTTTGCTATACGACTGGTAGATACCCTATACTCAAAACGGTACCTAGTTTTTTCACCTATACTGTAAAACTAGTAGATACCCTGTACTCGAAACTGTAACCAGTTGCTTTCATCTATACTATACGACTAGAATATACTCTACACTCGAAACCAAAGTTAACTTTAGTCCAAAGTAAACGACTGGTAAATACTCTATACCAGAGTATAGAGCCGATTGGAAAGTTTGCTAATGATTAGCAGATACCCTACACACAACTGCTGCCCCCTTCCCTTCAATTCTTATCGAACTTACCAAAGACAAAGATGGACAGGCACATGGCCATTGTGACTAGCCAAATAATTGCGCGTGCATGATTTTCGCGCGGCTTCGTACAGGTGCTAACCATATCGCGGATGTGTGAAAAGCTGAACAGTCCGGTCTTCTTGGCATCGGTCTCGGGCTGTGACTTGCACTGGGCCTGTGCCTGTGCGCGGGCCTTCACCTTGGGCGGCAGCTGTTCCACATATTTGGCCAATAGGTCCTCATCGAATGTCATGTTGGGCGTGGCGGGCGTGGGCAGCTGTTGGCATTGTTGTTGTTTCTGCTTATCCTGCTCTGTACCGCAATCAGGATTCATGAATATGGGCGGACAATCAATGGCCACACATTCCGGCTGTAGATCAGATGCCGTAATGGGCATTTCCTTTTCTTTATTGGCTGCGGCAGCATCGTTCGCCATCTTGGCCTCAGTTGCCTGGCGATAATGCAAGCTCTCCGGCACGAAAAATATGACAAAGAAGCAGCCCAATGTGGTAATGCAGCCGGAGATACCAATTGTGATGGCGGCAGTGGTCGCTGCATAAACGAAACTGGACAAGAGCGAGCCACTGGTCAGTCCTATGAAGAACAGCGACTCCATGAAGATCATGCTGAGATAACAAAGCAAACAAGAGATAAGACCAGAAATAAGATTATACGAGTATATAACTAGATCTACGACTAGAGTATTTAACTTACCGATATGGCCGCGTTTTGGTATCCGTTATGTCCGAGATGAAGCAGAGAGCTGCCACGGAGAAAACACAATTACCGCCTAGCATGGAATGCGGTACAGCAGCCACAATATACCACCAAGGATTGATTTCGTAGTAGGTGGACACCTGACAAATGGCAGAGGTAACCAGAAATGATAGGGCAAAACCTGCAAAAAACATATTTATCAATTATAATAAATACATAAATTAATACTGGACGCCATTTTCCTTAATTAGTCGCCAACTTAGCTGATCATAATCTATTTTTACCACTCACACTCGTACACAGCATGTAAAATTCAACAAGGCTCAGTTGAAGTCATGATGCCGTCTCACTCTGGCACAGGACAAACACTATTGACGCTATTCAGCACTAGGTAAGCGCTAGGGCAAGCAAAACAAAATGAAAGCAGACAAAGCTTGCAGCATGGGCGTCAACAGCATTTTTAAAAGGGAACTGAACTTATTTTAAATAAAATATATATAATTAACATAAAATATGATTTCTAGATATTCGGAGAAATATTGAAAATGAGATTTAATTTTAGGGGGGATTACCTTGCCTTGCCTACGCCCATGTTTAAAAAAACAAAGAGTTAACAGTTATGTAACAGCGGCGACTCTAGCCAACCAAGGACACACTGGTATAGGTTTATATACCATTTTCACTTACCAATCATAGACACGATGAGCAATGGCTTGCGTCCATAGTGATCCGACCAGGAACCAATGAATAGACCACAAAAAGCTGGCACAATACTTTCCAGCAGCGTGCGCGATAAAAATAGATTAGCCACATATGGCTGCAGTTCCGTTTCAATTGCCTGGAAAACAATGATTTAGTGACTGAGTAATTTTAAAGTATATAAATATAAATATAGACCTTTATGTCGGCGCTGGCATTTTTATCGTCCAGCAATTTACAATCGGTTACATTGTAGCGAAATATCACTGTGCAGGTCTGATAGATTATCTGATTTCTCATGATGGTATCTAAATTTATTTTATAGATATTTAATAATTTATATAATGTTAATTTGGGGCACTTACTCGACAAGGTTAACGAGAAGAGCAGCATAAACACAACCGGTTCTATATAAACCATATGGAAAATTCGATGCCATTGAACATCGCGCAAACGTTTTAGTGTCAACGTTTGCGAGACTTTCTGTACCATTTTGACAGCTTTTACTTGAAGTTGAATACTTGTATGATATTATTAATATATATTTTATTGACACTTGCTAAAGGAAGTAAAGAGTGCATCAATTATCGGCTACACTGAAGGCAGAGTTTCAAGTGAATTGAAAATTGCATAAAATTAAATTAGTTTTAATTTAATTATATTTACTCTTATTATTTGGGAGGTACAGTTCAATGATTTTATTTGTTTAAAGGCCACTTTGAAGCTCGCTTAGTTTCATTATATGTTTATTAATTAGACTCTGGCGAATTTAACAATGACATATTGGCAATAAACAGCAACAAAAAAAACTGATCACAATGCGCACTTCACAGTTCGAATTTATATTACGTATACGACAGGTACACACACACGTAGACACGCACGCACACACACAACCGATCTTGACCTTATTTAAGTTTTGATTTAGTCTGGGATCTGAGATCCAACTCGAGTTGTAGTTGGACTCTGTAAATGAGCTGCTCGCTGTACAGTCTCTGACTTTTTATGCAAGCAAAAACGTAGAACAATAATGAAAATCGAAGCCGCACACAAATATTCAACAACAGTTGTTCATCAAAAATCAGAGTTAGTTCTCTCCATGTACATATGTAATGCTCCTATGTACTTCTATGTCTGTTGTTTCTCACAGGCATTCCGTTCTCGACACACTCGATGGCTATAGCCAGGTAGCTTTCGATATCGCAGCGACAACGTTTCCGATTCGTTTAATTTCTATTTCGCCGACAGCCGGGCTTAAATAACTTTTTGTGGCCCCCGCCCGGCGGCACCTGCTACAGGTCTAAGCAGCCCTAAGCCGCACTTTCTGTTGTTTTTATGCCCGCTCAGCTGGTTGCGCAATGAGAGTATATTGGTTTTGTTGTGCCATAGAGCAGCAGTAGTGACTGGAAATTGTTGGTTCTATATAAATTTATATAGGTATTATATAGGTCTACGTTAGTCAGTCAAGCTTACCATAAGCCTATGCTTGCTCCTTTTATTAATCAATTATTTGGGTAAAACTTCCAAGATATAAACATAGAAATTGTGAACGGGCATCTTACAGTCGTTCACAACTTGTTTTCACTCGTTTTCGTTGTGCAAATGAGAAGCACGAGCCACAGTCAAAGCCCGCAAGAGAGTCGCAAAAAAAAAAAAAAAAAAAAAAAAACTTTTCGATAATCAAATAATTCCTATTTAAATCAGTAAAATCACCAAAACATCTGCTACTAGATATATATATATATATATATATATATATATATATATATATATATATATATATATATATATATATATATATATATATATATATATATATATATATTGTATATACATATATATTACTCAGTTGTACAGAAATCTGTAACTCATTTTTCATTTGAAGCTGTAAAGCAACTAGAATTTATTGTCTTAAAACGCATTCAATCAAAGCTCTAATTTTAAATTAGCAAACGAAAATTAACGCTCAATTTAGCATCTGAGGTTTGTTTGTTTATCTTTTATATTTATAACAAATATACATACATACATATATAGATACATAATAATATATATATATATATATATATATATATATATATATATATAATTATATATGTATGTGAGCGAAGAGTCTGTCAAGTGACTGGCGCACACGCCGATGACTGGAAATTAACAGAGAATCGCTTCAATTCGCATGCTGCTACTATTAACCCATATCTAATAAAAGGTGAAAAAGTCAAAGGTATTTCAAAAGTTATATCAATTACATTTACAATTTGTAAATAATTACGAAAGGTGTCAAATAGAAAGCGCAATTATGGCTATGGTCTGAGGCGCCAGTTTGTTTGTTTTTCTATATACCCTGTAAAAACTGAAAGTAGCTATGAGAGGTATACTGATTGCGAGAGACTGTAGATTCATAAGTGCTTGCATATCAAATTAGTTGCAATCCTTTATGTATTTACGTTTGTTTAGTAATCGATAACAATCGATTTCGATACCTAGTTGCAAAAGCATAGCTCGTAGAGTATAGAAGGTAGAGATAATAAATAAGCTATGCATATTTCAGATGCCCTTATCGCTTTATTGACATCGATAAACACCGATAAAAATCGATAAATGAAAGACTTTAATAGCTAGATGTATAGTTAATTTGATAGCTAGTTTCTTCTTTACTGTACATATACAGAATGTACCCCTCTGCACTGCTTCACTTTACCCTAAAATTTGTTTCCGAGGTATCTAATAGTCGTGCACTCGCTCTCACTTTAATTTATGTATAAATTCGTTAACCTAAGCACATTTGTATGTTAACTTACCTATATTCGCCCTTAAATCTAGGGTATCTGCTAGTCGCGCACACCCACGCAATCTTCCACTGTTGTATTTGTTTTTTATGTGGGCCCATAAAAACCCCCCGCTCATTGTACTTATCCAAAACTTCGCACATTCGGGGTTTTTTATTATATGCAAATATTTAAATAGGTTTTTTTATATATATTTTTATATTTGTATTTATATATTTATATTTATCCGCCGAATCGGCCAATTTGTATAATTGATGTGCAAATTCGCCGAATGACTGGCAAATTTAATTTAATCAATATTGAAAATGTCATTTAAAAATCGGCTCATAGTGTGCGGAATATTTGGATTTCTTTTGCCAGACGATGCTGAAAACCGAAAAGAAAAAACAAATCAATTTTTTTTGTTAAAATTAGCATAGTAAATATTATTTGCATAAATCTGTGAACTACGCACAGCAGCAAGATAATCGCCAGTCCGAACAGATTGGCGCTGATCAGATTGAAGAAGCCCGGCGCAGTGCTCAACGTGAGCGTGTAGAAGATGATGTATAGCGTGGACGAGGCGAACGGCGAGAGCGTCTGCAGCACGCTGAGCAGCGCGAAGACTTTGCCTGCAAGAGAAGCAATCGAATGAAGATACAAACAAGTCGAATACAATGCCGCAAGATACAAATGTATCTTTGAGATATATAGTCTACAATGAAATTTAGATATAACTCTTAGATACATTGAGATATAAAGCAAAGATACAAAAGTATCTCAAAGATACATAACTGAACTATCTTTCAGATACAGTTGACTATGAGAACATATATGCAAATATAACTCAAAGATACGTTTTGATACGAGCTCTAAGTACACTTTAGTATCTTGGAGATACAAATGTCTCACAGAGCTAAAAATGTGACTCAATGAAAGAAATGTGTCTCAGAGATACATATGTGTATCTGAAAGATATGAATGTCTCAAAAAGATACAAATGTGTAGATACAAGATACACATATATCTCAGAGATACATATGCAGTGTAAATATGCAAAAGTATCTGAAAGATACAAATGTGTCTCAAAGATAAGAATGCAACTCAAAGCTACAAATATACACAGACCTCGCTCATCGTCTGGCAAGAGATTCGTTATCATCGTGCGGCACATGGGATTCACCAGAGACTTGAAAAGGCCCAAGCCAATGGCCAAATAGATTTGCCAATCGACAAAGGCAAAAGCTTTCATCAGACTGCTCGCCGCGTGACTCAGCAAAGAGATGAGCGCAAGCCACAGAATAGCCGATCCACTGCACTGCAAGCCAAAGTCAATGATTAACGAATATAGATTGAGATGACAAATGGGAATCCCACCTGGCGTAGCGACCATAGAAACAGAATGCCACCCGAGCCGGCCACAGCGGGCACCAAAATGCTGACCGACTCATAGCTGGTAAAGTCACGCACGCTCCAATGGAACCTGGCGCGCATGAACATATAGAACACCGAATTGCTGCCATCTGGGAAAAGCGGAAGGTATATCTACTTACTGATATTAAGCTCATTCACTCACCCGACACAAAGGCTGTCAGCAGCAGCACACACATCAATAGCACGAGTATAGAACGATCCTGGAAGAGACGTTCCCGCGCACAGCTTTGCCACAAATCCCGCAAGACAAAGCCTTCGGAGAGCTGTCGCTGTGGCAAGCTCTCGGGCAGCAGGGCGGCCATGAGGAACAGCGCAAACAATATCGAACTAGCTGAGATAACAAAGATAATGTACGCATTGCTGGCCTCATAAACGTAGCCAGAGGCAAAGCTGCCCAACAGCAGACCCACATAGATGCACAGCTCGTAGGCGATCATTCTATATATGAGACAGATAAAGTTGTAGTTGAGGTAGGTCAAATGTTTACAAAAGTATCTCAAAGAATGTAAAAGTATCTGTAAGATACAATCAGCACAAAGCGATAAAGATACATTTGACTATGAGCAGTCGAGATGCAAATGTAACTTAAAGCTATACTCAAATAAGAATGTCGATGATTCACCCATGATTCAGAAAACTCAAAGATACAAATGCATCTCGCCGATATACATATTTGATCAAACTGTATTGGTAAACGGCTCACCTATATGATCGCATTTTGCCCGTGGATACATCGCCTATAAAGCAAACAGCGGCCACGGAGTAGGTGACACTGTTGCCCAGCAGAGAGAGTGGAATGATGGTGATCACGTAGAGCCAAGGGCTGACCAGTCCATGACTTTGCATCGACACATAAGCGATAGCAGCGGAAAGTATGTACTGTAGCGCATAGCCTGAAAACGAGAGGGAGATAAAGCTAAAGTTAAGTTAGGAGTAAGCAACTGGGTCCCACCCAGGTAGGAGGCCAACAGCAGCGGCTTGCGGCCATAGCGATCCGCCAAGGCGCCAATGAATAAGCCACTAAAGGCGGGCACAATGCATTCGACGATCTTGATGGTTAGGAAAACTCGTGCTGCGTATGGCTGAACCTCAGCTTCGATGCGCTTCGTTTCATTTGTGGCGTTCCGTGTGCCCAGCAGGCTGCAAAGGTTTTCCGAGTAACCAAAGCCCGCCGTACAGCTCTGATAGATTATCTGAGATTTCAGTACAGTAGCTGCAATAAGAGTTATGATTAGATAAGTCCAGCTTATGGGCTATTGAAGACTTACATGAGAAATTATACGCGAAGAGCAGCATTAAGATCAACGGCTCTAAAAGAAAAGTTCTTGGCTGAGCGCATATCTGAACAAGTGTTTCCGGGTTACGATCCGTAGTATGTTCTGGATTGGGCTCAAGCCTTACAGCTGGCACGCCAACATCCTGTTCTTCAACGCTCGCCTCACTGATGCTGCTGCTGTTGCTGCTGCTGCTGCATCTACTATGCCTATCTGCATCATGGCTATGCCGCTTGGATTTGGCGAACAGGTTCTCATGGGCATGCGGTGCTTCCTCCATAATCTATTTGCAACTGAGACTTGCACAAGATTGCTTGCGTTGCTCATTTCAATTGAGTTAAAAGTCGCGTTGGTTTCAGATAAAGTGCCGACATTCTATGTGTATGTATGCGTGGGGGTTTCCATTAGGACGACAACAATGCTCATATACATACATACGTGTATTTGCATGTACATGTGAGCATACACTTCAATATCGTTGTTTGATCCAATTCATGAGTCAGCCGTGAAGCCGAACGACCAAGCTACGATTTTACTGCAGAACGTGCCTTATCTTAAGTAACAACTAACTTTAATTAAGCTCTTTCAACTAACATGTTGAAAAGCAAGCTTTTTATTGTTCTCGTCAATATCTTAACATTATTTAGTTTCTTAATGGAAAACTATGGTAAATCATATAAACTTAGTTAATAAACCATACTTTTCCGTTTTTTGAATATTTGCGGGCAAATCTATCAAAGCCAGCCAATATAAATACCAAAAAGTAAAATGGAAAATAAAATACCAAATTTGCTTAGAAAGCCAGCTCTGGAAATGACTACACAAATAAAATACCAAATTTCGATAATTATGTAAGCTATCGATTTTTAATTGATAAATCGAAAAGAAACTTCGAAATGGAAGACAACAGAGATTTGCAATCCTTGCTCTTGGCAACCAAAACAGGAAAGCAAATATCTGAATATCATTTCAAATTGCTGCAAAAACAAAATATTCGCACTGTGGAAGAATTTGTTGATGCCGAGAAGCTGCACACGATACTCGCGCTTAGCAGCGATAAGACGGAGCAAATTAAGCGGGAGATCTTGGATTTATGTGTGCGAAGGGTTAAGCTTAAAGCAATCTATCAATGGAACCCCAAAAACTACTCAACAGGCATAGAAGAGTGAGTGTGTGAATACAGTTCATATGTAGAGTAGTTCAATAATATGTTTTGCAGATTGGATAAACTTTTGGATGCGATTGGGCAGCCTTTGAGGCCAGGTCGTGTTTGGGAGCTCGTTGGTGAAAACGATGTGGGCAAAACGGAATTGCTGCACACGCTGGCTGTAAATTTCGTTTGTCGACAAGTAGACAATCAGCAGGTGCTGTTTGTGGACACCAATTTGGACTTTGACAGCGAACGTCTAGATGAGATCCTACGGGAGCGGCAGCTAACTGAGGAAGTTATAGATAGCTATTTAGATAGGATTAATGTGGTTAAAGCATGCTCTGCGGAGTCGTTGCTGGCAGCTCTTAAAGAACTGCTGGAGAGACTAACAAGTTGCAATGGAAGCTCTGAGAGTGTCTCACGCATAAAGCTAATCCTCATTGATTCCTTGACAGCTTGCTATATTCTATATCGCAGCAGCTATGAGCGCAATAAAGGACGCAGCTTTCTAACAGAGCTGACCGTAGTTATACGCAAGCTAGCTGTGGAGCATGGTATAGCTTTTATCATTGGCAATACAACATTTGGCTTGGATGAAGAATGTAAGAGAAATGGTTTATAGCTAAATTTGATATATACATTATCTTAATATACAGCAGCTGCAGATGATGAGGAAGAGGAGTTGAGCCACACAGGAGCTGTGAATCTAGAGGATTGCAACTACTTGGGGAACTACTGGAGCTCCGTTTGTACACTCATCCTGTCGCTGGAGCTGCCAGAAGATACTGTGCGGGCGACTAATCTGCGTGTGCTGAAAGTGCTTAGCAATAGCTGTGGCATCGGCGAGGGCAGCTGTTGGCTGCGCCTTTCAGATGCTGGCATCATTTGAAATCCTGTTAACGTCTTGCTCCCAGTTGCTGCTGCTGGTATGATTTCATCACCCGCTTTCCCGGCTCTATTCCATCGCTCAGACCTGGCCGTTTTCTCTTGTTCCCAGTAGCGCTTTTGTTGCCTGTTGTTGGTGCTGCTGTTTCCACCTTAGGTTCACTTCCAGCTGCCGCCTCCACAGAAAGATCAGAGTCGTGCGCGTATTGACAGCTGGTGCCAAAGCGACAGCGTCCTTTTCTATAGTTCCAGCAGATTTTGCGTCCGTTTTTCAGCTGCAAGTGCGCATCGTTGTTGACCATTTTCACATGTCTTTCCAATGAAGCGGTCTTATGCAGTTCCGCCTCCAAAAATGGATTGCTAAACACATCGCCGGTTCGCTTGGCAGCCGCATTATCCAAGGCGTCGCTTGCACTGGGTAGCTTTAAGGGTTTATGGGTGGCAGGCGGGCTGTAATTCATGATATTATGAAATAAATACTAGCTATAATATAAATACTGTTTCCTCACCTTGGTAACTTGTTTGTTTCCTCTTTTTCGGAGTCACTGCTGCTGCTTTCCACATCGGATTCAGATGAATCGCTATAATCAGCGACAAGCGACATTGTTTACGTTTTTAACAAACAATAGACAGTGTGACCGCGATGCAAAGGCACTAAAAAAGACCAACTCAATTAAATACTATATAGCACTGTTCATAAATGCACTCAAGAAATATACTAACTAAAATACAACACTTAAAAATTAAATTATGAAAATACTGTGAATAACGGAAAATACGAAACTAATGACAGCACAAATAAATTTAAGCTACAAACTCAAATTCTGATCATTTCTTTCATTTGTAATGAGTCTGTTTTATTTCATAATACATATGTATAATCACTTTATGCATGCTTTAGTTAAGGTGTATATGTATGTATATATGTGTGTGTGTGTATATGTATATGTACGTGTGTAATGTGTAATTCGCTAATTACTATTTATACAATTTATATAAATATAAAAAATTAAACGTTTCATAGACTTTGTTACAGATTTGTTAATATGTTATGTTATGTTTTGTTTTGTTTCTTGTTTCGTTTGATTGCTGACAGCCACGTCTCACTGCTGCGTGTAAAAAACTTTTAATACAATAAAGGAAATCAGTTGAAAATTTCCCCTCCGATAAGGGAAACCGTCCGCACCACTCATAAGTTATGCTTGGCTTTCGTGTGGCTGATGAGGCAGATGAGGAGACGCTAATCAATTTGTTGACGCGCCGACGGATCATCGCGATCAATGGGCGGCGGCGAGGTGAGCACTTCAACGCTTTGCGCAGGTCCGGCGGTCAAGTAGCCAGCCGTGGGATTGATGCCTGAAAACGAAGAACATATCAGATATGTAGAGATTCATAAATGTAATGTTCATTTCTAAGGCATTACCCGTTAAGTAGCCACGTATATTGGTGTCTGTGATGAAGAGATCATGTCGCTGATCCTTGAACTCCGCCCAGACGGGATGCTTGAGCAAGATCTGCGTGACACGATCGCCATAATTGAGATTGTGGGTCATGCCCTTGAGCGCAGCGACAATTTGTGCCTTGACCGCGGATGCATTGTCCACAAATTCCAAGCGACTGTCCAAAAGGCCCAACAGAAAAGGTATAAGACCTACCTCCAGGGACTGGCTGATCAGAGAGTCCTAAAAATGTAACAAATCAAGGCTATGGTCAGATTTCCTTTTGTAATCCCTGGTCAGTTCTCCACTTACATGCTGATGCTTGAAGAGTCGACTCAGTGCCTCGCAGGACTTCTCAATACAATCCCTGTTCTGTTCCATGCAACGCTTTAGCGGCGCAATGCATTCCGTTTGCGATATGGCGCTCACGCAGAACTACGGAATGAAAAGGAAATTAGTAAAGGGATTAGCCAATGAGCCGTAGTTGCAACCGACCTCCGATAGCGACAGCTGATGTAATACTGATAGCGTGTTCTTTGGCTGCACGGAGAGCAGATTAAATAGCTTCGGTATGTGTCCCAGCACGGGAATCTCATCCGCTAGATTAGGCTGCGATCGTAGCAACTCCACCAGAGCCGTCGTAGACAAATCCAATACATCCTGTTCCGTGGAGCTCTTGCTAATTTGTTCCACAACGAAATCCAAGAGATCGGACAGGAATTGTTTGGGTTTGCGCAACGTCCAAGCTGGATTGCTGACGAACAAGCGCAAATAGACGCCGGCAACAACTATTTCATTAGACATCAGATCCTTCAGCATTTCGGGATCCTTCCACAGGTGTCTCGCATTTGTCTTCTGCTGCTGGTAGAATCGTTTGCAAGTCTCTGCCACAGCTTCGCAGACACTCGAACGCGTATCATCATTCCAAATCAGCTCCGGATGCTCATGTATCGACTCGAACAGCTGCACAGACGTTGGCGCCGATTCGATCATGGCATCGATAAAGAGTCCAGGTAAGAATTTGGATATAGTGATGCGCACCTTGGGCCCACTCAAGCGATCCGCTGTCATTTTGGCTAAGATTTCGGCGCACATTTCGCGTATTTGCGGATTACGCGAGTTGCAGAACATGTCCAGCAAATAGATGACAGCACCTTTCGTCTGCGCCTCTTTGATCATCTCCTGGACGTTCATCAAGCCAGAGAGCGTCTCGAGCACTTTCACCTGGCTGGCACGCAGCTCTGGATCCCTGAGTGCCACCAGATAGTTGCCAAGTATCTCACAGGCAGCCACTTCCGAGACGCACTCCTTGTTACGCGAGACCAAAGCAACGACCTCCAAAGCTACAGCCTTCACACTGGAACTCTGCAGGGTATCAAAGAGTCAGATTAGTAAACCAATGGCAGAGTCTCCTTACATATGGCACTTACGTCTGCGAATATATTGTTGGCCAGAAAGCCAAATATCATATCGAAATTGCCGATGCATTGTATCTCCACCTCGGCATTCGTCTTGATCACGGCTATCAGGGCACGCAGCACCATCGTAATGTGCAGCTCCAACTGCGAATCACTGGCATAATCATATTTGGCCTGCTGCAGCGACAGCTGTCGCTCCACCTGTGCATCCGTTTCCAGCTTCTTGCGACTCTTCGAGCGATTGTAGGCAGTCAGCACCTCGTCAAAAGTGCCGCCAGTCTTGGCTTCCTGTTGTTGTTGCTGCTGCTGCTGTTGGAGTTGGGGATGATTGGGTGCCAAGGTGGGCGTCAAGATGCCATCGCTGCCCATTTTGGGCCCCGTTGGTGCTGCAGCAGCAGCGGCTGTTGGCGGCAGCTGCTTGAACTGCAGAAATTGATAGGCGTGCTTTAAGTACTCCAGCAAATCCATAATGAACTGCTTGGGCTGTGCAATCGGATGCGTGGGCATATCATTATAGATTCTTATGAAAATGCCTCCAATCTGCAGCTCATCCCTGCAATAGAAATAGATATAGATATATAGACATATAGATTGTAGCTGAAGCTGATTTACTCACTTGTGCGCATCGAATTCGAAGCTGGAGACCAGTTCGTAGACCTGTGCAATATCCTCGTGCGTTTCCTTGGCCGAGGCCAGGCGCTGCTGCTCGAGAAAGTCCTTGAGCTGAGCTCGCGTTGCATTGTCCCAGATGAGATAGGGACTACGTGTGTTGGCCGTCAAGAGCTTCAGCACCTCGCTGTCTCTTGCCGTCGCCAGCTGACTGGCAATGTAACGTGTGAGCAAGCGGTCCAGCACCTGCCGAATCAACATATTCTTCGCCTCGCCAGAGACAATGTACTTTTGTTGAATGGAGTTTTGCTGCTTCGGCGGATGCGGCTGCTGCTGTTGCTGTTCGCTGTCTGTGGAGCTGTTTGTGTCGCTGCTAACGCTCGAATCTTGCTTGGTAAGCAACGCTGGCGACTCGTCCTTCTCCTTGCCCGCTGTTATGGCCAGCTGTTTGCTTTGCAAGGGATTGTGGGCATTTTGCATGTAGGCCGAGTTAGTGGTGGAGGCTGAAGGCTTTGGCTTTATGGCAGGCACTGCTGGCTTGGCCGTTGGATTAGCCGGCGAGTTGGATTCGCTGCCGGTGATTGGCTTATTGCGCAACTCCATGCTGTAACCAGCCAGCGCTATGCAGCCGAGCACAGCCATTTTAGCCAAGTTATTGGCCAACTGCTGCTGATTGGTTTTATCGCTCACTTCCACGCCGCTCTCGTCCAGCGTGTAATCGTACTCGAACATGAACAGCAGCAGCGACCAGAGCACACCATTGCGCGACAGATTACACTGCAGATCATAGTTGTTGGCCGCCAGGCTGGTCACCAGGCTAACGGAGAGCGTATGCTTAAAGTACACCACGCGACAGACATCGGACAGCAGTTGGGGCAGCTGTATAATCTTCTGCTTGCACTTCTCAAAGTTGCAGGCGACCTCAAAGCAACGCGTCACATTCGATATGACCTGATAGTGCAATGAATCTGGCTTCGAATCGACGCCCAGGATGGAGACACAGCGCGTGTAGGCCTCTAATAGCGCCTCGATGCCCTCCTCGCGGCGCAGCTCCTCGGCATTCAGAGCCGAGCAGTGAACCGTGTGATAGCACAGCTCCGAGGCAGCTGTCAAAAGCTGCGCCTCCTTAGAGAACAGTTCATCATCGCGCGTCTCCAGGCGTATGGTCTTAATCAGCTGCGGATAGCCAGCGTACTTGTAAGGACGCAACACTGCAAGCATATGTAATGCATAAGAAAATTGGACAACATAGAGATTGGCATAGTTCGGGTACTCACCATCGGCATAGCGCTCGAAGAGAATGCTTTGGGTGCGCAGTATGAGCACTATATTATTGGGATCTGGGCCACCCGAGCTCCATACAGAGCGCGAGCACAAGAACTCATAGGCCTGATTGACCTTTTCGAAGATCTCGCGACCATTGGGATTCTTGTCCGGATGATACATTTGTGCCAGCTTATAGTAGCTCTTGCGTATCAGCGATTCATCTGGCTTGGGCATCTTGCTCAGATCAATGCCCAGATCCTGGTAGGCCTGCTGTATGGTCATCTGTGGCGGCTTCTTCTGCACCTCTTTGCGCCAGGCATCCAGCGTATGCTTGAGCAGCTGCACCGGATCCAAAATGGGCCAGTTGGGAAACTTTTGGGTGTCGCACAGATGGCGCAGGTAGTAAATGTGACAGAAGAGCTCGTGCTCCAGCTGCGGATAGCTAATGACAGGTATGGCCAGGTAGGGATAACGTGCCATCGTATGGCCACGCAAACGTGGCGTGAAGTCGGCAATATGAGCGGCAATCTTCTCGATGAGCAGCCGACGCATCTCCGAACTCCAAATAACCTCGGGCGTATCGAACTCGCCGAGAAATATTTCGGCAAACTTTTCGGCGCTGTAATTCTCAAGGAAACAGACCATTGCCTCCGGCAGCAGCTGGCCGAGTATGCTGCGATGCATGATGCCCGACTGAGAGGTCTGAAAAGAGAGCAAAGTTCACTCTGAATCCGTAGAGTCGCTGGAGTTGCCTGATGCTGACTCACCTCCTCGCTGCGAAAGCCCTGCTTCATGTGCGTCATCTTTAGGAATCGTGTTATGGGCAATATGTTGCTGCCCGTATACATCAGCATGAAGTAGAAGACGCCAGTCATATAAACCTTCGGCATCTCGGGATTGTCCTCCATGATTTGGCAGAGCAGTGTGGCTACACGTTCGAGCAAGCCCGGATCGTGGGTCAGACACACCTGCACCACATGTGGCAGGCAAATGAACTCCGAGAGCTTTCTCGACAATTTGGGTCCAGGTATTAGAACGGCGACGCCATTCTGAGTACGGCTGGGAAAGAAGCTGGTGCACTTGATCAGTATGTCGAGTATTTTGGATGACAGCTCCGTTTCGTCATAGAGCGGCGTGCCCTTGGCTATGAGACACCATTTGAGCTGCGGTATCTGCTGCAGCGAACGCCAGCCATCCATGCCGATGGCCCAGCAGCGAGTCTTGGGCGTTATTAGACCCTTTTGCCAGAGCTCTTTGAGCTCCGAGTAGGTGATCGGGCCTTGACGTTCTGCCTTTTGGCCATCCTTTTCGATGTTGTAGTACCAGTCCTTCTCCTCATAGGCCGACATATTGGGACCCGCTTCGATCACATTCGTTTTGGTATTCAGCTGTGCGCGTCCCTTGTGCAGATGCGCCAAGGTGATTAAATCCACTAAGCACTGTACGTGATCAATCAGGGCACGGCAATTGGACTTTTCCAGCACCAGACAGGATATCAGATTGATCAGAGCATCGCGCATAGACGGAGAAAGGCACTGCAAGACAAGCGAAGGGAGAACATTTCAAGCTTTGCCTATACGAGTTTCAGCTATCGCCTTACCCGATCGCTGAGCTGTAGAATGTAGGACATGTCGCTGAACTTGCCAATCTCCTTGTGGTAGCGCCTATAGACCTTGGCCAGCGCCTGCAGCGAAAAAACGGTCATCTGATCATCGTTGACGCGTTGCCGACACAGTACTCGTCGATACAGCGCATTGAACAGCTCGATGCTACAGATATGAACATAAATCAGCCAACAGACTTTATATAGATAAAAGTTGGACCTACGGATCCTTGACCAAATTCTGTGGCCAATCATCCTTCTCCAGTATGAGTCTTATGTAGTAGTCGCCTATTTTGATTTCGTCGGCCAGGCATTGGTAGCCCACCTCGAATTCCTGATAGTTCCAAGCCACGATCATGTTGCCAGCCAGATCGCGATCGTTGAGGAATTGTCTCAGCTCGTTCTCCAGACACATGCGCAGCTCCTCGCGCGTCTGTTTGCAAAAGCAAACTGAATAACTGACAAATTTATAAATAATCTTTGTCTTCTCACCTTATGATTCCATATCAAGTTCGGCAAACTGTGATCTTTGGCAAAATTGTAGAAGAAGTAGGGCAAGTTAACGATCGCATCTGAGGTTTTCTTTTTCTGCCGGCGATTTCGTAGCACAACGGGACGATTTTTGAGTGCTTGGGCAGCGCCATCCTGCTGCTCGATTAGGTTCATGCCCCAATGCTTGATGCCCTGCAAATGCTTCTCTATCACACTCTTGCGAGTCTTCTTGGAATGTTGAATTGCAAATTTGAGATTGTCACGAAAGTTGAGTTTATCCTCCTCCACGTCCGTCTCCGGCACGCTGTCCTCTGTCTCCAGGAAGGTCAGCAAGCCAGCGGGCTGCAATTGAACTCAAGTTAAGTACAATATATAAAAGATATATGTTGTTCGTATGGCTCACAAAAATGCGTTTGAACAGTTCCATTGCCTCATCGCTGTCAGTTAGCCAGAGGCCAATCAAATGTCTCGATAGCTGACGATGCGTTATCAGAGTGGGATCATTCGAGGGCGTATAGAGCGCAACCAATAGATGACGACACAGCGCCGCCTCATCCAATGCCAGCGCCTGCATTTGCTGTGCCACATGCAACTCGCCCTCCTCGATAATAGCGCGTAGCACCAGGCCGGCACCTTTGACAATTGCCAGCGATGGATGCTGAAAGAGCTTATACAACGATCTGCCACGCTCGGCCACCAACTCGAGCAGTATATCAAACTGTTTGCCATCCGTTGTCTCGCTGTAAGGCACGCACAGAGCGAAGGTCATGAAGTCCAGCATCGCAGACAAAACCAATGCGCCGCTGCCATGGCTCTGCAATTGAGATGAATGAAACTTGTGTTTACACTTTGCTCAGACTCAGAATCAACAGTAGAAATCCTTTGTTGATCCCTCTCACTCCGTCCCTTACCACATGCATGGTCCACATGTTGAGCAACGTTTCGAGAAACGATTTCGATGACAAAATGGAAGATTTATTCAGCTGCTCCTGCTTCAGGTCGTGATCCGTATTTACCGAGTGCATAAGCGAGTTGATCATATCGATCGCTGAGTAGGTGACAGCCAAGTCTTTGCGTCGCAGCGCAGCGACAATCTTCGTGCCAATGATCTCACGAAAGCTAAAAGATATAGATTATATATAGTATACATTGGATTATCTATAGTATTATCTCTATACCCTGGCAAATTGGTAAAGGCAGCGTAGCCCACTTTGCTGGCCAGCAAACGCGTCAGCGCATGGAATATGGCCTCTAGCTCCGTGTTGCTCAGCTGAGCCGTGGGACTATCCAGCTCCTTCTGAGCCAAGGCCTGCAGAGCGCTCATTATAAGCTTCTCCTTGTTCTCCGCAAATAAGCTCTGCCGGTAGATATACATTATTAATATATTTATCAGTAGTCAAATTAGAGTTTAGCTCACATCCTGGGTAACACTGTAGTTGAGTCCACTGTGCGGCACGTTCGCATTGAAGCGCTCGAGAATCTCATGACGTTTGCTCGGATTCTGGAAATTGTTGATAACCAGGCGCAATAGATTCGCTTCCGTCTCCTCGTCCACAGAGCTATTGAGCGGCACGTAGCGCTTGCCCCGCGGCGTATTGCCAATGCGTATGTGGACATCCTGATTGCCACTGGAGCGCACGGCATCCAGCACAGTGGCCAACAGAGAGTCGCGATCGTTGGTGCTGTAGCTGCGCACAATGCCATTTTTATACTCAATGCAAAATCGTTGCAGATTGTCTTTATCGCGCACCAGGGCAAACACATCGGCGAGGGGTCGCAGCGTACAAACGCTATAGGTCTGCGGATCGCGCTCCAAGAGCGTGACCTCTGTGAGGCAGAGAATGCGCTTGACCGGATCCGGATGCCTGGGCGTTATCTTCTGCACTGTGAACTCGGTCATCGAGGTCTGGAACTGATCACCGCTACAAGAGATGGAGAGTAAGAATATCATTCAAATGATCTCCGATTGCCAGTCTCACTCTATGTCACTCACCTGTACTTGCCGAAGCGCTGCCTTTCGAATTGCTCGCGTGTTATTTGACTTTTGAGTATTTTGGTTTCGATGCCAAGAAATTGAGATGAGCGCTGAACAATATTCTGCACGATCTCATGATGGTTGAGCGCCTTGAACATGTGCAGGCGACTGAAGCCGCCATAGGCCATCACGATGCCATTTTCATAGTCCGAGATGCCTGCTTAAAACGTGCGCGTAAACGAGAAACCATAAAGATGAGTGTAAAAGAAAAACAAAGAAAAGAAGAAGAAAAAACCAAAAACAAACAAAGCGAACACGTATTAAAATGTGAAAACAGGACAAAAAACATTGAACACATTAGATGGAATAAAGGCGAAGTAGGAGGATGTTGGGGCAGGCCGAGGCAGACGAGATGGAGAGGCCAAAACTAATGAGATCCTAATGGAAGTATGAAAAACTAAAGACGAAGGCTAGGAGAGAATCAAGGCATAAGGCAAAGCCAAAAGGAAAGACTGATGCAAAGCTAAAGGTGAAGGCAAAGGCTTAGCAAAAAGAAAGCCCAAGCCAAATGCTAGATCAAAGACAACAGCAAAGCTAATAGCTAAAACTGAAGGCCTAGCCAAAAGATACTGCCGAAGGAGGAGCAGGAGGAGGAGTAGAAGGCCAAAGGCAATTGGATGTCTTATGAAAAACAATGCGAAATGCATGTCATTTTCATTTCAAGCCTTGTTATAGGTACCTATTATTCCTTCAATATCCTTGTACATATAGCTAGTGAGCACATCGTTCGTTGTGGGATCCAATTGATCCAAGGAGCAGGGCGTCACCTCCAGCACAGTGGGCAAACTGATGCCTGACCAATGATATTTATAAGCATTGAAGCGCTGCAAGAGAAACATTTCTTTAGAGCAAATATATAGAGCTATATAGAAGTGAATTTGCTTACGAGAGCATTTTTGGGCTTGTCAGCGAATTCCCTGTAATATTTCAATATGGAGCTGAGTATGTCATTGCGATACTCCGATGAAAGTTTGATCGTATCCAATTTCTTATCCTTCTTTATTGTTAGCACAAACTCATTTGGAATCTGCAATACAAATAAAATTATAACATATATATATATATATAGTATAGTATATATATGTATACCCACATTTGTGGTCTTGGTGGGTGCGGCGGCTACGATATCCGAGTAGGTCCAGCGATTGGTTAAATCAAATCTGTCTGGATTGTAGGTGGAAATGCCGCTGGTGCCAATGGATAATATTCGCTTATATTTGCCCTTCCACGAATGCTTCGTCACAATGAAGCATTCCAGATCCAAATGCTCACGTGGCGGCAGCATTTTCCGAGCAATCCAAGAACTTTAAGAATTCTAACAATTTCTAGTTAGAAATTTCCAATTACTTTACTCCAACTAGATAACAAAACTGCAAGAGTAAGCGAGAGAGAGAGACAGGTAAGACAATAAGCATAAATTAATAGGTGTTTAGGCTAGTTCCAATTGGCGGCACAGCTGATTCATGGCTCATTTCCAAATCAACAAATTGACTGCTGATTAATCAACGAGCCATTGAGTAAACTTTTATCAACGACAACGGCCCACACGACAGAGAGCAACAAAGACCGAAAAGGGGAGTAAACGTGACGACGACGTCGACGTCGACGGCTACGACTCCCAATCAGAAACAGCGGCGTTGCTAATTAGCTTAAGTGCCGTTGCTGTTGATGTTGATGTTGCGCTGCAACATAGTCTAGCTCACCTTAAACATTTAATACATTTCAGTTGCTAGCACTTGAGTTTTACAAATTATTGTTTATTATTTATATGAATATTGAACTTTTTAGTTATTTGCAATTTCTGCATTTGCATTTTTTTTACAACAGCAGCGCAAGCAATGTGACCAGCGTTAAAAAACTCTCAAAATACCAATGTAATATACCAGGGCTGCAGTGGTTACTAAATTATTAACGAACGATGAATGTGGGGACAGAAAGCTACAATAATTTCATTATTATATATTAATATACTTTATTTTTATGCATTGGTAGGCAGTATATAAAAACATTGAGATTAATTTAAATTTAAATATGAACTATTGCCTTTAGGAATATTACTTATGTTCGTTCATTGCACGGTCATTTGCGCAGGGCTATCTAATTACAGCTATAGCAATGTACGATAGTATATCGATAGTTGAGATGATAGCGCGCCAGAAAATAAGTTCAAATTATATTCCATAGCTAATGCGTAAAATTTTATTATTTATTTGCATTTTCACATCTTGTAAATAAATGCGCATTAAGGTCATAGGTATTAAGTTAATTTCTCCAGCAATAAAAGTCGTAAATCATTTGGCTTAACTATCATTAAAAATTTTTATTTGATTGCGTGCAGATAAATAAATGTATTTTTTTTCGTTCTGCTCTAATCTGTGTTGAATAAAACGTACATTTATCTAAATGCAAATAAAGATGGCAGAGTTTATGTATGTGTGGATGTGTGTGTGTACCTATTTACTATATAAATTCAAGATAAAAAACTCTCACATTAACAAAACAAAAGCAAAAAACAAACAAAAGTAAAAAACAATTGGACGACGATTCGTATTTTACACAGATGTAGAAATGACGCTGCATTATCTCAAAACTGAGCTCTAGTTTACGTATATATATATATATGTGTGTGTGTGTGTGATAGTCATATAGATAATTTTATGGACACGCACTGCTTCAGCTTAGATTTTATAACCAGTTGATGGATGAACATGATACGAAGCTAAGTCTTAGACACACTTTACAAAAGAACCTAAGCATAGTTATTCTTATCATGTTTCTATATATCTGTGTGTGTATGTTTAAAGCCCAATTTGATTGCCGGAATGCATCTGGATGAACGCAGCAGCAGAACGGTCAGCAGGAGCATTTGTTCTTGGTCTCGGCGCTCGCATCAGCTGCACTCAAATTGAATTTCTCCGCATCATTCGCATCGGCAGTTATCAGTTTGTCATTGATGAGTATCTGCAGATGATTGACAAAGTTCATATATTTTTAGTTGATTGATTGACTGATTGACTGATTGGTTGCGCCAATCACTTACTTTGTTCACCAAGGCACGTGCTGCTTCGTCGATGTTGATGTTCTCCTTGGCCGAGGTCTCGAACCAGCCAGCGAAGCCATTTTCCCTCACATACTCATCCATGCGCTCCGGCTGCGTCACGATGCCCTGCTTCTCCTGATCGCACTGTATAACAGAGATATACGATATTTTAGTATATATATATACACATACATATATTAGATATCAGAAAAATCAGAGAAGTCAGTCATAAGCCAACTGCCGCTCAGAGATTAAACTCCATCATTCATTAATCAATGTACCTTATTGGCGAGCAATATGCAGGGTATGGGACTGCCGTCGGGTAGTTGAACCTTCGAGTCGAGATCCTCCTTCCACTTGCTGACACAGTCAAACGTGCCGCTGCGCGTCACATCGAACACAATGAAAGCGCCCACCGCCTCCTTGTAGTAAACTCGCGTCATGTTGCCAAATCTCTCCTGGCCGGCGATATCCCACAGCTGCAGGCGCACTATCGTATTGGCATCCCAGTGCAGCACCTTCAATGCAAAATCCACACCGATTGTCGCTCGATAGTTCTGGCTAAAGAACTGATGCACATAGCGCTTGATGAACGACGTTTTGCCCGTGCCCAGCTCACCGATCACTAGGATCTTGTAGAGATGTTCACGCTTCTCGCCACTGGGCGACATTATGCTCTGAGAAAGAGAGAGAGAGAGAGAGAGAATGAGAGGGGTTGAGTTTAAAAGAGAGCGAGCTAAAGCACTTATAGATGTATATGTATGTATATCTGAGCATGAGCATGGTGCATGCCCGACTGAAGAATATTCGGACTCAGCCGCAAAACTCGTTCATTCCAGCAGCAACAACAGCATATAGCTAGATATATGCATATGCATATGCCACGCCCCCCAATGAACGTGGTTATATAGTAAAAATAATCTACTTAATAGAGATCAACGTAATCCCCAGTCTTGGACTCTAACAAAGACCAGTTTGTAAAGCTAATCAACTCGCCTTTAACTTTGTAAACGAGCAAAAAAGTATAGAAATTCTCAAATTGCCACGCCTCAAGTATACCAGAGTGTCAATTCTCTATCAAAATATAACACATATACTCTCTTTTCACTGCACGACACGCTCCCAGTGGAGGTATAAAAGGAAGTCGTAACACTATCAGTTCTTAGTGCGAATATACTCGCTTTTCACCACACGAACGAGCATGAGAATGTCGTAATTCAGTCTCGGACACGCCTCCTCTGGGCATATTCAAGGAAATCTTAACACTTCTCTCACAAGTCTCACGTGTAGTCTCTGACCAAATACGCTCTCTTTGCACACACATAGGCGTGCATTAGAGGGGGTGGTAGGGGGGCAGGTGTTGTTGGCTGTTGGGTGCGTAGGGTCATCCGACTATGGAGGGCCAACACTTTTGCGGATTCTTTTGCTTGTTTTTCTTTTTTTCTTATTTTTTTTTTTCAAACTGCAGCTGCGATTGAGTCCAATACAGCTTACCGGTTCCATTTCCTGGTCCATAGTCAAGTTGCCAAAGGCCGGCATGGGCTTGGCGTCTTTGTCCAGCTGTTGGTTGTCCTCGTCCTCCTGCTCGTCGCCCGTATCCTGATCCTCGCCGTACTCGCTGGCCACTGACTGATAGCGCACCGTCTCACGCCTGCCTTCGATGCTGTCGTGATCGGACAGTGCCAATTGCTGCTTGAAGCTCAAACGTCTCAAGCTGGAATCGCTGGGCTCCTCGCTGGAGCTGGGCTGCTGATTGGCGGCAGCGGCTAGAGCCAACTCATAGGCGTCCGGGCCACGTACAGCGCTGCCAACGGCAAAGCGCACAACGGGCGCAGCTGTTGCCTGTGCTGATTCGGCTAAGGAGACGGCGTCCGACGACTCCGCCAGACTGACCAGGACCAGGGTGGACGAGGTGGGCGGCGAGGGTGGCCTCAATTCGAGCGGCGCTGGCTGTAACTCCGAACTGGGCGGCGGCGTCACTGGCGCCTCTTTCTCCAGAGCTGCCGTATTGCTGCCTTTGTTTAAACGATGTCCACGCTGCTGCTGCTGCTGCTGCTGCTGCTGCTGCTGTTGGTGCTGTTGCATCAATGCACGCTTCTCACGGCTGGGCAGGCTTAGGGCTCTGCTGGCACTGCTAGACTTGTGCTGGTCCCCAGCGCTGTTCGCTGACTGATTGCTCGAGGCGCGACTCGGCTTTGCCGGCGCTCGTTCGCGCGGCGGCGTATCTCGTCTGCTCTCTGTGATAACGATTTTCTCCTCAATCTGAGGTGTTGCTCTCAGCTTCGGCTGTTTCTTCTGCTTTGGCTGCTCTTTGGACACCACCTTGGCCACAATTAGCTTAGTTGTCTCTTTTGTCGCCGTCGCCGTCGCCGTCGTCGTTGGCTTTGCTGTTGCTGCGGCTGTTGCGGCTGTTGCTTCTTCTATTGCCGTCGGTATCGGTGTCGGTGTCAGGTAATCCGTTTCGCTTTTGCCTTTGCCTATGCCTTCCACAGTCTCAACTTTCTTGCCACTTATGGTTATCTTCAGTGTATTGCTGCTACCTAGAGTCGCGCTCTGTCCCAGTCCCAAGCCTCTGTCCCTGCCGCTGCTGCTGCTCTTTAGGCTCAGCTCATCGCTCGTCGCCAGGCTGTGCGGTCGCTCTTTAGCCTTTGGCTTTAGACTGCCCAGCAACAGGCGACGTGTTAGACTCTTCTTCTTTTGGCTAGACTTCAGCTCGCTATCTAGACTGATCTCGCCCAGGCTGGTCAGATCCTCGGCTTCGCCGCTGCTGATCGCTGTTAGCTGCTCTGCGCTGCTGAGCTTTGGCTTTTCCTTCTCTTGCTTTTTGGTCTTGAGACTGCGAAAGGCGGCGGAGAAACGTGAACGTGCTTTGGCCCTTGGCGATTCTAGCTCCGGATCCTGCACTGCATCAGCTGCTGTTGCTCCTTCTGCTGCTGCTGTTGCTGCTGCTCCTCCCGCTTCTTCTGGTTTCGCTTTCGCTTTCGCTTTCGCTTTCGCTTTGCTCTTGCCTGTCTGCGCCTGCTCTGCTTTTGCCTGTCTGTCAGCCTTTTGCATATTACTTTAGCACTTTTGCTTTTGGGCTTGGATTCTAGGGTATCACATGGGGCAGCTCGCTTGCTGGCAGCTGTCCTGCACACACGCGCACGCACACTTCTCGCCAGTCGCAGCGACCGCAACGAACATTCGCAAATGGTGCACTGAAAATCGCATCGCTAATGTCTCAGTTTTTATAAATTTGTGTAACGCCTCAGAGATTGAGAGACCTCTCGTCCCACCGGCCCCCCCCCCCCTCGCCACCGTTCACCACCCCTGCGTTTGTTGTGGTAAGGTTTTGCATTACATTTCACATCAGACAGTTAACCAACACCGCTTACCAACACTGCCCAGCCGAGCTGCAATTGCTGAATGTGCCCGCCCAATGCTGCGACACTCGCTTATCAAGCATGAGTCTTTGTTCTAATGAATGAATCCGTTTCTACTTTTCAATTTTTTCGATAGACTTGACTCGAGTGTGTCAGGGGCGGCGGCTGTATCTGACAAATGGGGCGTGGCGAGGGCTAACAAGCAGCTAACTGTCAGCTAACTGGCCATAGCCGTTGCCCGAGTAGAACTAGTTGAGCCAGTTCAGTTCTTCACTGCTTGACCCCAAGCACTTCGCTGGCTTCCTTTTCAAGCTGAGGATTTGCCAGCGAGCCAGAGACGCGACTCAAAGCAGAATCTCAACTAGTGGGCGGCACACACACATCTAGACGTATGTGTATGATGCGAGTATATAGAATTACGCTTATTGCAAAACGTGGTAAGCCACAATAAAGACATATTCCATATATACAATTACACTCTACCTATGTATGCATGCGGCTGGCTACCCCCTCTCTGCCTGTCTCTTACTTCCCTCTGTGAGTGGAAGAGTATGCGGAAGATAATGCCGATGATTTGTGTGCTGCGCTGTGCTGTGATGTCATGTCAAATCTCACGTAACGATTTGCTCAATTTGAAATTGTATTTAGTCCATATCAATATATAATTACCAGCTTGGTATATCATTAGCCAAAGCTAAAGCTGTCAAAGCTACACTTTGCGGTTCTACAGACCGAAGAAGAAGAAGCTATCGAAACATTCAAGATATATATTCTATATTCCATATGCGACTGGGGCATGCAGTCAGACTGGGGCATGCCTCAGAGAAAAACACATTTCCATAATCAATGCAGGCAAATGTGAAGTGGAAAAAGTGTCTACGCATAACTTAGCTGAAGGAATTGAGAGTAGGGCAAGACAATTAAAATACATTTGGCATCAGGACGATGTAGATAAGGCAGACAAATGAAGGGAGCAATGGAGCATGAGAAAGCAGAATAGAAGGGCTACGCAAGAGGAGAGTTAGACAGAAAATGGATGGGGATAAAGAGTAGAGAATGAAAAGAAAAGAGCAGAGAGAGATAGAGATAGAGAGAGGGCTGAGAAAGCTAATAGAGAGCGGCAGAAGGAAAAGTATAGAAAGAGAAGGAAGAGAGAGACAGAGGAGAGAGAGAGAGAGAGAGAGCGAAGAGAGAGACAGAGGAGAGAGAGAGAGAGAGAGAGAGAGAGAGAGCGAAGAGAAAGATATGATATTGAGATGGCAATTAAAGAGATAGAGAGAAAATAGAGAGGAGAGAGAGAAAGAAGATACAGAGAGTGAGAGAGGGAGAGAAAGAAGATATAGAGAACGAGACGGGGAGGGAGAGAACGAGATAAGAGAAAGTTTTAGGGAGAGTAATATATATAAGACAGTGAGATACAAACAAGAAGAGGAGAGAGAAGAGAAGAAAAGAGATGGACACAGAGAAAGAAGAGGGAGAGAGAAGAAGGCAGAAAGACACGGAGATGAGACAGATTGGATGAGGGAGATACTGAGAGAAAGTGATATGAGAATTGAGAAAGTGATTGCATGGAGCGATACCGAAGGATAACATAGAGATAAAGACAGAAAGTAGAGTAGAGTAGAGAAATAAAGTAGGAGAAAGAAAGTGGGAGAGAGATAGCTAGTGAGAGAGTTAATATATATATATATATATATATATATATATATATATATATATATATATATATATATATATATATATATATATATATATATATATATATATATATATATGCTACTCTACTCTCTCTCTCGCTCTCTTTCTCTATCTCTCTCTCGCTCTCTCTCTCTCTCTCTCTCTCTCTCTCTCTCTCTCTCTCTCTCTCCATCTCTCTCTACTCTCTACTCCACTCAACTTCTTTAGAGTATTTTTTTTTTGGCATTTCCAGCGCACTTTAAGCTCTAATTAAGGTTTGCATAACCCTTTTTAGTCCTCCTGCTCATCTAGTTCAGTCTGCTCTGCTTGTTCTTCACGCTCATTGCAAAGATGCAGCCCAAGCACCTGATGTTTTGCCTTTTACCTTTAAGCTGCACGAAAAAAAGGCGCTTCAAGCCGTTTGCATTAGAAATTCACTTTCAACTAAAGCGAGAAATTCTTTTGTGGCACACAGAAATGTTTGCACGCAATCGACAATGGGTTGAATGAGGAGGCGATAGAAGGAGAGGCGAGGGGAGTTTGAAGTGTTTGGAATATGTGAGCATTTGAAGCATTTCGCTTAAGCGCTGCAATTACCAACGACCCCAATCTAAACAATAACAAAAATGCTCAAAGTGGAGCTCGGAGAAACATGGCAAACAGAGCGAGCGAGAGAGAGAGAGAGAGGGAGAGAGAGAGGGAGGTAATGAGAGTCAGAGAGAGAGAGAGAGAGAGAGAGAGATAGTGAAAGAGAGTGTCAGACTGCTGACCTGTTTAGTTAAATCAGGAAATAATAGAAACTGTTGGCCCTTCGGTAGCTCTACAGTAGAGCCTCGCTAATGAGCACAGCTTTTGTGTGACAAAAAAAGGTTTCGATATGTGAAATATTTTGTATGAATATAGATTACATTATGTGCAGAAGTAGAAATTTGTAAATAAAATTTCAGTCATAGAAAATGCAATAAAACATTTTAAATTTATTAGAATTAAAAATAAATTTAAAAAAAAATTTAAATGAAATTTTTTACGATTTGTCAAATTTCGTTTCAATATTTCATTCGTCTTAGTCTTGCCCCACTGTACTTGGCTTTTGCATGCTGCACGGCATTAGCTGTCCGATGGGCGTCATATTTAGGTGGGCGTGGCACGGACAACTGCTACAATTTTGAAATTTTGGCAGCACGCCCCTCAATTTGGCTTAAACGGAAATGGAATTGGAAGTTGCCATAAATGAGGCTTCTCATGTTGCCACGAAAGTATGCAACACTTTGGCCAAAGTTGGCAAAAATATGCAATGCATATGCGAGACTTGCAGAGTTTTCCCCATGGGGAAAACTCGCTTTTCATTGCAGCAAATTCATAGTTAATTATTGTATTGAAAATATACATATTATATTTATTAGAATATGAGAGAGGGCAGCAATGGGACAATTAGGTGGATAATGAAAATGGGAAAATTGAAATTTGATTATATTCTCATAATGAATATAGATTGTCAAAGTATTTAGTATATATATAGACATATGTATATACATATGTACACACTTCTGTGTTCACAAAAATAGTAGTGCAACTGAAATATCGTACCGCAATCCTTTTATTACATTTTGATATATATGTATGTTGTATATCTTAATACTAGTTTCAAAGTGTTCGCTATACTTTATGTTTACCACAAAATGTTGCTGTGCAACATTTTAGTTGCACTACTATTTTTATGAACACAGCTATGTTATAGATACCTTTTTGCATATATGTATATGTAATAAACTATATCTTTAGCTGTATCTGCTTAAGAATCTGCATCTGTATGTGAATCTTTATTAACATTTCCATCCATATTTTTATATTTGTATCTGCATTTGCTTCTATTCGCCTCTATTTCCTTATCTGCATTAGTATTTGCATTTGCATTTATCTCTCTCTCTCTCTCTCTCTCTCTCCCTCTCTCTCTCTATATATTTATATATAAGCATCTTTATCTATGTCTCTAAATGTATCTCTGCAGTTATAGTTGCAGCTACATATATAGATACAGTTCGATAGCTATGTATGTATGTGTGCTTATCTGTATCTGCATTTGTATATAGAGCTGTATCTATGCTTGAAGATCTATCTGCATAGCTGTATCTATGCTTGAAGATCTATCTGCATGAGTCCCTAGATGTATTTGCAGATGTATCTATCTATATCTAGCTATTATCAGTTGTATCTGGCTATGCAGCTGTGTCTGAATCTGTATCTTTATCTATATATATATATAATTGATTATGGCTTTATCTATTAGTGTTTGCTTTCTGCTATTGTAACTGTATCTACAACTGCATTTACTTCTATAAATGTATCTATATCTTAAGGCTGCAACAGCAAGTGCAACTGCAACTGCAACTGCAACTGCAACGTGACCTTGCACAGTGTCTTCATTATGTGCTCGCATAAGAGATAATAAATCATACAGATATATCTGTATACATATAATTGTATTATTCACATGTGTATATCTCTGCCTGCAACTTGCGTGTGGCAGATTTAAATGTGAAATTAACGATTGTTGTTTAGTGGCAACAACAGCAACAACAGCAACAACAACAACGAGAGAGTCACAAAGTGCATTGGCTTCACTCTGGCAGCTTGCAACGATGCGCAAAAGCTGATTATGCAAATATATAAATATATATATATATAGAAATGGAATATCTATAGAGAAAGAGAGAGAGCGAGAGAGTGGCAGAGCGAGAGAGTGGCGGAGAGAGATGTTATATTCTAAGCGATTACTCAATGAACACGCGTCGCATATTTGCTGCTCTGTCACATTGTCGGGCATCGATATTGATATTCATATCTTATCTCTGACAATGTCGAGTCACCCAAAAAAAAAAAAAAAAAAAAAAAAGAAACAAGAATAAAGCAAAAAGGTGAGCTCTGATTAGATTGAGAAGCAAAGCCCAAATGCAGTCATGATTCACTTCAAAAATGCCAACAATTATAAATGTTTGTCTTTAATTAAGACGTGGGCTCATGTGTAGTTCCCATTCCATTCCATTCCATTCCATTCCATGCCATTCCATTCCCCTACCGCATTGACCTTAAAAACGTGACATGAAACGCTGCGAAATGTGTTCCAAGTTGATTCCAATAAGACAATGCATATATCTAACTAGCAATCGTTTAAGTAGCGCCCAGACACACCCACACACAATTTGCTGGGCAGCCAACCTCGACCGGCTTGCCTATATATATATATGTATGTATGTATGTATATATTTATAAGTTTTATATATAGTATATCGCATATCGAGAGTGAAATTCCATTGCCCATAACACGTGCCACGGCTAGCAGCAACGGCATTTGTGGCAGACTGCCCCGCCCACCCACCGCCTTTATCGTCGTGTTTATTTGGTCAACAATTTAGATTTCATTTCCTCTTAACTCTGTGGAAATCGCTGTGACATAAGATTCGTATGTGTGTTTTTTTCTTCTTCTTTTGTCTTTCCCTTTTTCCTGGGCAACTTTTTGTTTATAGACTGAACAAAACTTAGCATGATCTTGAAAATGAAAAAAAAATGGAAAAAGCTATATATAGAGATGACGACAAGCAAATACCCTTGCAGACAGACAAGAGATTTCTATGCATAATAACGAATTCAACTCTCCCAACTTGAATCTGTTTGAAATTCCAATTAGAGTTGTTCCCATTCTAATTAGATTTAAGTGTCAGTCTTGCTGTTCTCTATCATCATTACACAGTTGATTCTATTTATAGTTCCAATTGGAATTTAAACTGCAACTTATTGGCATTAGCTCTATGCCTGTCAAACTCTTATAAGAATTCTACTACCCAGCCAACCTCAAATGCTCTCTCGATTCCAGTTAGAAATTCAAGCGCATTCAAATAATAAACAAACACTTCCAGTTCTCCATTTTCGCTGCATTTCTTATTACAACCGTTTCAGTTCCAATTGCAATTCGAATTGGAATTCCAATTCGAATTTGCATTTTCAGCTTTTTTTTCGCCGAGCTGAGCGTGATTTAAGCTTATCGATTGTGTTATACACAAAAGCTTGCATAGATTTAATAATAGCAACAACACTTGTTGTTGTGAGAAGGGAGGGAAGTACAATAAATATTTGAATATGTGTAGCTGACAGAGAGTCGGTCTGCCTTTTATTGCGAAACTTGGACAATGCGAGCGGAATTTATAAACTTTTCTTTTGGTTTTATGCAACATTAAAATGTAACGAGGGCTGTTAAGTAGGTTGTATGTTGTGCATAACACACATACACACACAGATAAATTTATTTATTAGCATTTGCTGCACGTTTAAATTAGCGAACTTCTTGAACTGCCCACGCACACTTCATTTTATGTGTTCTACTCACCCCATTATACAGATAACCGTTATTCCGATTGATATCCATGTTGTTGATGCGTGCCGCCGGCATATCCGCTGCGCTAAGCGCCTCAACGGCACTGAGATCGATTTGTGGTTTCGGCGACGCGTAAGCTGGCGTCACGCTGCGCAGCGAATAGTGTGAGCTGCTCAGCTGCTGCTGCTGCTGCTGTTGCTGCTTAGATTCCAATTGGAGTACGGGCTGATGGCGTGCTAATATGGGCGACTCTTTGGCACTGAGTGCGCCCAAAGAGACGGCGCTTAGTGGCTGATGCCTATACTCGACTGGAAATTGCTCCTTGTTATAGCTATAGCAGGCGTAAGCGAGATGGCAACGTACGCAGGCACAGCTGCTGTTGCTAGTGTTGTAGTTGCTGTTGGTGTTGCTGTTGCTGTTGTTGTTGTTGCTGCTGCTGCTGCTGCTCAGATAAGTGAACGACTTTGATTTGGAGTTGGAGTCGACAGAGCTGAGCTCCGGCTGAGTGTCGCAGAGGTTGCGGCGTCCGGCTGAGGATGAGACAACACTGCAGCGAATAACGCTAGTTGCCATGCAGTGGCAATGGGCTTTATATGGGGGCTGTGGATGGGGGTGAGTTGTGTGTTATTGCTCTTTAGACTTTGACAAATAACTCTATTTTTGTTGCTGTTCTTGTTTTTATCACTCTCCACTTGTCTGCTCCGGCAGTCAAGGTCATTCGCACGCTCTTTATCTACACACACACATACACATCCACATGCAAATGCTCACACACATGCGTGCTCTGTCTCTATTTGCTCGGTTTTGTTTGTACCGTTTATTTCGCCTTCGCCTTGTCGACTCTAACGGCTCAGCAACATGTGGTTGTCGAAAAAACAGTTCTACTGCTCCGCCGCTCCGCCGCTCCTCTCTCTCTCTTTCTCTCTTTGTGTCACTCTCACTCTCTGCGCTTTTGCTCGAACGGTAATTAAGTCGGTTGCACTTGAACTTTCGGCGCGCACTTATCAAAATTACAATTTATTTTTGAACAATGCACACAATTTGGTTGGTGGTCAGGTTATCTCTCTCTTTCTTCGACACTTGATGGGGGTTTATTGAACTCGCTCGTTTTGGGTGCAATTGCTGCACTTTTTGACTAGCGCCAAATGTCAAGCTAAGTAAACAAATTGCAAACTGGTTTTTCGGGCCAACAATTGGAGCACTCAATTAAGCATTAAAACATTTAACATTCACATGGCCAGTTGCATAAGCCTTTATTTTCATTTTAATTGTTATTTTATCGTAATTGTTGTTGTTATTCCTCCTTGGCGTTAATTTAATATCACGAAAATTAAATTCACACACGTACGAAAAGAAAGACTCAAAAATGACGCTCGCTTTACTTTAGACAAGCAGACAGAAACAAGCACAGCACGTCCACACGCCGCCACATTCAATTGTCAACTGAACGAAATGCTTTGCGAGAGCTTCAAAAGAGCGAAACGGTTGGTTGAATGGAATGGAATGGAAACGGTTAGGCAAGAAACGGTTTTGCTCTAGCGCGCCAATTTGTAACATTTGAATTGAGTGTTGACAATAATGAGCAGTGTTGATAGAAAGGATGACAACTCTTAAGCTTATAACCAGGAATGTAATTTATTTACAAAATATATTAATAAACAAACAATGTGCATGATATTATATAAATATATATATTTATTAATTGACCATTTCCAAAGTTATTAATTTACATAAAATGCCCCCAAACAGTAATTGAACGAATGACTGAAACGGTTAACACCAGATTCGTTCAGCTGCAGCGCGCCAGTTTGAAATTTGAATTGAACGTATGACAACAGCCTTTTTAAATTACATTGTAAATAAAGCAATTTGTACATAAAAAAAAAAACAGAATGTGATTGTTATTACAAATTATATTTCTTATAAGCTACACACAGCTATATATTAAAGCTAGGCTCTCCACTGGTACTTTGACTTAGAAAAGATTTATAAAGCTTCTTCGATTCCTTATATATAATGCCATTGCATAGGAATATCGTTTGCATTTAAGACTTACACACGCTCTACTTACTTATGCAGCACAAACAGCACAAACATAGTTAAGGCATATCAATCTATAAATAATATTAACAAATTAACAACTAATTGGATTGTGGCCATTGAACAACGTATCTAAACATTTCGTACTAATTAAATATATGTATATAGTATAAGGAAAAGGCGCAGCTTAAGCGGGTTCTTTCTTCATATTATCAATCTCCTTGCGTGCCTTGCTTCGGGCCAGCATGAAATGCGAGACGTTCTCGTAAACCAAGAACGTGATCATACAGGCGGGCACAACCCTGATCAGATTCGCCTTCAAGCCCTTGTAGAAACCCGCCGCTCCCTCGAACCTGCAATGAGAATCAAGCAATAAGAATACATGAGTAACTTGTCTTCACGCAACTTAACTACTTACAAGGCAATTCATTTCAGTTTAGCAAAGAGATTCTGTACAATCAAAAAACAAAAAGAACTTCATATGATATACATATATACATATATATATATATATATAAAGATATATATTTATATACTACTTACTTACTGAGGCTGAAGGCGAAATAAAAAAACGACTCGTGTTGAGAGCTTGTTGAAACATATTTCTTTTTATATAGTTTCTTGGCATTTTAATGTTTTAAGATATTTCGATTTCTATATATCTTTCGCTAATATTCTTTTCTTTTCATGTAAGTTTTCTTTGTTCGTTTCACATTTGAAAATGTTAAGCTAAGTTTAATTGGTTTTTGTTTTTTTTTTTTTCGAAAGAAAAGTGTAAAATTATGAAGAATCTTTTTGCCAAAATGAAAATTAATTACGCCTAACTAGAACAATTTATGTAAATAAATAATTTAACTAAACTATAAACTAAATGTTTGTGCAAATATTCTTTGAAATTACATTTCACATATTTCTCTTTCTCTTTGCATTTAGCACAAGTTTCCTTAACGAATTTTATAATATATGTAAAAAAAAACCATATAGTATCAATTCTAACTATGGAATTAACTTAATCTCAAATATATATATACTAACTATAATTAATTACAAATGTAAAACAAAATTATGAAACAATAATACAAAATAAATGTTGCGCTTTGTCATGCAGCTAAACGTCCGCTTAGATTCGTGTATATATATATATTCATATATTCATATATATATTTATATATACATATGCGTGTGTGCGTATATATGGATATATCTTATATATAGATTACTTTATGATCTAGTTGAACTAGTTGAATACTCTAATACGCCTAGCTGGTCAGCTTCTCCCATATGAGCATGACCATGCAAATGTTGGGCGTTACGTGGACCAAGTACGGCACGAGTCCCTTATAGAAACCGCGCATACGTTCGTACCTCCAAGTCTGCTTGATGCAATCCCAGGTGCCGCTGTAGCGATGATGATGATCCTGTAGACGGGCACGCACCACCTGATATGGATATGTGGCTGCTGCTGCAATTAGCTTCGACATCGCTGCAAATGCCAAATATTCACTTGTTGCCTAAGAGACAGAGAGAGAGAGAGAGAGAGAGAAAAGTAGAATTTAGTTGAAAATAAAATTCTATTGAACAGCTGCCAAATAGGCATATATATAGCTATACTATATACTATATACACAAGCTATAGCACGCGCTATATAGCTATGCGCATATACACAACATCTATAGCTATATATCTAGCTGGCAACAGCTGGATCATGTGATGGCGATGGCTACACACCAGTTTCGTGTCGATGGGCAGCTTGCGATATTCATTATATGCGTTCTTCATCTCCTCGTAGGTCATGAACTGTATGGCACCATGCGAGACGCCCAGCATGCCGGGCACAAAGCCCCGATAGAGACCACGTATGCCCTCCGCCTTGTAGATCTCAGCCAGAGCATGCACCATGCCGCGATATTCAGAGCTGCCCGCCGCATCATACTGCAGACAGAGACGCGTCTTCACCACCCAAATGGGATTCGTAAGCAACAAAGTGAGTGCGCCCGATTCAGCGGCTGCCAACATATGCATTGTGGGGCCTAGCGACATGGTCGTGTTGCCGCCCTGTATAAACGTCTTGATGGTGTTGTAGCTAGAGGCATAGAAGAGAACTGTTAATGCTACTCCTCGACAGTTTTACGCTTACTTACAACATAAAGTATAGACCCCATGAGGAACCGGAGCCCCAGACATTGGGTGTCACGCCCTTGTAGAGCCCACGGAAGCCCTCCTGCCGAAAGATGGTGGTAAATGCGCTGCCCAAGCCACGATATTGAGGCACAGCCGCTGTGCGTCCATCATTGACTGCAAATACACAAAGGAAAATCGTCAATGATCAGAGAATATATACATATATATTTATGAACTGTTTACTTAAAAGTCTAGACACGCTTCTAGTCATATGTACATATATGTATGTATACAACTGACTAATAGAGTAATTAACTTTAAGTACTTTTTTTTGTTATCAAACTGCAAATGAGTTGCAACATTTCCAATTTTTTACTAATCACTTTTCGCTTACTTTGCAAATGAGTTAAACTAGCTTCAAATGCTTTAGCTGTGTATTGCTCATCAATCAGTCAACTTAATCAATCAATAGTCGAAAGTATTAGCAACTGTCTGGTTCTTAGACTTTCAATCATTCAATCAATCAATCAGCTAGCAATGAAATGCTCAATTTATGTATCTGTGATTCATACAGCTTTACTGAAGCAGTCAGCATCAAGCAGCTAAAACTTTTTATTCACAGCTGTTTTTTTTTTTGGGCAATGCTTTTTAGCCAACTGTACAACGAGTCGATTGTTGTTGCTGCTGATTTTTTTTTTTTTTTTTGTTGGCCCTACAGCAACAATGGCACAGTCAATAACAAGCTCAACAACAACTTGTTGTTTTCGCGGCCAACAGAGATAGCGCTAATTGTTCGCAACGGATGTGATAACGAGTCCAATTGGAAAAATGGTGAATATAGCTGGCTGTTGCTAAAGCTATAGCTTCTGCTCGTGCGGGCATTAGCATGACTTTCAATGTGTCTATAATTACTTAAAAACATACATAATATATACATATGTGTGTGTGTGTGTGTGTGTCTGTGTGTATATAGAACAGTAAAAAACAAAAGTTTTTATAACAATCTGCTAATGAGAAATGCTGACGCTGACGCCTCGATCTGCCCTGACAACAGAGCGACGTTTTGGGGGCTCGTCTCACTCTCTTGTCGAAAGATTTTATTAATAGATGGCGCTGCTTTCGCTAGTGTGACTTGCGATTGACCTTGGCGGCGAGGCAAAAGAACAAAAGCAAAAAAAGACGCAGACCTACACACAAAATATCCTGTTGAGAAAGGGAAAATGTAAATGATATAGGGATATATGTATGTATGTATTCCATCACACTGATAAAACATGTACATACATATAGAACGGCTGAAACTTGAACTCTGATCGAGTACACGAATTTCGCTTGTTTTTTTGCAGCGCTGACAACTGCGCACTTGGTAACAACTGGAAGTTGATTTTAACCAGTTGCTTCTGCCGATATCCACACACACATACACACACACACACACACACACACACACACAGACACATGTATGTAGATTTATGCCGTTAGCAAAACGTACAGTCAACATATTGGTCACGTGATGCCGCTGAACTGCAGCAATAAACAAGTGAATACGCACGCAGCACAAGTGCAAAGGTCGACTATATGCTACCCTGTAAGCAACAGCATATGCTGTGCGACTGCTTTGCTAGATATTTTAGCGTGCTTTATTTATATTATATATAGATAAATAACATGTAATATATACCCATATATGTATAGATTCTATCCACATTTGCCCAGCTCTACCATTTGCAATAGCTTTGCGGCACCATCATATACCCATCAGCTGTTGCCTCAGTAAACGGTATCATAAAGATAAACACGCCATTTGCTGACGTTCGAGTTCGTTTTTCCCCCGCCAGATGCGTCATTCACGCGCATGCATGTGTGAGTGTGTGTTTGCGTGTGTGTATATTCATAAACTTATATGGAAACTACTGCTGTGCGTGTGTTGCAAATTCTGTTCCATAGATGGCGTCAGCATATGCTTTTGCCTGTTGGGCTCACACGATCCGTTCGTTGCTTCATTTACTTTTCTGCTATTTTGTATTTGGCTTGAACACTTTTCGCATAAACAACTTAATTTGTTGCTATTGCTAACGTATTTAAAGCTGATTTGCAATGTATTTACCAATAAAATTGACAATTTTAAACAGGTTAAGTGAAAAGTTTAGCGACTGGCAAAAAACAAAAGTTAATAAAAAACGAAAACAACAACAAAAAACCTGTTGCCGTTGTTGTTGTTATTGTTATTGAACAAATCGCGCAAAATACGGAAATAATAATAATAATAAACGACAACAATAAAAAAAACTATTACAAATATATAAGAAAAATAACTAAATGCTGACTCATGACTTTAAAAGTACAGTGAAAGCTCATCAAACGTAACTAGAAATACACTTTGCGGTCAAGGTAGCTTCTTTCTTTCTTTCACTGTATCTGTTATCGTGTTCCATATAAACACTTAATAGAGACCAATAAATGCCAAAAAATTCTGCAAGGGGGCGTGTGCTTCTAGCTCGTTCTCGTACGTGCGTAGATTGCGCCGAACACTCCGTTGATAAGCCAAGAAAATGTAGCTAATCGGTCAGCAAAAAAAAAATAACACAAAATTTGAGGACTTTAATTTGTTTTCGCAAATGTCAACACGTCAATAAATTAATGTCGAATGGAAACGCCGTAATCAACAAGCAAAAGTTTATTTATATATTTACATATTTATAAGTTTTTTTTAAGCTCCACGTGCAGCTGCTTGTTTATTTGCTACTATTACAACATTGCCAGACGCTCATGGAAATTTTCAAATGCAACAACAAACACATGATAAGGCGGATAGAGAGAGAGAGAGAGAGAGAGAGAAAGAACAAACAATGCAATCACATGCAGTGCTGAGTTAAATCTTTAGAAAAAAGCTAAAAAAAATAAAAGGCTAAATAAACAGGTCATTTAAACAGACAGCTGCAACTTTTATTAGCTCAAGCTGAATTGTGTGTAAATAAAACAGACTAGATAAAAACTCATTAAAACAAATGTTGCAGCTCAAGTTCAATTCTATGTTAAAATAAAAATTATATAAATATTACTATGAAAACTTTTAAATCACTCTAGCAGCCGCTATAGTAACTCTGAGTTTCTAGCTAGACAGCTTGAGCGAAAAAACAACCAAACAAACTGCGCAACACTGAACGAGAGCAAGGCATAGAAAGAGGAAGACGCAAGTCTACAGTTACAGTTTACAGTCGGCTGGCTGTGCGCGCTGTTGTGGGCCAATCACGTGCCAGACTGGCATATCTGGCGCAGACAGGCTGATCGCACATTGTAACAGTAAACAGTTAATTTTCTCATGCACAGCGTACTCACCAGCAAAGCGTATTTTAATGAGATCCAGTGGGTGCAGGATAAGCGTGGATGCAACGCCGCCCGAGACGCCGGCAACCAGATGCTCGTATTTAACATGGGCAAACACATTGAATTTGCCAGGGCTGCTGCTGGGCGCTGTATTTGCGTTCATTTTCGTTTGCGCGATTTGACTTAGTTGTACTGTTATTATTAGTTTGCTCTTTTACTCTTTATATATATATCGATATATATAAATATATATGTATGTATGTATATGTATTGTATTTACAATCTTTGGCCTATAGCTGCGTCTTTTTGATCTACGGCGAATCAGAGAAACTCGTTACACATGGCCGCAATTCGCAGTGAATTCGTCTTGTTGCTAAGCGCCGATATATTTTGTCTGCTGCTGTTGCTGCTGCTACTGTTGTTGTTGTTGTTGCTGTTGCTGCGTATACTTAAACATTTCTGCCTTTGTTTTGTTGCCGAGCACATATTTTCCCTCTCTCTTTGACAAATTGACTGTTGCTGCTGGGTTGTTCAGTTCAGTTCAAGTATTTTCGCTCTTTCAATACAGTTACAGTTACTCTGCAGCTTTTAGCACATAAATTATGTGTATACAGTATATGGCTGATGAAATATTCAATCGAAAATTGTGAAGTTTGACGGACGCCTTTTCGTCTGCTTCGTTTTCATTTATAGTGCTCAAATCAAATCAAATCAAATTAATTGCAAATGCTGAACATTTGCTTATGTAAGGCCGTTTGCATTTCTCTTGCTTGCCACAATTTGACTGCTTAGTATATTATTTCACTATTGCAAAATACACGTGTAGGCGATTAAATAATGACAGAATATTCTCTTATTTTTTTTTATTACTATTTGAATGCGCGTGCACAATTAATTTTTTTCTTTCTGTGGTTTTGACTCTCACGGCGCGCCTTTTGCTGCGTGTTCAACCGAACAACGAGGAAAACACGAATGAATCGCTCAGCAGCCGATGTTGGGCTTTTGTAGTGTCTAACAAAGTATATCGATATATCGATAAGGGAACTTTAGCTGTTAGAGTAGATGTGGTTATTAAAGCCGAATGACATTTAGGGGGTGGCTCAAAAAGTACTATGAATGATAAAAAACTGTTATTGAATATATGATTTTAATTGAGTGTTTGTTTTATGTGCAACTTGAGATTCTATTTGGTAATTCGTCATTCGATTTTAAAAATGTATGAATTACCTCTTGGGTATTCTCATCTTAGAATTTTAAATGCAATAATATTGTGTATACATTTGGAGATCTTTTTTAAGTTCTGTTCGTTTAGATTTATTAGAAATCTCATTTATTTATACATTTTCTTAATCCTAGCTGGCAACTGTTGCTGCGGTTCATAGTTGCACCATGTACGCGTTTTGTGTGAATGTTGCTTATGCGCTTCACTGTTATCGATATTTTAGTACATTAATAAATCGTCTCAGTAGGTTTTAAACAAGCTGGCCATATTGCTGAACCGTCATTAATTCAAAAATTGCAAAATTCTCATCTTTGTTTTTATTTATTTCGTATCAAACTTTAAATTATTTATACAGCAATTTGTTTATAGTCAGCACTTTAACATTATTATTTGTTGGTTTTCTTTCGATTGTTGCACAATCGTTAAATATTTTGCAAATAGTTTCGTTGGTTTTCCTTCTTTTATTATTACAAAATACAACTTATTATTAGTTAGAACGAGAAAAGTTTTTATGGTTTTTTGTTTAATGAAAGCGGCGGACAAATTTTCGCGAATGCCTAATTGTTATAAAAGCTATTGTCATGGGTTTATGTATATATATATATATTGCCTCAATAGGGGGTAATCAGTTATGTATATATATACTATATATATATATATATAAATATTTATATGTATATGTATAGAAAAGTTTGTAATTTGTGTGTGTAAATTGGTAGGAAATTAGCATTATTTTTTAAATGATTGCAATTTAGTCTATACTTTGATTTCTTTACTTTTCTTACTTCTTTTCTTTTTTGTTTTTGTTTTTGTTAAATTTACAACAATTTCACATACGAAAAAACACAGCTCGACTTAATGCTTCGTTACGATCTTTTGCAGCTATTTAGGTTAACAATATATATTCTGTTATTTGTTTCTTTCTTTAATGATTTTTTGGCAGGATTTTCTGTGTTTGTTCCTTCTTTCATTAATAGCTCGTAAAAAGACCTAACATTAAAATTATATAAAATAAATAATTGAAAATCATAATCATAGACGAAAGACAACTCTCGCACGCGCCCTTCTCTCTCCTTCTTCCTCTCTCTTGAGCGTGTACAAAATATATAAACATCATCATCTCTCTCGCTCTCTCCCTCTCTGCTCGGCTTGGCTTTGTTTCGTTTCTGCTTTACTCTCTACTCTTGCTTCCGCTCTTTGTGCCAGCTGCTCTCGCGCGCTCTCTCTCTCTCTCTCTCCCCCGCTGTATTGCTTAGTCCTCTTCGTGCGCATTGTCCTTTGCTGTGCTGTGATCATTGGCACTTTCGCTGCCCGCTGGCTGGTTGCTGCCGCTGCTGCTGCTTTCCGCTGCCGCCGCTGCGCCGCTGCCATTTTTATTGCTATTCCGTGCATCCGTCTCATCGCCAGCAGCTGCATTGACTTTGGCCTCCAAAGCTCTGATGCGGTTCTCTTGCTTCACTATGATCGCCTTCAGCTTGCGTATTTCATCTAAAATATTGCGATGATCCTTTTCCTACAATAAGTGAATTAAATTAGCAACAAGTTTACAGTTATATTTCCACCAAAGTACTTACCGAAAATATCGCTGCAATTTGATTGGCCTCATGCGAGTCATTGTTATTCGCCGCTGCATGATTGCCGCCAGAGAGCGGGCCGCCGCCGCCGCCTCTCGATGCGGACGCCTTGTTCAGTATGTTGGCCTTCTTGCTCACTGGGAGCGTTGTATTGCCGGAGGAGACATAGCCGCCCTGTACAATGGAGACGCGATCCTGATTAGGTTTATTAGGTTAGCTGTTCAGTTTGATGGGCTTACAACAAAGAACAAAGAACACAACAACAAGCGCCACGCAGCGTGCGTGTTAGAAGCGTAAGCGTGTGTGTCTGTGTGAGTGACAGGGTATGCATGTATCTACATACGTGTGTAAGTGTGTGTGTGAGAGCGAGCAGGCAAGCTGCTTTCATATTCATTACCGTTTGACTTATGCCGTTATATTGTTTTAAGCTCTCTTTAGCTATGTGCTCTCTCTGTCTGTATGTGTATGAGCAAGCAGACAGGCTGCTTTAACATTCATTACCGTTTGACTTATACTGTTAAAAGCTCTCTTTAGCTGTGCGCTTTCTTTGTATGTGTTTTTGTATTGAGCAGTGCTACCGCAACAGCAGAACAGTTTGAGCGCAACAAAACACGCTTTAAATCAGCCAAAAATAAAAGGCTAAATCTGTTTAGGGCAAATAGCTAAGTTGCCAGCACTGATGTTAAGGCATAAGAAGTATGGCGAGCAGACGAGACGAAATTGCGGCAAGCAAGCAGAACGCCACTTAATAGAAAAGACTAAATCTGTTCAGGGCAAATAGCTAAATTGCCAGCACTAATGTTAAGGCAAAATAAGTGTGGCGGTGTCAGCAGACGAGACGAAACGAGCAGCAAGCAGAACACGAAATGTTAGCCAAGCAAACATAAGGACATTTCGTATATGTACAGCAGTGATCAGAGAAATAGTAGTGCGTCTGAAATGCTGAACATCAACATTTTTTGACAATCATAATATTTACAAAAACAATTTGAATACAAAATATATTGCTGTCCAACATTTCAGTGGCACTACTATTTCTCTGATCACAGCTGCATATCAACTCTATAACATATCTACATATCTACAATGGATCGCTTTACGCTCTCTCTTCTACGAACAGCAGCTGCCACAGCTTGAGAAGGCAACGCTGTTATCCTAATAAACAAGAGCGATAGGCCATGGAGGCTTACGCCACTTACTTTTAGCGAGAAGGTTAACGGATCTGCATCTTTGCCCGCAATCCATTCCTCGGCCGTGATGGCCGCATCTTCCGCTAATGTGTCCGGATAGAGATCCTCCTGGAAGAGATCGGATTTGCGTGGCACTGTCATCGATATCACCTGGCAGAGGCCATTGTTGTTCAGCCTATAGAATTTGGCTATTTCACAGGTGGTTACATCACAGCCACGCTTTGGCATCAGTCCAATGCCACGCTGCGGATCGGGCGTTTGAAATGTGTTTATATAGTGCACAAATGGCGGCTCCGGCGTGACCTGAAACCAAAAACAAAGCCCAGATCAATGAGCGAACACAATTAAGGCCGATTTCAGTCTTAAAGTCTTGCCTCGAAATAACGAATCACAGAGTCGCCCTTGCCGCACAGATAGATCAAATTTGTGTCCGCATCGTATAGAGGGAACATCACGCCGTTCGATGTATCCAGTTCGACCATGACAATCGGTTCGTTCAGTGCGTCCGGAGCACGCAACGAATACTGTCGCTCCGAGCTGCGATTGAAGCCGGTGGTAAAGATCAGGCCGTGACGCAGGAAGATCGCGCGAGTCGCCTTCGAGCCCTCGTGGCACATCGCTTCGCTTTCCAGTTCGCCGCTGCGCGGATCATAGATGCGTATCTTTTTATCCTTGCAGGTGGTAACCAGCTTCGAGCCATCCCAATTGAAGCAGGCGCTATAAACGATATCCGGATGCGAGTCAATGTGCACCAGAATCTCGCCAGTGCCCACATTCCAGATGACGACCTAATTGAGATGAGATGCGCATATGTTACACCAGTTCAATTAGATAACTCCGCTTCGAACTCTACCTGATTATCGGAGCCCGCGGTGAGCAGCACATTGAGCGCTGAGGGATGCCAGAGCACTAAGCCAACGCGTCGCTGATGGAACACCAGATCGACGACGGGTTCGGTGAGAGTGCGCGACAGTCCGCCATCTGGTATCTGCCATACCTTGACCACACAGTCCTCCGAGCCGGAGGCAATCACGTTATCGTTGTGCGGACACCAAGCGATGTCCAGCACTGGACCCTTGTGACCGCCCACCAACGGATGATCCGCTGCAATGCGTCCGACCTGAAAGCAAGTGAAAGAGAGAGTGAGAGAGAGAGAGAGAGAGAGAGGGAGAGAAGATATAGTAAAGTCACTTTTGATCATCGATATAGAATTCAATTGCTCATAGCACAACAGATCGCACGTAATACTTTTCTATATAGAAATTCTTAAACTAAGATCGAGCTCGATAATAGCTATATAATATATTCATACATTTCATACATTTCTCACTTTAATGCCAAATTGTGACTTATTAGCAAGCATGACTGTACAAGTTTGCTATATTTATATAATACTGAAAAGCAATTGTAGCTACGAGGGCTGTTCAGTGAATCATCGGAGCTAGCGTTATTCTTAGACTCCAACTTGACTAAGCAAAAACCAAAAAGCGATTTACACTCATAGAAAACTCTCTCTCTCCCTCTCAATATCTTGGAAGACTCTTGCTCTCGCTCTATCTATTTCTCTCTCTCTCTCTCTCTCGTTCTCTTTCTTTATATAACTTAAATAATTCTTGCTCTCTCTCCCTCTCTTTTCAATGTTTGTAGATCACTTAAAATCTGAATCTCTCACTCTTGCTCTGAGTGCTCCTCGATTCTCTTTTTTCTAGAAAATTCATGTTTTTTCTCTCTCTTTAGCTCTCGCCTTTTCTGTGTCACTGTCTTCTCTTACAATTAGATATACATATGTAGCTCTCTACCATTCTCTCTTATCTCTCTCTCTCTCTCTCTCGCTATCCATCTCTATATAAGAAACTTCCAGCCTAAGCATACATCTCATTATCTTTTTCTTTTAAAGATCACAAATCTTTACTGTGCCTCTTGCTAAGCTCAAGCTCGCTTGTATCGATAAGATAAGGGTCATATCTCCTCTCTCTTTCTCTCTCTCTCTCTCTCTCTCCTGGAACTGTGTCATTCTCTCCCTCCCTCTTCTCTCTCTCTCTTCTTCTGTCCCCTTCTATCTCTTCTTCTGTCCCCCTCTTCTCTCTCTCTCTCTCTCTCTCTCTATTAGAAAATTCTAGCCTTCTTCCTTTCAGAGAATTCACAATATATCAATCTATAACTTTGTTTCTTGCGGAGTTCCAGCTTTCTCGCTCTCCCTCTCTTCCTTTCCTTCTCTCTGTTAGCAAGTTCTAGCCTTCTCTATTTGAGAATTCGTATTGTTGCTCGTATCTGTCTCTCTCTCTCTCTCTCTCTCCCTTTCTCTCTTTCGTATCGTCATCTCTCTGCCTTACACACATCCAATTTTAGATATTGCTTTCGAATTGCTAATTCACTCATTCATCCATCCATCCATCCATCCGCCCATCCATCCATCTAGCTAATCGTGTCCATTTAATGCACGCTCTAAAAATTGAATTTAAGGTCAGCTAAAACCATAAAATATTCAAATTTAGAGCGTGTGAAAGCGGCGGCTACCGCGGCAGCTGCTGCTGCACGAAAAGAAAAAAAACTTTCGTATAGAACGCATTTTGCATACAAATTTGGGCCCAATTAGAATTGACCAGGCCAAGAAGCAAGCGCGTTGCTAAGGCAAACGCCCACACAAAAGGCGCAGGCGAAGGCGCTGGCGAAGACAGCTGAGCGGATGTTCGTTTAATAAATTTTTCAATTCTGCAATTTTTCAATATTTTCTCACTCAAGATATATCTATATATATATATATAGCTAAATAGGGGCTGCGACTGCTATGTATCCAATATTTATATATATATATATATTTTTTGCAATTTTTAATTTATTTTTGTAAATTTAGACAATTTGATGTGTCATGTTGGCCGCGAGCCAAACAAACTGAAGAGTGCGCCACGTTCAATGAGAAATTGAGAGAGAGAGAGAGAGAATTCTCTAGAGTTTTGCTTGCATAGAATTCATAATGCTAGGATCTAGCTTTATTTATAAAACATGCGACATGACAAGACAGCAAAAGGCCAAAGACGAGGGCCAAACTTGGGCAATGGCAGACTAGAACATACCCGGCAGACACAAGGCTGAAAAAGCTGAAAAGCTTGTATAAAGATCACAATTCCAGCTATATGATAGATAGTTCTAAGTGTTTTTGACCTATGCTTAAAAAAGCAAGCTAAATGTTGGCAGAATATGGATGAAGAGCTTGAACAGCTTTTCCATTTCTAGTTCTCCAGAAGCTACATGTTAAGTATATAACTTATAGAGCGTTAAAAGTTACATTCAAAGAAATATTCATAGTTCAATTGTAATAATAGATAGATCTATACTTTATACCCTATACCTTATGCCCCTGAGAGTTACCCCTAAGAGCATTGATTTATTGGCATATTCATATCGATAAACTTTATTTGAATGGTTCATTGAAATGAACTAGTTCACTTATTCATTGTTCAGTTCACCTTTAAACTAGTGGCTGCCTCAGTTTTAGCAGAGTTCAAACAGCGATTCAGTTTCTTTAATCACTAATGAACCATAAGTTCTTTTGAGTTATGCAGCTGGTTCATGAGCTATTCAGCTGTCGATCGATAGCTGAGAGCAAGAGAGAGCTAAATGAACAAGTGCATCAAGTGAACGACTCGAAAAGAAAGAGTGGAACTGGTTCAATTGAAATGTAAATTCAAATTAGAATAGATCTAGCTCACCAGCCACTACGCTGTATACCCTCTTCATCTCACATTTACAGGGTATACACACATATGTATATAGAAACTAGCCTCTCATCGACGTCATTTCCTAGCATGGCAACAAGACCACAAATGGCAACACACAAAATACCCTATAAATAGAGGTTCCATTGTGTCTATATAAATAGCTGCATAAATGACACACTCTTTCTGCTTGCTACAAATGGCATACAGTATGTATATATGCGAGGGTAGCTTACAAAGTTGGCTGCAACTTTGGCTTGCTATATTGCCAAAGGCGTTGAATGCAGCAAAGTTTTGCGCTATGGAAGTAAATGACTAAGCAATACTCTATCTATAGAGAACCGAAGAGTTTCACAGATCTTGAGAATCGAATAGAAGAGCATACACTAAGAGCTGTCAAACAGAGGGTAAATGTATAGAAAGTTACTGTAGCCGCTATCTCTAATTGGGTATAGCAATTATGTATATATGAATGTACGAGGGGAGGTCTAGTAAGTTCACTACATTAAATCAGATTCTTCTTTTCATATTGAGACTAGCGAATCTTTCTCCATAAGAACTGTTCATATATTCTAAATAAAACTCACTATAGACAGTTATATAGCTATAGAAGCTAACTAGAATCGGTCTATATTACTATATTAGATGGCAATTGCATAAAATATATACGAGGGTAGTTAGAAAAGTGTTCAGCTAAGCTAACAATTTGTATTCAGTGAGCTGCATATAAAATACAGAAGTTTTACAAACTATAAATCCAATCTTGACATATACATATACACGAGGGTAGTCCGATAAGTTATCGAGAATATATATTGTATCATGTTCTATCTTCCATTATTTTTACGTTATGATTGGTCATTTTGAAGGCTGCACTTCTATTTAGACATGCGTATATACGAGGGCAGTTTGAAAAGTTATTGGTTTATATGTTATTCTTCGTTCTTTCTATCTACCTATGTCTTTCTCTTAAGATTCAAAGCTTCATATACTGTCTATAACTCTATATGTATAAGCGAGGGTAGCCCACAAAGTTGTCGTTCCTTCAATATTCATATAAGCTTGATTGATATTTATATAAATTAAATAAATTTCTTATTTTTGTCATTTCTATCTCATCGAATCTTTCATTTTGGTAGACTACCCTGTTTGGGTCCGCACTTTTTCTAGGGTATGTGCAGGTGTGTGTCAGCTGTCATATACTCACTTTATTGTGTGGCAATACGATGAAGGCTCCGCCACCTGCCGACTCCACAATGATGGCCAAAAACTTTGGATTTACCGCACAGAATGTGGAGTCCCAACTGGATTTGGATACACGTATATTATCGTAGCATTGTTCCCGTTTTAATGACTGCCCATAGACGTGACGAAATTTTGAGCTGCGCACAACACGAAATGACATCTTCTGCTTCTGCTTCTGCTGCTGCTTCCTCTCTTCTTCTTAAACGTCTTCTCCTGCTTTGTATGTCCTCCTCTGCTTCGCTACTGCCCTTGGAACTGCCGTTAGGTGAGTAACTCTGCTTCTCTCTCTCTCTGGATTTGTTTGTGTTTCTTTGGGCAGTTCACTTGAGACTTGACGCGGATTTTCTTTTTGTTGTATTGTTTTTTTTGTTGTTGCTTTCTTTTACCTGTGAAAAAGACGATGAAGATAGACAGAGCTTGTTAGTTGCTGTTGTGGATCCGTTGTCAAGAGTTGTCTGCTTTTAGGCAGAGGTAGGAAGGCCTATTCCTACTATTATGAAACATCATTTGAATCGTTTTGACACAGGGCTCCAAGCAGTCAAAAGTTTTCGTTAGATACCTAGGTGTATCTTTGGGTTGTTTCTTTACATAACTCTACTGCAGCCAATCAAATTACTCTACAAACTAACATTTCCTCTTTATGCCTAACAGTCATGCAGCTGCTTGAGAAGCGCGCTGTTATTTAACAGCTGTTAACAAAAAACTTTCGCTTATTTTCATATTTTGTATTGAGACGCATTCATAATAACATTTATGCATAGGCATAACAGCTGTGGGCATAACAGTAGCATAACATGCTCTGTTATTGAAGACATCTAAAATCTTTGAGCTGTTAAAGCTCAAGCTTGGCAAATGGTAATACATTTCTATACAAATATCTGCAAGAAGTGAGTTTATGCTTTTCTCAACAAGCCGAGCTCTGCTAAAAGTAGGAAAAGAAATATATAGAAAACTAAAAACAGATGTTTATAAAGTCTGTTTTGACCTAACAGCTGCAGTCCCTTATTAACAAACAGAAGTGTAATGCAATAGCTGCTATTAATAACATCAGTAGGCTAGGTTAAAGCTCTGTAAAAGCTTTAACAGACAGTTCAAGCGACCTACTAAAACAAGTGTATATAAATTTCTATTCAATACTGTTTCTGTTCACATTTAACACCTGTTAATATAAGTGAATATTTAATTAACATAAAAATGTTATGTTAAAATGTTGGTAAGGCTAACAGTTTAACAGTTTAAAATAATAGTATACAAAAATATAAAATATATTAAAAATATATAATATTTTCATAGCATTGAACAACTGTTAACATAACATTCACTGTTATTAACATAAGTATTTCATCTGCTAGCTCCGTAAACATCTTCAAATTAAATTTAGTGTCTAGAGTTAAATCAGTTCTAACATTTTTATATTCAAAACTATTTGAATAGAATATCTGTTAACATTTTTACAGCTGCAAATATAACAGCGTCTGCTTTTAGCATATGTGAACTTCCTTAAAGTCTAAGTTTAACATTTTTAAATACAAAACAGTTTCAATACCATTTCTGTTAACATTCGACAGCTGTAAGCATAACAGCATTTGTGATCAACATAAAAAGGCCATGCACAAGCTCTGTAAACAGTCTTAAAACTTGTTTTTACTTCTTTAAATCATATTTTAGTTGATTATACAATCAATTATTGTAATATGTAGATAAATGTGTGTAACAAATCGCAAACCCTGCCCCAAACAGCGCCTCTGTAATCGAGTTGTCGATTAGCTGCGAGCCGTGTCACAACCTCGATTTGTTTAATAAATTTGCATATTACGTGGAGCGAACGGCAATCAATAAGCAGCTCCGTTTAGCTGTGACTTAACCCGACGAAAACAAATGACATTTTCTGCTTTGTTTAGATTTGTTTTGTTTGGCAAGTGTTGCATAAACAGAAACACAAACAGATAACGAAATATGATTAAAAGAAAACGAAAATTATAAATTGGGAAAAGCCCAAACTCTCTTAGAACACTTTCCCCGCGTCACTTTCTACTCGCGCTGCCACGAAACAGCGAAACGTGTTCAATTATCAAAAGTTAATTAGAAACTAAAGTGAATCAAACAAGTGAGAGTAAGTTAGTTATAGTGGCGAGTGATCGACTAGCAAATACCCTGTACAACATGACTGACTGCTGTTCTCTATTGACAAATGCAAATATTTTATATTTCTCTCCTCCTTATGTGGATAACAATAGAGTAGAGCATCCAAAATGTCCAATATATCTTTTTCAGTGCTTGCTTTGGGATGTTCTACATACCAAACCTGTTGACTCTTGATACTGGAAACCTGTCAGCTATGCTCAAATAGCTCAATTTTTATATCGATATTAATCGAATCGATGAAAATTGAAAAAGTTATCGATTATTTAAAAGATATAGCTCGATTTGATGGAAATCGATTATTCTAAAAACTTTGCATGAAATAGCAAAAATTTTATATAGATTGTGGTCGATTTTATGGCAATGCAAAAGGAGTTATCGATTATTGGCAAGAAATAGTTAAAAAGCTATTATTATTATTTGATACAAATATCTCAAATTTGGCGCAGATTTTAATCGATTTAACGAAAATTGAACTAATTTAATGAAAATTAAACTAATTGATCGATCATTTGAAGGAAATAGTTAATATCGATAGCCCAAATTGAGTCTGAAGTCTAAGTCGCCTCCTGCCCTCCTGCCCTGCTGCACACATTTTAGTTAAATCTCAATTCCAAATGTCTATCTACATTTCTAGCAGCTAAAGCAGGCAAGGCCATTCCAAGTTTTATATCGATTCTAAACGATTTCATGTAAATAGCAAATAAGTTATCGACTATCGTTAGAGAGAGAAAGAGACGAAACTACATAGCCATTACATAGCTCATACTGAACTAAAGATCCATGGCTGCCCCATGCTACCCTGTTACTACTTACTGGCTTGCATGGGGTATTACAACAATCAGACTGTAGGCAGCTACGAGGCGCTGCTTTATTATATGACATCATAATGCTGAAATAACGAATCGCTGGCTGACAACACGTGAATTATGGCCACATAAAGAAAGAATACAACAACAAAAACAATAAAGAAAAGAGGGAAACAAACTTCAATACTAACCACAAATTCGCAACTCTTTCGGGCTTTTAAGGTTGGGCCAGATATACCTATGGACATACATATACCCATATACACCTGCCCTGCCCCGTCCCGGCCCGCTTTAGCAGTCATAAATGGCATGGCAAAGCTTTCGTTTTTAATCAGTGAAAAACTCGAAACTTGAGAAACAGAAAACACAAAACACAAAACCAAAAAAGAAAAAAAAAAGCTAAAGAAAATGTCAAGTCGCTCGTTAAATTATAATATGCGCTTTGTCTACACTCACAAAGGGTAGCTTAACTATCTAAAGACAGTTGGAGGTCTATACAATCAGTTCAGCTGTGATCAGAAAAATAGTAGTGCAGCTGAAGTGTTGCACTGCAAAATATTGTGATTAACTTAATATTTTGAACGCAATTTGAAGCGAGCATTAAAACTATCATATCTTTTGATATACATATATACAAACATTCAATTTGTTTTCAAAATATATGCTTATCACAAAATCTTGCTGTCCACTAGCTGCACTACTATTTTCATGACCAGCTGTAATTTTAATACAAATATTTTCGACTCAAATGTTTATGTACAAAATAAAAAATGAAAAAAAATTATATATACACAAAAGTATATTGCCTCTATTGAACACTAAAGTGATTCTAAATTAAAAAGAACAGAATACCTATACTGAACTATATGGAATAACTATGCTACAAAAAGAACCAACCTATATATGACTAAATATATATGTACATATATATATATATATATATATATATATATATATATATATATATATATATAAGTGTATATGTATGTATGTATATACATTATTTGTGTACTTTCTATAGCAATCATCAATCGTTAATCATTTATGTAAAGCTTTTGAGCTAATCATCAGTTATGCTGTTCCCTAAGCTCTTAGCTGTATTTCATACTAAACTTTATATGCCACTCTATATAAAGTATATAGTGTATATATTATACTAACTATACTAACTCTCCATAGTCTGGCAAACACAATTTTCAGTTTCTAATAACTTAGCTGCCACATATATGTAGTTTTAGCCATATCAACGTATGGACAAAAACTTAACACTTTATAGATCGTGTATAGCTACGACGATATATATATATATATATATATATATATATATATATATATATATATATATATATATATATATATATATATATATATATATATATATATATATATATATATATAAACCAATTTTAAAGTCTCTAGCTGCAATAAAAGGGTATTTAATAAGCATTCAAATCAGAGTTGGTTTTGCTTTAAAACATATTTTCTGCTGTGCCGAAAGTATTATATATATATATATATATATATATATATGTATATAAATATGTTTATATGTAAGAGTTCTTATACAGTAATATGGAGAATTTGTCATTGACCTGCTAAAGAATCATAAACATACACAATTATATATACAAATATATACATACATATGCTTATACGAATATAAATATTTTAAGTATTTATTTGCTTTTGACATTGTTGTGAAAAGCGTTGCGTGCGTGTGTGTGTGTGTGTGTGTAACTGGGTGTGTGTATACACACACACACGTATATGCATATACATACATACATATACATATACATATATACTATATATTTTAGTCACTATTATCGACGCGTTCTGCTGATATACTTTATCAGCAAATAGAATTGCCTAAAACACACTCGAAAATAAAACTAAAAAAAAAAAAAAGAAAATTAAAACGAGCTCTTGAAATGGCCATAGACATAGACATAGACATAGATATATATATATATATATATATATATATATATATATATATATATATATATATATATATATATATATATATATATATATATATATATATTATATAGAGAGAGAGAGAGAGAGAGAGAGAGAGATCGATTCATGTGTCTGTTATTTATGATGTTTATATATTTACGCCTCAAGAACACCTTCGCTAGAAACATTTTTGAATAAAATTTCACAGCTGCTGAAGGTCAAAACAAAATTAAAAAAAAAAAACATAAACGAAAACTTATTAATAGAAAATTCAATCATCTTGCTTAAAATTCAATTTTCATATAAGAGAGAGATAGAGAGCGAAAGAGAGAGATGGAGATAGATAGAAAGAGTGGGAGGCATTGTAATTTGCGTTCTTAATATTTTTAATTCATTTGCAACATTTTTGACAGCTTTTGCCATTGCATTCCTTTGACGATAAAACACTAAAAATACATATATATATATATATATATATATATATATATACACATATACATATGTATGTATATGTATGAACGTGCATATATAACGGAAGTTGATATTGAGTAGAAATACTTGTTATATCGTAATGCGGGCTGCGGGTGGCACAGAATAGCGGAGAGGAAGTAGTAGAAGAGAGAGAGAGAGAGAGAGAAGTGAAAGAGAGGCTTGAGACTGCTGAGCAGCTGAGCTGTTAAAAACAGTGGGCACAAATAGTTAATGCATAACAAGGCGAAGTACTAAGGCTGCGCGCATGAAATGAAGAGCTGAAAGAGGTGCAAGAGAGGCTTCCGACTGGCAAACAGTAGCTGCAATTAGTTAATGTACTATATGCGAGTGACAAGTCGAAATGGCAGCGCGGCCATAGCAACAGTGGCTGCCAATAGCTAACGTTCAACTATGTTACACATAATTACTTGTCCTTCAGCTTATCTTTTCTCTAATATATAGATATCGTAACAAATCCAATGTTTAGTAGTAGAAAAAAAAGAACTATGATTAGATAAGCTGCCGGTAAGGCAAATAAAATAATATTTTGTAAGTGCAAATAATCAAAAGTTTAAAGCTTACGTGGAAATGTATTTATTTATTGTATGTATAGATATAGATAAATGCAACAATATGTTGTCAGTGAAAAAAAAATATCAAAGTGTAAAGTTTACTTTTATTAAAGATATGTTAACAACTAAGCTGACTAAGCAAAAGATAATATATTTTTTCCTAATAATCAAATGAATATGAAAGTTGCGTATATTTGAAAGATATTTTTATAAATATAAACAAACATTTGCAAGCATTTCCTAAATTTAGCTCGCATATTCTAAAAGCTAATTCTGATTCTTGTATTATTTATACAACTGTAAACAGCTGTGATCATAAAAATAGTAGTGGACAGCCAAATTTTGTAATAATAATTACATTTATAAAACAGTCTGCAATTATGTAAATAAAAAATATAAATGTTAATTTTAATTCTCGTTTCAAATTGTGTTTAAAATATGTTTATCTCCAAAAATTTGCTGTCCACTACTATTTCTATGACCACAGCTGCATATATGCATAGTTCTACCTAAGAGTGGTCTAATTGCTGGCACGCACTGTACTCTGTCTACATTTACAGCAGCTTCCATTGCTTATTTCTCATTACGATGCAGCGCGCTGATCGGTTCATCAGTTGATGATGATTGTAACGCGCTGCTGCTGCTGCTGCTGCGACGTCAACGGCGCGGTCGACTGCGACGTGGCCACAAATTGACTTAATGCTTGATTGCAAATCTTAACGCTTTGTCGAAACGTTCAGCGGCCAATTCTAATTGCTAACAACATTTGCTGCCTCCTTTGGCGGCGTGACTAAAAAACCAAAGCGCAAAAAAGGGTGAACAGTAAGAGGAAGGGAGAGAGAGAGAGAGAGCGAGAGAGAGGGAGGGAGCGGCACAGTTGCAGTCACAGTCGTCAATTAAGCGTTGTTGTAATTTTTCACAGTGCAATGCAATCGTGTGTAAGAAATGAAATGACAAACGAAGCGGTCAATGGATGAAGTGGCGAGTGGCATGTGGGCAAGTGTGCAAGTGGGGCCAGAGAGCGCAAAGGAGTGCCGCTCCAATTGGCTGCTGCACCACAATGCTAATGCAGCCCGTTATAAAGCCGAACATCTAATTAGATGACAACGGGCGGTGTGAATGTGTCATAAGCAACACATAAATAACAATTGCACTAACAATAACAATGACAATAACAATAACAATAACATATACATAAGCTACACAGTAAGAAAGAAAATGGAAAAATATTCAAAAATATTCAATTAAAACTTCATATAAACAACAGCTGGCTGGACTCGAACCAGGGCAGACTGGTTTAGGAGGCGCATGCCTTACCATTAGGCTACTCCCGTTCTGTGTGAGCTCACAGGAACCGAGAGAGAGATAGAGAGAGAGAGAGAGAGGGTGAATTCGCCTTTAGAAATGACTATCAAACACGAATTCGCCTAATGTCAATTGACTACTGCTTTCTTCCTGTGTGACAGCAAGAGAGCGAGGGAGACAGACAGACCAGTGTGTAAGCATTGCAATTGCAATTCAATTCAATTTCAATTTATGCAAAGTTACATTAACATTTTGTTTCACTGTATATAATTATTGTTTTGCTTGATGTCTTTGTGTAGGTGGCAAATGAATCATTAATGCCAGACGCGACTGCCCGATAAGCATCTGCAGCTGCAAGTGCAGCGCTTATCAGTCATCGAGCATCGCATGGAAAACTTTCGCTTGCATATTGTGAATGCAACTGCAGCTGTTCGCTGCAGCGCAGAGCTTGATGATGTCATTAAGCATTACTATAATTGCCAATGGCATGCAACAAAAACAACAACAAAAACAACAACGACAACAACGACAACAGCAAATACATCGTCATCGTGATTGGGCTGACTTGTTGTACTTAGGTTCATCAAACTGCTGCTGCTGTTGCCTGTTGCCTGTGCGATTAACTTAAATCTTGACAAAAAGCGCGCAAGTGTCTGCCCTGACACAAGCGTTTGACAGCGCTAGCTAGAGATGTGCGCGTGCTGTGTGCTGACAAGGCGAATACTCAAAATGGCATCAATTTGACTATCGTTAACTACCTGTGCCTCATGTAGTTAACAAATTAACAATTTATCGCTTCAAGCTAATTAATTATATAATTAATATTAATTTTATATTAGGTTTTCTATTCGTGCGTATTCGTGCCAACGCAAAATTCACGACACGCATTCGATACAAATAACACGCAACTACAAGCACGAGAGACCGAGAGAGAACAGGGTGAGAGAGCGGAGGGAGAGCGGGCACATCGGTGGGTGTCGGTGTCGCCGCTGAGTGAAAGTGGAACTCGGCTGCTAAATTTAACTATGCATCGCTTGTTGGTGTTGTTGCTGTCTTAATTGCACGACGCTTCTCTGTTTCGCGTCTACTTGTTGCTATTTCTGCCGCATTTACGCTTAGTCAGACTGGCGGCATTTGTTGTTGTTGTTGCTGTTGCTATTCGGACACTGCACTGTGGACAACAAAGCCATTTGCAAATCGAAAAAAACTGTTTCCCACAGCTGCTTTCAATAAAAAAAAACTTTTACATACATTTATATATAATCAATATACTATGATATAACATATATGTTATGTTTAACAGATTAGGCAATCGAGTCAATCGAATATATTAGCTTTACAAATTTATGCTTTGTATGCTGCCAATTTTGCCCATAGTCAACGGTCATTTAATTTGCATACATATTTTGCACACGCATACACACATACGCACACACTGCATGCGTTTCTCATTTATATTTTGTCACTAATTGGCGTTTGCTGCGTTTCTTGCTTTTTTTCGCCGCCGTTGCTTAACCCATTTTTGGACAACGCCTGGCAGCAACTACGACAGCGACAACAGCTATGCGTGGGGGGGCGTGCTCGCACGCGCTCTTACACTTTCTAAGAGAGCGCCGCAGACGTAAACGCAGACGCAGACGTGCGCTGCTGGAGGTCGTTTGTTTTTCACACTTGTTTCACACACACACACACACACACATACACATACACAGAGGCATACATACATACATACACACGCACTCATATAAAGAGCGAAAGAGACTGCTAATGTGTAATTCTACGCTTTGGCCAACTTGAAGCCACGTTTCTTGCCACAATATTTCAATTACAACTTATCGCATGCGCCCACAGTTTAAAGACAGTTAAGCGAGTGTGCCTGACTAGCACATACCCTGCTAGCAAAATCAATTTATATAACTTTTATAACGATTAAATGCTGACTCAGCATATTCAATATAATTTATGCTTCTTAAATTGTTTAAATATATACATACATACATATAGTTTCAGAAGCTTATATACCCCATCTTTCGAATACTCAAAATATACAGGGTAGACTTGGTTGACCAAACTAATTGCACGCATTGGAACACCCCCGCGCATATAACTGTTTTTTCAATTTAACTTGTTGCTTCCAGAGCAACAATTGGGCGCATTCTCTCTCTCTCTCTCTCTCTCTCTATTGCGCGCGCTCTGGGTTGCAGCCGCTCTCTCAGCTATTGACCAGAACATTATAAACAAGCTAGCCGGAAAATGTTAGCGCAAAGAGCGGGCAACGGCAACGGCAACGGCAAACAGCAGCCAAAACACACACGAAAATTACAGCTAAAAGCGAAAGAATAAAAAACAATTAATTTAAATAAGTGTATTTCTGTGAGTCTGAGTGTGTGTGTGAGGCGAGAAACGCAGAAATCTTTTGCTTGCTTGCTTTCGTTTTGTTTGCTTTTCTTTCATTTTGCAACATTTTTCGGCGTTCGGTCTTTTTGTTGTTGTTGGCGCTGTCCAAGACGCTTCTCATTTTTATTCCCTTTTTTGGAGTGTTGCGACTCATATAACACTGTGTGGGAGCGGGAGCGCATGTGGCAACATTTTATAGCTGCACTCTTCATATGCATTGCGCTCACCACTCACAGCACACGCATACGTACACAAGCGCGCGGGCAACACACAAGCAAACATACTCTCACACAAACACACACATGCACACATACTAACACAATTGTCGCACTTATTTTATTTGCCGAGATTTTGAATGATTTTGTAATACGCGCGTTCAATTTTTAAATGTAAGCTTATTAGTAAATTACTTGTATATGATTTATAAATTAAATCAAATGGCTGCCACTTGATGCTTGGCTATAAAAAGTGCCACAATGATTCATTGACATTTGTATTTGAAATGCCAAAGTTGCCGCAGAACTGAAATTCCATCAAAATAAAATATACCCACACATGCACACACAACACACAAACAGAGATTTAAAACACTCACTTTAATTTAGCATTTATGCTGGGGCACTTGTGCACTTTTTGTATTTTGAGTATTAGGGAAATTCGAAATTTCGCACTTTTGTTGTTGTGAACTGTTTCAAGAATTTGCGGTTACACCGAGCAGACGAAACGTAGCAAAACGCCGACGAGCGAGACGAGAGAAAACAAAACTGAATAACCAAGTAGTGTGACCGCAGTTAGCAGAGTGAAATAATACAACAGCTGTGCAAGTCGCAAAATACCAAACACCAAAATACCTAATGAAAACATAATCACTGGCCACCCTAACTACTAAATACTTCACTTTATTTTAAATTTAATTTAAATATTGTAAAAAAGAGGCATTTCAATTTGTTTGAAATATGCTTGAATTATTTGTAGCTTGTTTGTATGGTTTTTGCATTGTAAACCGCTTTTGAAGCTCTTCTAGGTGTGAATTTACTTAAGTAGTGTGACCGCAAGTAGTTGAATTCAATAATGCCAACACACAAAATACCAAAATATCTAATTATTGCCATTATTATTTATTTATTGGCTAAAACAATATTTTAAATGAAGTTTAACGTGCATTCAAATCAATTTGAAATACATTTAAGTTGCTTGTAGTTTGTTTTGTTGTTTTCTGATGCATTGTAATCAGCTTTAATAGCTCTATCAGTGGATATTCAAATAGCAGCGCCATGAAAAAGGCAACAATTTGTGTGAGCACAAAAACCAGTACAACATATTGAAACTGAAAATAAAAATAAATAATTCAAAAAAAGATACAATAGGAATATTAACATACCAAATAGAAACTGTTCACATAAACAGGTTGTCGAAAAGAGCCAGCGACAATCCGTAAGACAAAAACATGCCAAAGAAATGCTTGAAAGGAAATGCGCGCCAAAGGTCGAAAGACTGAAAGAGAGCAAAATTCATACGCCAGCCCTGCAAAGGGAAGCAAGGAAGAGAGCCGTCAGTCTTAAGAGAGTGCGAAGATTAAAAGAGAAGAGGCGGCTTCACTTACAGCCCACTTTGAAGCACATGCAGCACACAAAGCCCGCACAAGTTAGAATCCACAAATTCTTATAGATGCCCGCATAGAGAGCCAGCCAGATCGAAGGCTTCTCAAAATCGAATCTGATGAATATATAGCCGGAGAAGAGTATAAGCAGAATAGCCAAGACTAAGAGCCACAGGCTCAGCTCCAGTTGCCATTTGCCTTTGGAGCTCTTCGCCGCTGGCAAAGAGCGAACTTTTAGATAGAATTGCGCACACAGAAAGCCCATGAAATACCCGCCCAAATTTGTGTAGAAAGGCGGGTATATCAGGTAGAATGTCTCCGAATTGCGGAAATAAAGGTAACGATAGGTTCTATGGTGGAAATGTATAGAAAAATACGTTAAAATTATATATTAAAAGTTATAAAAGAAAATATAAAAAATTAAAAAAAATTATAAAAAAAAAGAAAAAATATATTATATTATTTAAAAAAAAAAGATATTTTAAGCATATAAAATTAATAAAAAATATATATTTATATTTTGAAAGAAATTAAATATATGTAAATATAAAAAAAAAACAAAACTACAATAAAAAAAAATAAAATAAATTAAGAAAAAATTATTTTAAATATAAAAAAATTAAAAATGTAAGAAATCATTACAAATTTAAAAAAAAAATTATAAAAAAATTAAGAATATATCAAAAATTTGCATGCAATATAAAAACTATAATTATAAAGCATATTGAAAAACAAAAAATCAATCAAATTTAAAATGTATAATATATATTTGAGATAATATGTAGTAGAGCAGGGCATTGGCTAGTCGATGCAACTTACTCTGGCTTCATGTGATAAACAGCATCCAGATTAAGATAATATGTGAGAGCAGCAGGCACAGCGAATATGGCGAGGATCAACAGGGCATAGATATATCTAGTTAAGGCTGGATGCCTGCAGGAGGGCGGTTTCAAAAGTATGCACCATGTACCATAAAGCCAATAAACTTACTTTTTGGTTATAATAATTATAATGAGAAACAGCTCAAAGAGCTGCATGTCGGCTGCCATATACCAGGTCTGTTGGGCGCACTGTAAAAAATTTAGATTGAGTACACTTTGAGAAAAGTAGCTTAACAATTATATGGAAGAAAAATGTTAGTCAAGATTTTGAAATTCGAAATATCTCAAGTTTTTCTCTGAGTGTACGCCGTGGACACTTACACTCTCCTGCAGCATATAGTTGTTGACAAAGAATATGTTCTTCCACCAGCTCTCACGGCAAAACGTTCTCTCCGCCTCCGTCAAGTGTCGCCAGAACGGACCATCGCCCAGGCGGCTCAGGACAGATCCGTTGAAGAGTATCAGCAGCACTAACGAGGGCAACAGTCGAAAATATCTACTGAAAAACACACGAAAGTAAACTGCGATGCAGGTGAAAACACTCGAGGAACCATTGATCCACCCTCGCTCCGTAAAGTTGGCGTAGAGCAAAAATGCGCTCATCACGAAAAAGATTTGGATGACTGCATTTCCATTCTGAAACAAGGACGTCTCAAATCTGTACAGATAGAGCTCAAAGAATTCGGGATTCTGCAGCTGCAGCGTCATAAAAATCATCAAGGTGTGCCCCAAGATTACGACGAAGACTCCAATCACACGGAATGCATCAAAGAAACGAAGATCGCGCGAGAAATCACTGCCCGACGGCTGTATCAGACGATAATAATTACGGCAGAGCGAAAAGCAGCACAGAAACTGTTGAGCTGTTAGCGAGTGTAGACGAAGTAGAACTTATAGATATTCTCTCTCTCTCTCTCTCTTTCTCTTTTTAATTGTACCCGTACATACCTCTTGTCTTGAGCGCCTGCTGATAGAAGAGATTGCCACGCGCAGCGCTAGCCTCCGTTTGCCTGCGCTTCAAACTAAAATCATAGCTGGAGGAGCTTATGGTCAAGAGCAGCAGCAGAGCGAGCAGCACATAGACAGTCACATCCAGAGCATCTAAAATGAATTTGATTTTTAATACAAAAAAATCAATATTCAACTCGCTTTAAGTCACAATTTAACAAAACTAGCTTAAACAGAGGCAGACTTAGAATGTAGTTAGCGCAATGACAGTGACTGTGACTGGCAAGCTTGAGAACGCAGGTTCGAATCCAACTATTTTCAAGATAAGATATATAGTTTTTGTATTTATTATATATTTTTTTTATTATGTATTTATTTATTATTATTTTCTTATTGTTTTAAACTTTACCATAATTTATTTATTTTTTTTATTTATTTTGTTTTATTTTTAGTGCAATTTGAGAGCCAATGGCGCAGCTATAAATAGACTCAAAAAGGATGTGGCGTCGTGACAGTTGATGACTGGCAAGCGTATGGATCCAGGTTCGAAGCACGCTAAATATATTAAAGTTTTGATTTAATTTTTATTTTATTATTACTTTTTTATATTTATTAATTTTCTTTGAATTCTTTCCTATTTTTTTTTTAATTACAATTTAGCTCAGCTTGCAACGGCTCGCTGTATACGTGGCGCAATGGGAGAGATTGCGGCTGGCAAGCGTGTGGATGCAAGTTCAAAGCCAGCTAAATTTAATACATTTATTTATTTTGTTTAGTTAATAATTTTAATTTAATTTTTTTTTTAATAATAAAAAAGCTGTTTGAAAACTAAACTTGTCTGCAGGCGCTTTTAGAACATTTGCTTGCCATTTAAGCCACTTTAACTAGTTGTTTAATGCAAGTCTAATCAATTACCTCAGCGTATAACTCTTTTTGATTAAACTGCGTGTTTAATTACACCTTTTCAACTATTACTTACCATGCTCCAGTGGCTCATCGGCTCGCTCGCAGTACTCAATGCTGCTGCGCAGTCGCAGCTGATACTTTGGGCCAAGCTCTTTGTTCAGGCAGCTATTGATGAGATGATCGTAGCGCAGCCGCTCATCTGTTGATCTCCTGTGCACCTTGGCATAGTGGCTGCTTAGCTAAGAGTTTGCTCACATAACTAATAGTAGCAGTAGCAAAGGTCATTCCACTTACTTCCTTGTCTTCGACCTTGCCCTCGTATAGCTGCTGTATCTGAAATCGGGTTAGAGTATGCAGCAAACGCTTGCAGCGCTCCAGGCAAACGCCCACGAACAGATGATCGTGTCTATAGTGATGCTTTGCATCTCTGGACACCAGCTCGATTTGCTGCCAGAGCTGAGAGCTCACATTGGGCGCCAGCTCCACATAGACCAAGCAATAGGTGCTGTGAGCCAGCAGCTGACTCGGCTCCTGCTGCAGGCACAGATCGTAGTCGTCCAGCTGATATAAGGCGGGCATTTGCCTATAGAGAGTTACTGAAAAAAAAAAACACAACCAAAGTCGCAGTCTTGCTCATCCTCGCCCATCCTTGACACGACTCACAATTAAATTGCGTATTCGAGCCGTTCGCCCAGCTGCAACTCAAAGCCCAGAGCAAGGCAATGAAAATCAAGTTGTGCATCTTGATTTACGTTTAAAGATCTACTGAAACGATTTCCACGACTTTTGCACTTTATCAAATTGTACAATTGCGTGCGAGAATGCAGCGCTTCAATGGGTTTTATTCACAAAAAAAATAAAATAAAATGAAAATAGATAAATAAAAATAAAATAAAAACAAATCAATCAAAAATATAATATATCTATACATATGTATGTATCTATATATGTATATGTATATGAATATATATATATATATATATATATATATATATATATATATATATATATATATATATATATATATATATATATATATATATATATATATATATATATATATATATATATATATATATATATATATATATATATATATTATCAAAGTCCAAAGTGGTACAAATGTTGAAACTTGTTGCAGAAATTGCTCACAATTTGTAGAAGAAACTTTTTGTATTTCCTTAAAACTTTATTCCTTAAAGCTTTATTCAATCAATCAATTAATCAATCAACCAGTATATCAATTATACAAATCTTTAAAAAAAAACGCAACTTTAACTTACATTTCAAATGCAATTCAACTTCCAATCGTTTGATCTATGACTACATATGTATGTCCATCAGTGTCAATCAGCACATCAATCAACTATTTCTTTTATCCTACATTATATTCACTTACACTTTTGTTCATCAATCATACAATCAATCAGTTAATATTTTCGTACAAATACCTACAGTCCAAAAGGAATTTCGATTAATCTTATTATTCAGTTCTTATTTGTATAAAGCTTTAACTGTTATATGCTCAGATATCAGTCAATCAATCAGTCAATCATTCAATTAATCAACTAGTCAATACTATCTCAAAAACTAGCTACTGCTTAAGGTTGGTTGTTAAACTCGGAAAGCTAAGACTTCGAATTGTTATCAATCAATCAGTCAATCAATCAATCTCTAACTTAATCCATCAATCAATCAAATAATCCATGCTGACTATTGCTAACTCAAAAAGTACCTTTTTACTTAAGGCTTGCAAGCTCTTAGCTTGGCTGCATGCTTTCCATCAATCAATCAGTCATACATTTCTTTTTATATATATTTGCTACCCACTATACTATGTCATATATGCAGCTCCCATAGGTTTCAGGCTTAAGCAAAGCTCGAAGTCAATCATTCCATTATTTAACTCATCAATCAATCAATCAGAATACTTTTGTTTCTACGTTGGTTGCTCCCAGTTCAGCTGGCTAACTTCTATGCCTTAGACACAGCAGTGCCCATCAATCATTACATCAAACAATCAAGCAAGTACCTATTTGTATAGACGCTTACTCACAGATATATATATAAATCAATATATGTAAGTATATATCTGTCTATCCATAGCCATAGGCATTCAGCTCTAAGTAGCTCATCAATCAAACATTTATTTATTTATAGCTTTCAAGCACATTTTTCCATTTATTTTAATTTTTTTTTTTTATCATAAAAATTCGTATGTAAAAATAGTTTTGTAAGTGTTTTTTCGGCTTTTTGGTTTTTAGCTTAGGCCAAATGCTTGCCGGCAAAGAGCATCAGATTGCGTTGCGACTTGATCAGGTAGAGAAACGGATGCGTTGCAAAGAATCTCTTACGCCGGATTCCCATTACGGGCATGATGCGAAACACTGTGGACAAGCCATACAGATACAGATATATTTATATATATATATATATATAAATGTATATTCATTTCTTTATTATAAAACATGCTTGGATTAGTAGGTAAAAGAGTTGTTTTAGTGCCATAGATTGTCAGACTGAAGAGATGCGTTCAGGGTCCGGCGAGCTTGCCAGCAAAGAGCAGCGCGCCCTGCCTTTTGGCAATGTAATAAATAAATGGATGATCGGCATGGAATCGGAGCGGTTCCGGCTGGAGCATGGGCATCGAAGCAAAGCACATGACCATAGCTATAAAAAAAAAGGAGACATAATGGAAGACAAGAACAAAAACACACACGATTAGTCCAGTACGATAATATGCTGATTGATGCTGATTGATGAACTTGGAGTAGATCAAGATAACTTATATAGCTGAAATGATATAGGGGTTGCTATGCCAGATGATTGATGCTGATTGATACGGATTGGTGAAGCTTGAAATGATAAAGAACGTGCAGTAGACTATAGTATAGTATAGTACAGTATAGAATAGTATAGTATAGTATAGATCGCGCCTCTACAATTGAGTTTAAATAGAACTAGAAATAGAACTCAATAAAGATCGCAGATGAAGAGAAATATGTAATGAATGTGGGGCTAAAAGACAAAATCAAAATATCGATTTTTATCGATAAAAAGGAAATGGGATTAGTTATCAAAAAAATGAAGAATTCGTATAGACGGACCGAAGCACATGGCTAGATCGACTCAGCACGTCGCCCTGATACAGAATATCCACGCCTCCTTCAGCCCTGAATGGGAAATACATGGAGATTTCTGAATAAAAGTATTTAAAAGTCTTTCAAATGTTTGCTTTTATTTGGAAATTGAATATTACATAAGATAAAAAGTAAATAGAAAAAAAAAACCTGCAAAAGTAAACGCAAACTCTAAAATAGATCGATTCATATAGAACTAGTGAATCGAAAAAAAGAAAATCTTAACTGAAACTGGAAGTTGCTTTGAGAAAATCTCTTAAAACGTTAGCATTCGGCCGGCAAACAGCGGCGCAGCATCCTTATTATTGATAATGAAATATAGAAACGGATGATCGACATCAAAATAAATGGGATCCGGTTCGATGAGCATCATTTCAGACATGACTAGTAGAGCTATGCGCATGAATGCGAAGACAGAACATTGATCAGATTGAAGAAGATGAAGAACAAGATATAGATCGCAGCTGAAGAGTAATGTATAATGAATGGTGGTGGGCGCTATCTACGGGGGTCTATGTGGGGGTCAAGAGTACAACCAGATTAATTGGAATGTTCCACTTAACAAACTTTATTCAAGCATGCAATAATACACATTATACAAGAGCTATACAATATATACATATAAATATATATGATCGAATTAAAACTGTTGCCCTTTGCCCGCAAAGAGCGCCACGCCCTTCTGATTGGCTATATAAAAGATAAATGGTCGGTTCACATGGAACTCAATGGGTGGCGGCTTGAAAGAACACGATTTTGTACGACACATGACGATAGCTGTTCAAGAATGAGAAGATTAGAGACAAGACAATAAATAGAATAGGTAAAGTCCAATATGATATAAGTGTGATAAGTGAGGAAGAGCTAAGATAATAGATGAGGACTGAAGGTAGGTTAGGGATACAATACGTGCAAGTTGAGTCAACAGATATATCCGAAATGAATGATTGATCTAAATTGAAAACCCAGATATAATACAATAATGTTAGGATAAAGAGTGAAGTCTATGAATAAAGTAAACTTAAGAGCCAAATAGATTCGATCAGATGAGGAAGCAAATGAGAGTAGATAAACTGAATAGAGAGGGTATTTCGATAGGCGAAGTCATTTGGTATATATAATTACATCAGAGGCTAGACAATAGAGAATTATATGATCAAGTAGAAGATAGATGATCATAAAAATAGTAGTGCGACCAAAATGTTGGACAGCACTACTATTTTTATGAGCAGCTGATATGGATATATTAGACATCCAAACTAGATCGAAGCTGTATATAATGTATATTAGCGGGCACTCTATTATCTGAACTAAAGCTAAGTCTATAAAGTTTATCATCTATATAATAGATTAGATATAAGTAGCTAGGGTATTAATGAACTTTATAAGCCAATTGAACAATGATTTACAACGCATAGAGTCGCGATTAGAGATAAGTGAAGAGAGCAACAGAGATAGAGAGCAAATACAGTTTCGATTGTTAAATGGGAAACGCCCTTTATTAACTTAAGAAAAAAAAAATACCCGTAAAGTTATCTAAATCATTCTAATTAGTGCGTTGACCTCTGCTAATACCCCTGCTAAAGCTCTTCATGTTGGGCTGGCGTTGTTGCTGTTGCTGTTGTTGGTGTTATTGCTGCTGTTGCCGCATCAAGTCGCACGACGGCGCCCGAGAAGAGTTGCAACTGCTCCCTGTGGTTCAGCATAAAGATGAATGGATGATCGGCATGGAACTGGTGCGGCTGCTCAATCGAAATGACACATCGCTTCATGCGCACCACGGCGGCTAACAATGAGAACACAGACAGAATGAGAGACAGACAGAGACCCAAACAAGATGTGCAATGGGTACAGAAGATGAGGATGCAATAGATAGATGCCCTCAGAAAATGGCCTTAACTTACCCGTTGCAGCAGCCGCCTCGGTGCCGTGCTCATTGACATCGATGAACGCTTTGTGTATGATAGCCGAGACCTTCAGTTCCTCGGGGCTCTTCAGCATCTTTCCAAACTCGGCCTGGTCGGAGAACAGACGCGTCATGCCCAACTGTAAGTCGATAGAGCCGTTTACATACATCTATGTACTCAGATATAGAAATATCAGCTGCTCACCTGCTCGAAAACGGGCGTCAACTCCACCTGGAATTCGGCCTTGAATTTGGGCAGCTTGACAACCACTTGGCTGCTCTGCAGCTGATCTGTGATCTTGGAGAGGGGCGTACCGCGCAGCTGTTGCTCCAGTTGTGGCAGGCCCGTTTTACTATTGGGCAACAGGATGAGCATGGACAGATCGGAGTCCTTGTAGGGTAACTCCAGGGCGGCGGCATTCAGCTCTGGCAAATCAGCATAGCGAAAACGTTCCTTAACATTCATCATGGGCACCTCGACACCGTCGACGTCATTCAAATGGAATCTCTCATTGCGCGTCGCATGCTCCGGAAACTTGTGCACCCAATTGCCCTTGAAGTGTATCGCATTGATCAGCACCAGACGCGTCTCAGCATCTAGCAGGCTGGGCTGCACTAGATCTTTGATCAGTTTATTCGTTTGCTGCTCCACCCACGAGTTGATGATGCTCGCTGCCTCCACATTTCGTGCAAACTCCACATTCTCGGCGGCCGACAGAAATTGTTTCGTGAGCAAATGATTGAATTCGTCATTCAGCTTATAGCTCTGCTGCACATAGATCTTATTCGCTATACGCAATATGGAGCTTTTTTCATATTCAGCGAGCACTTGATGAAAGCTTTCGGCTATTTGCTGAGCATCGCTGGAGACTAGGCCAAGTCCACGATCCAGTTGGGCAGCTGTTTCGCCCTCGGCGCCCAGGCGAGCCATGGCCGCGCAGGTTTGTATCGAGAAGGGCGAGAAGACCACATTCGTATTGGGCTTCAATGCAATCAGCTTGCCATACAAATTGTTAGAGAATTCGGCCAAACGTTGGGAAAACTCGGCCAAATTATTTCCCTCTGGATTGGACATGATTTTTGCTTGTGAATTATGGAGCTGAGCAAATGCAATTGGCAGCAGCGACAACAACAGCAACAGCAACAGCGAGTAGTTCACGCAGCCTGCAAATAATGCGAATGATGTCAGATATTCAGTAATGAATCAACTATGAATTATTTCATAAATTTTATGTAATTCCCACTCTCGATGAGTCACCTCGTCGTTTGTTGTTCAGTATGTTTAGTTGGCGTTGTTTAGCCGTCTTGCTACTGTTTATATTCTTTCTCTTTCACTAAATACGTGTGAGAAATGCTTTTAAATTGCGTGTGTGTGCGGCTTCCTCCAGCGGCGTTTTATTTATCCAATTTTTTTTCCGTTTTCTCAATAACGAGTAGCAGGCCCCCACTTAGTTCACACTGGCTGGCGTCTGAACACCAACTGAAGACGAACGCGCAGTGCTGTGCTCTTTTTACGTACCTACCCATGTATGCGTGCGTGTTTTGGATATTCTTCGATTCTGTTTTCTCTCTGTGTTAGATACGACGCTCTTTCAACCCATCTAAACGCCAGCTCTCTGAGCGCTGGGCTTATACATGTACTGCATTCATATGTATGAGTGTGTTTGCATTCAGAGTCATTTACAGTGTTGCCAATTTAGCTATTTTACAAATTGTGATATAGCGGTTGGCGGGAATTATGGCTATAATGAACTATTGAATGTGGCTTATTTTAAGCGTGAAGAAAATGTCGGAAATTGTGTAAATTTAATGTTTTATAAGAAAACATCATACCCACAGATAGGGCTTGACAACATGAAAATATGTGTTTATTTTTTTCAAACTAAACTGGAAAACATCATTAAAATTAGCAATTATTAAATTTGAAGTGATTTCGGCATTTTTTTAGTCACACAAAAAGCTTGCCCTTCATAATACAAGCTTTTTTCGATTTTTCAATATATGTTTAGCTATTTCTATTGATCTGACTGAGTTGGCAACACTGTCACTAAATTGTCTGCTTTGCTCTCTCTCTCTATTTCTCTCTCTCTCAAGCATGTTGAATCTCCACTATTTTTGTTTGAGCGTACATATGCATGTCCGCTCACATAAATGTGTTAGATCTGAGCATTAGTTACACTGCATGCATATGTGTGGGTGCTTACAGTTTTTCTCTCTATGAATTTTACTCTCGTGCACTTTTCTGCGCAAGTATGCTCTCTTAAGTATAAATATAAATGTGAGTAGGATCTACCTCTCGCTCACTCTCTCGAGCTTCTTCTGACAGTCATCGATATCAATTTGACGAATCTCAGTTGTAATTATACATTCCAAGTTTGCGCAACATGGCGGACGATTCTCATTAATGTTTTGCGACGTAGAAAACAATGATTCAGGCTTTGAGCAAATTTATTTGGAGTATACGTGGCGTTTCTCTTCGTTTTCTGTAATGAAATACGCTGACGACGAATCTGGCCTGTTATCAGATGAGTTTGCCGAACCAAAGAGTGGTTTAGCATTTGAGTTAAAGTTCAATATAACTGCAAATGAAATGGTATACTTAGGTGTACAGCCCAGTTAAATACGTAATATTTGCCATCCTGGGGTCTACAAAGTTAACTATTATTTGCGTGGAAGGCTAATTGAGCAATTCGGTCAAAGGCTTCCCTCTCCGTCGACGCGAACTCTGGGCACATATGGTACAATTATAAATAATAAGCTGTTGGAGAACGATGTACCAATAATTAAATGCAATGTTACGGTGACATTTTTGAAGAAACGGAACTTTCATCAGTTTGTCGTACCCAAAAATGAACATTCCGATGTGACAATTGTGACTCAGGATGAGCGGGTGATACCCGTCCATAAGCTCATATTATCAGGTAAGATAGTTCGAATTCGAAGTAATACCCATATAGATCGAGAAACACTCAACTTTAGGTTACACTCAACTACTCTCTCTCTCTCGCTCTCTCTTTTAATTTCACTTCCTTTACCCTATGTATATCTGTATGTATGCATATGCAGGCATTTGATTTCTCTACTAAGAGGAGAAAATAGTCAAATTGTCAAACCCTTTGCCACCCTCATGGTGAATTTACATTGCTGCATTCTTGTTTTTTTGGAAGAGTGTTAGAGCGTCGACGCACTTAGAAGTGAGCTTTCATTGCGTTGAGCATATACGCATACATATAGAAATGCACCCGCGCGGACTTGTGTGTGTGTGTGTATCGCTGCCCGCTTGAATGTACATACATATTTATGTGCATGCATTGCTTCTATGTATTCTGTTGTGCTGTATGGCTAGTGATGGACTTTTAAAAATAGACTCAATTGAAAATTGCAATCTGAATATTCGCAGCACGAAGCACAGTTTTTGCGGCCATGTTTAAGCATCCAATGGCGGAGAATGAGAGCAATTGCATTGAGATTAATGATCTTAGCTATGACGTCTTGAAGGAGCTGCTGCACTTTATACACTTTATACACGGATGATGCATCGAACTTGCCGCAAATGACTGGAGATCTGCTGAAGGCAGCTGATAAATACGACATCGAAAGACTGAAGGCAATGTGCCTGAAATACTTATTCGATAACTTATCGGTTGAGAGTGCAGCAAACACGTTCTATTTGGCCCATCTCTACGAAGCTGCAGATCTTAAGTCTGCCTCGATTGCATTTATAAAAGCCAATTCCGAAAGTGTTGCCAACACTCTCGAATGGCAAAATATTATTAAATCAAATACGACTCTTATCTTCGAATCGTTTGTTGATGTCGCACTTGTGAGAGCGCATGATGCAGGTAAAGCTGATTTACCTTCCAAGAAAAGGAGATTTACCGTTGAAAACAATGAAACCGTTTAAGTTTATTAAGCAAAATATCAATTTAATTGAAATTAAAATAAATCTATGCTGTATAAAAACATATGCCAGTCGAAATAGCTGTTAATACTATACAAAATACTCAACCTCATTTATCTGTGTTATTGATGTTGAATACGATTTAATAAATTAATGAAAAGTTAATGGATTATCGTAAAATATATAATTTTGGAAAATGTTACTTTAGCTAGCTCTTTGAATCTTAAGAATGCTTATTGAATATGTGATAATAGTGATCTATCGATACTTAGGTAACATTGCCATATAACAAAATTTGATTGATATTTTAATCAACAGCTTTCTTGGTTTTTTTTTTAATATTTTCAAATAGCAATAGGAATATTATAAGCCGTTACCTTGCGCGCTCTACTTATCGTTTACTCACTACTGCGTGCTACGGCTTTTATGTGCAACGCGCTCTGACTGCGCTCATATATTCAACTCACTGTCACCAACGACATGTAGGCGCTCAGTATTGTTTGCCTGCGCTCTTGGGAGCTTGAGTAAGTAACAGAATTGCTCTTTGAATAACCTACAGTGTCTTTTAACAATAAAGTGCGCCCACTGACCACCACCAACTAATGTAAGAGCTCAGTGCGTGCAAAAGTGCGCGTAGATTTGGACACACAGTCGATTAACTTGGACAGCTCTCGGTTTCGGTGTCGGTCATGCTTTGCTGTTCCTGTACACAGCGCACTCTTAACTGCGCCTACGTATGAATGCTCTTTTTTGCGGACTCTCTTTCCTATTTATTAATTGAGACGCTTTTGCTCGTGTATTGAAATTTACTTACCGTGTAATTGCCAAGCGCGCTGCATTTTAATTAGAGCTTAAAAGTTTGTAATAAAAAACACCGGTAAACTTGTATCGCGCACTGACGCGACAAACGTGCGATTCAAACTGAAATTCAATGTGTTCAATAATCTTATTTGCCTGCTTATCAGCTGCCCCAAGTCAAAATAAGACTAAAATTATATATATATATATATATATATATATATATATATATATATATTTATATATATTTATATATATATATATATATATATATATATATATATATATATATATATATATAATATATATATAATATATACATATATTGTGATAAGCAGAAATTTCTAAGAATAATCCCAATTTCAAGCTATGCTTTTAATTAGAATCTTTCAGTTGTATCCCTCTCCCTCTGTCATTTGCTGCCTTCTAAATTGATAATCAAAACAAACAGCGCTAAAATTTAGAGAGCTTTATCAGCTACAAATTATGCTGTGCTCTTTGCTTCGCAACTATAATTGCAACAAGAATTCCTTTTTAGTTTAGTCTCTTTTTCTATTTAGATTATTTTGCTGTTGTCAATTGCTAAACTAAAGAGAGCCTTATCGGCTAAAATGTTTACCCCTCTCTCTCTCTCTCTTTCTATGCCAGCAGTTGCTCTTTAATTTATGAACCTTGAAGTTCATTAAGAGCTCACGTATAGGTAGGATCAGAGACATTGATGGCTGAAAGTAGCTCGCAGGCAGCCATGCGGTCTGCTCTCGCCAATAACTGTTCAGTATCTCACCTTTATTTATCTTATCTCTCATGACAAATAACAATTCTTTCTGTCTGACTCACTCTATGGGCTAGTTAGTCTTCACTTTATAATCGACCCAGTCGGTCGGGTTTGTTATTCAAAATTCTCTCTCTTTGAGCGGTTCGCCTAGATTTTGATTTAAATAAAACACATTTAATATTATTTTTATTATTATGTGAGTGAAATTCCCATTCATTTATATTTAATATACAAATGGAAAGTTTTATTCTCATCTGTATTATAATATTACGATAATTCAATAATTGTTGTTCAGTTGTCAAAAAAAATTTTACTCGTTAATTTTCAAGAGTGCGAAATCAACAAACGATTCGAAGATAAGAGTCGTATTTGATTTAACAATATTTTGCCATTCGAGTGTGTTGGCAACACTCTCGGAATTGGCTTTTATGAATTCAATCGAGGCAGACTTAAGATCTGCAGCTTCGTAGAGATGGGCCAAATAGAACGTGTTTGCTGCACTCTCAACCGATAAGTTATCGAATAAGTATTTCAGGTACATTGCCTTCAGCCTTTCGATGTCGTATTTATCAGCTGCCTTCGGCAGATCTCCATTTGCGGCAAGTTCGGTGCATCATCCGTGTATAAAGTGTATAAAGTGCAGCAGCTCCTTCAAGACGTCATAGCTAAGATCATTAATCTCAATGCGATTGCTCTCATTCTCCGCCATTGGATGCTTAAACATGGCCGCAAAAACTGTGCTTCGTGCTGCGAATATTCAGATTGCAATTTTCAATTGAGTCTATTTTTAAAAGTCCATCACTAGCCATACAGCACAACAGAATACATAGAAGCAATGCATGCACATAAATATGTATGTACATTCAAGCGGGAAGCGATACACACACACACACAAGTCCACGCGGGTGCATTTCTATATGTATGCGTATATGCTCAACGCAATGAAAGCTCACTTCTAAGTGCGTCGACGCTCTAACACTCTTCCAAAAAAACAAGAATGCAGCAATGTAAATTCACCATGAGGGTGGCAAAGGGTTTGACAATTTGACTATTTTCTCCTCTTAGTAGAGAAATCAAATGCCTGCATATGCATACATACAGATATACATAGGGTAAAGGAAGTGAAATTAAAAGAGAGAGCGAGAGAGAGAGTAGTTGAGTGTAACCTAAAGTTGAGTGTTTCTCGATCGCTCTATGTTTCTGAGTTCAGCAAAGTATTATATGGGTATTGCTTCGAATTCGAACTATCTTACCTGATAATATGAGCTTATGGACGGGTATCACCCGCTCATCCTGAGTCACTATTGTCACATCGGAATGTTCATTTTTACAACAACATCCAAGTTTCCTTTCTCCAAAAAAATGGTCGTACCCGTACAATGTACTTTTGTGCAGTTAGATCCAAACTTTCTACTGCAAAGTGCTTTAACCGAACATATTTCTTGCGCAGTCGAAAGGGGTAATCTTTGACTTAATACCTTATCAAAAAAATCTATTGAACACTTAACTTCATAACTCCCAATGATACCCCTTGGGTAACCTTTGGGCTGTACCTTTAAAAATATAGTATCATTGTTTTTACTTATGTCTAACTCTAACTGAATTATGAAAATAGTTGGAACTGAGTCATTTAGGTTTAAATCCTTCAATAAACTTAAATGTTTTATTTCAGATAGATTTGTGATTTGCCATGTATAGTCGAACTGAACTGTTTTAAAGACGGGAAGACTTTTTGAAACTTCCGACATTATAAGAACTTTTAATTTGAGGGAATTCCCAAATCTACAAAAAAATTCGCGCGTTACTTCGACTGCGGGTAGCCAATTCGAACTGCGCCTCAATGAGCTGATGAGCTGCTGCTGCTGGTTGTGTGTACTGCTCATACATATATTTATATATATGTATATATACTTGAGAGAGCAGAGAAAGCCAGAGATAAAGAGTAACGCAATGCTATCGAGTTAAGATTTCGATAGATCGATATAGATTTGAAAAGTAGTTTAGCAGTAAATAGTAGTAGATTGAATCGTCGTATATACTATGAGATAATCAATCAATCTTATTTATTGTGATTGCTTAAAGCAAACAAACTCTGTCTGTCATCGCTCTATTATCTGTCAGTCGATAGTTTGCTATTATCGATACCTGTTGGGTTTTTATACTAACCATACAACACATATAAACATAGACTGGACAGCTAGAAAAAAGTTTTGCAATGTTCTCAGACAGTGCTTTCCGAACCACTCAATTTCGTATTTGCTCGTATCGGTCGCTTTAGGCTCGGGCAGTGCAAAAATACTCCTACGGGCGTTCAACTGAAGTGGTCGGATTTTCTGTGGGAGAGTGATTGTATGCTATTTTTCCTTACTCTCTCTTTCATTCTCTGCTATCTTGAATATTTATTTTTCTATGTGCGCACAAGCAGCAGCATATTAAAATTGACATTTGTTCGCCTAGAGATCACATTTATTTTCTTTCGAGCGAAGAGTATACCAAAATGCAAAGAATTTTTATTATTTGTGAATCGCACACACACACATAAATGATTGTACATGTGAGCAAGAGCTGTGTGCGTGCTTGCTCTCCGCTCTCCACTTTGTCCATTCTGTTCTGCTCTCTGCGCTCTGTGCACTATACAGTATATGGTATATACATATGGATGTATGCTTTGACAAGTCAGATCATCGACTCAAACGTGCTAGAAAAAGCTAAACAACAATTTGAAAACTCCAGAAAAAAAGATTTTTTGTTGAAAGAGAATTTTTATATTATAAATCAAGTAATGTTATTCAGTTCTCTCGGTTTCTTGTGATGGGAAAGCATGAATATCGATCATTAATCTACATCGATTGCTTGAAAGCATGCAAATGTATCATATATACTATGTACATATACTATGTACATTGTGTGTGTATGTATGCTTATGGAAGTATAGAATTAAATAGGAATCGAATATTTGTTAAATATAAGCTGAATTCTTTTTAATTTTCCACGGTTTTTTTTCTTATTTCCGTTTGTTTAAGCTGCGAACGATGAGCGTGCGGCCAGATGATGATGATGACGCATGCATCGCCTTTGCCCGGCAGCTGTATACGGCGGCATTTGAAAACGGTGCCGGGGGGACTGGGACTGGGCCTGGGCCTGGGTCTGGCTGCAATGCCGTCATCTCGCCCATCTCAATACAAAGCTCACTGATGCTGGCCTTGGTGGGCGCGGCGGGCAGAACGGCCGAGCAGCTGCGTGCGGGCCTGCGACTTGGTTCCGGCGGTCCGCAAGAGATCGGCAGATGCCATCAGGCCATGTGGACGCAGCTGTGCGGCAATGGCAAACGGATAACATTGAAGTCCGTGAATCGCTTGTTCGTGAATGAAAATCTCAGCGTGCAGCGGGAATTCACTGAAATGGCGAAGAAGTTTTTCAGCTATCAGGCGGTGGCATTGAATTTCGCCGATTCGATTGGAGCCACGCAGCAGATCAACGAGCTGGTCGAGTTGGCAACGGAGCATAAGATACGAGATCTACTCGAGCCGGATGCTGTAAATGCTGAGACAAGCGCTGTGCTCGTGAATGCGCTCTACTTCAGGGGCCTCTTCAGCAAGCCCTTCACGCCAGAGTCGACAACGCGAGTTGATTTCTACATCGATCAGCACAGACGGGTCAAGGTGGACATGATGTATCAGGAGGATAAATTCAAATATGCCGAGCTGTCCGCATTCGATGCGCGAGCCATTGAATTGCCCTTTGAGGATTCCGATATCAAACTGCTCATAATGCTGCCCAATCAAATCTGTGGCCTACACGAGCTCGAGCAGCAGCTGGGCCAGCTCGACTTTGCCGATCTCGAACAGCGCATGCGTATGGTGGATGTGGAAATGGCTTTGCCCCGATTCGCCATCGAGTTCGATTTGGATCTAACAGAGGCGCTCAAACAGGTAGATCTTACACACATACATACTATGTACATATATATCTATCTATTTCTATGTTGCCATAGTGATTGCGTTACCTTTTATTTTGATAGCTGGGCATTTGTGATCTGTTTGGCAATGCGGCTGATCTGAGTCGACTCTTCCAGGATGCCACTGGTCAAAAAATCTCAGCTGTCAAGCATCGTGGCTACATCGATGTGAACGAGGCAGGCTGCGAGGCAGCAGCTGTTACCTGTAAGCCATATACATATGTATGTATGTATGTATATATGTATATACATACATACATATATAGCTGTGTGGTCATGGAAATAGTAGTTAACGTTTTGTGTAGCACTACTGTTTTAATGACCACGACTATATATATATATATATATATATATATATATATATATATATATATATATATATATATATATATATATATATATATATATATATATATGCAATATAGGTATATTATGATTTTGTTACAGTTTTGAAAATCGTGCCCATGTGCTTCGTTATGCACAAGAAGATCTTCAAGGTGGATCATCCGTTTGTTTTCTTCATACGCACTAGTAAAACCGTTTTATTTGCGGGTCGCTTTGTGGCGCCACAGCTGAGAGAGACCGGCGAGCCCACGCCCAGCCATAGACAGCTAGAATATAGTTAAACTGAATCTATATGTGTATGTATGTGTCTGTGTGAGTGAGCTTGTGATTGTTTATCTTCATCATGTACTCTAAATTAGGCAATCAAATATAGTATGTGCAGTTAGTTTAATCCTCTAACGGCTCTAACGGCTCTAACGGCTGCAATTTAAAATGATAAAGTGGCGCCATCTGTCAATAGGGCGCTGACACTTTTCTTGCCTTGGTGGCAAGCAGTGCAGCATAAATAAAAACACGAAGCTGTCGGAATATTGTATTTCTATGGAGTTTTTTATGAACTTAGAATGGCGCGAAAGGTATATATACATGCATGATATATATACATGCAATGGTATTTTAAATTACAGTTTGTGCAGGCACTGGCATGTCAAGTGGCACCATCTGTTACATATTTGAAGGCTGCCAGCAGCGACTAAAGTTATATGCAGTATGCGCAAATGTAAGGTGGTGCCATCTATGAGACATTTTAAATGAAATTTTTAAAAATGTGCAGTTGACGCCCGCTATGAAGCGTATTTATATATTTATAAATATGTAGATGCAATAGCATTGTGTGTTAGAATGGCGCCCGTTATAATTCATTAATCAATGTTCACTTTCCAGCCCGAAAGTAGGCAATACAAAAAAGCACAACCATTTTAACATTCTCCTTAACTTGACATAATAGAATAACGTATCTGGGCATAGAAAAGAATCTCAAATATTTTAACATGATTTTTAGAACTATCGAATTCAGACAAAATATCTCTTGAGCTTTGCATGAATCTAACTCGAAATGATTTGTAGCATTTTCAATAGGATTTGCTGTGTTGCTTGATCTATTCTGAGAATCTGTTATGGTGATCAAATTCAACTTTAATAAACCTGCAACTTAATAAGTAAACATTTTTATTGGACTTCAACTGGGATTAGCTGCTGCTGCAGCTGCTGCTGCAACCTGTTGGTCTTTTGACTTTGGCTCAAGAGCTGCAGTTAGCTGAAAGTGAACTGTAAGTAGCTGCCAAGTCAAAAGTGCACTGAGAGAAAAGAATCGTCAAGCTTAAATCAAGTGAGTTACATTGAAATCTTGCCTTAAGCCTAATGAACTGGTATTACTTTCAAAATAAGGAGTGTTTTTTGTTTTAGATACTAACTTACATGACTTTTTTTCCCAGTGCCTAAATAGTTGTCATGTATGGCGCGCTGCCTCAATAAACGTCTCTGTGAGCTAACCAAGAGGCAGCTAATAAATGCCAGCGCTCAGCTTTTTCGTCTTCGGCTAGCATTCAATGTCAAGAGCAGCTCGTAAATTGTGACTGAACAACAGCGAGTTGACGAAGAAGAAGAAGAGGAGTTAAAGCAGCTGGTTTGATTAGTTTTAGCTGCAGTTGCCGCTGATCTCGAATGGGGATTGCAACTGAATTAGTTTGGCAACGGTTCGGGCCATCATCAGTCTCAATGGGCCTGGCGCTCATATGTTCTTGCTGTGTGTCCTGATGCACGTGTCCTGGCAACCAGCACGCAATAAATCAAAGCTACTGCAGCTATCAATTCACAGACGAGAGAGGTAGAGAAAGAGAGAGAGAGAGAGAGAGAGAGAGAGAGAGAGAGAGAGGGGATACAGCGAGTGGTAGGAATAGCCATAGAGCTGATGGCGAAATTTGAATGCCAGCGTTAAGTGACCAATGCATAAAGCACACACACACTTACACAACACAACGCAACACAACACACACACACACACACACACACACATACACAAACACACATACTAACACGCACCAATACACACATATGAAAGCCAAGTTTGTAGCAAAAAATCCACAAAACACGCGAAGCAAATTTGCTGCAATCAGCCTTTCTTAATACTCTGTAAAGTGGACAGTATGAACTAGAGCGACCATATGTAACACATATAAAACATAGAATATGAATATGGATTATAAAATGTAGAATATAGAACATATAGAATATAGAGTATAGAATAAAAAATAGAGAATAAAGAATATAGAATATAGAATATAGAATACGGTATATAGAATATAATATAGAGTGTTTCATCTTCGAAATTTTTTTTGTTTTCTTTCAGCTTGTTCTTCTTGCCTTTTTCTATGTTTAGGTTTGGGCCAAGTTTAGTGTTTGTGTTTTTTGCTGTTGTCTACTTTATGGCGCGGTGCCTGTAGACGTTGACCTCGGCCAACAGACAATACCATTTGCTTGTAGCTTAAATTGACAAATGTGAAGTTTCGCGAGGGCCGCTAGAGTAGTTTTTAGAGGCAACACTAGGGATAGAAAGTGGGTTGAATAGCGAAGAATGCAAATAGTAGAGAAGAGTTCATATGTCAATGATTTTGGGCTCATCTTGATTAGATTAGACAAGTTTTGTAGCTACCCTCGCTTTAATGCATTTTTTTTTTTATATAAATAGTCTAAACTGGGCTTTGTTCCACGATTGATACTCGAGCATAATTAATATGTATTTTTATGACAATCAGCTGCAACAGCAACAATTGCAAGCAGCAACAGCAACAGCAACAGCAGCAACAGCAATTGCAGTCAAGTGAAATATAATTAGAGCGAGTTTTGTGCGCGTGTAAAGTATTTTAATTAAATCCGCCTTTTGCTGCGGCATTTCGCATTGGAGGGGACTTTTGCTTGGCTTCTGCTGCTGTTGCTGCTGCTTCTTCATGTTCGCGTCTAACACGTTGCTGCTGCGGTACACTAATTGGTGCAAAATCTGCGCGGCGAAGAAATCTTCGCTCTTGTTCGTGTTGTTGTCCCTGACAACCGAAAAACACAAATTCTGCGTTTCGCGTTACCAAATTGAAATTGAAATGGCGGCAGAAACCGCCGAGGAAACGGAAGCGGAAGCGAAAACGGAACGAAAGGAAATGCTATGCGATGCAGCAACAGCAACAACAACGGTCGCTAAAGCAGCTGCAGTAACAGCAGCAACAGCAACAGCAGCGGCAGTGAGAGCAACAACAGATTTATTAGGAACAGGAACAGCAACTGCAATAGCTACAACAACAGCAGCAACAGTAGAATTAGGAGCAACAACAACATCAAGAGCAGCAGTAGCAGTAGCAACAGTAGAATTAGCAGCAACAACAGTACAACAGCAACAGCAGCAATAACAGCAGCAGCAACAGCAACACCAACTGTAGTAGATAGAATAACAGTAGCAACAGTAGAAATAGCATTACCAACATCAACGGCAACAACAGCCGACGTAGCAATAACAACAGCAACAATAGCAATTGCAATTGCAAACATAACAGCAACTATAACAGCGCCAGCAACAGCAACAGCAACAGCAACAACAGCAACAGCTGCAACAGCAACACCAACACCAACAGTAATAGCAATAATAACAACAACAGTAGTAGAAGTAACAGCAACAATAACAACATTAAGAGCAGCAGTATCAATGGCACAAGCAGCAGCAGCAACAACAAGCACCAACAGCAACAGCAAATAAGAAGCAAATTTCACTGCTCAAGGTGGCAATTGCCAATTGCAGCTTCGCTACAAGGTTAAGCTGTAAAGGAGAGGCGCATTGATGTTGCTGCTGTTGTTGCTGCTGCTGCCGCTGACAACTCCTTGGCAACGACAACAGTTGCGCTCAAATTGGCAAACGTTGGCAATTAGGGCGGTAAAAATCGAAATAAAAAAGAAGAAGATAACGAAAGAGGTACGAGTGCTTTAGTTGGGAGTGCACGACTAGGAGATACCCTAGATACAATCATTCTTCGCTGTTCTCATAGCAATCATGGTCACCTCGACTTAGCTCGTTCTTCTGTTCAATATTTGATGAAATCGACATAGTTCTTTCAGTTACATTCAGTTCAACCAAGCCATTGTGGCCTGAACTTCCTTTTTCAACAGGTACAGGTGTATACAAACAAGAAGAAGAAGAAGACGAAGCTAAAGTTACATTCATAATTCAAAAAATGCAACGCATTAAAAACTCGAATTTCGATACGCACGAAGCAGAACAGAAAAGTATCGAGTATCGAATACACCGGCATCGAGTATTGAGTGTCTGGCACATGTTGTCTTAACATAAACTGTGCGATAGTGATAGGCAGAGAGTATTTCTTAATTGACGGCTTAACTTTCATGAATTGTCGCTAGAGACTCCAATACTAGAGTTTTAAGTATTTCCTTTGAACTTTAAAAAAATTTTAGCAAATTGAAGTCCAGCTCAGCTGTAGACTGATGACTCTATGGATATTCACACCTTTGAAGGTGTGATAAAGAATGCGGAGCGGAGGAGCTAGCTATAACCTGCCACAGTTTTAAAGCTTGTGGCAGTTACAACATTGTTGAACTACTCAGTAGTTACTTTTGGAGGTAGGTATAGAGTTCTAATATCATAATGATCAACCTAAGTTGATCTAGCGATGTCCATCCGTCTGTCCGCCCGTATGAGACAGACTCTTGAGATTTTAAATGTATTTTCCCATATACAGATTTATTTTGTTTCTTGATAACTCAACCTTTTTTGTATTATATATTATATATTATATTATAAAAGCTGGAGATTTCAATGGAACTTTGTAGGATTCTATGATGCATATACAGATTTAGGATACTTTGGATTTGAAATGACTGCCCCGTCCGTCTGTTGTTGGCTTCTATGTGTGCTATAAAATAAGTTCTTAAAAAATTGGAATAGCAGACCTGCGCAGGGCTCAGGGTATCTGCTAGTCGTGCATTCCCCACTAGAGCTTGCTTACTTGTTATCTAAATAACTTGTCAGTTAATATACATATATAAGTAGTTTGTTTCTTTTGACATCAGCTACAAGTCGAGGCTGTCGCTGCTGCTTGTGCTACTGTTGTCTGCTCTACTCTGCTCTGCTCTGCTTAGCCTTGCTTAACTTAGGCATCTATAGCCACCTGAAGCTAGGCGCAATTGTGCATATGTCACCTACACTTTTTTGCTGCAGGTGTGTCAGAGGTAAGCAGAGAGTTGTAGTCGTTATTATTATAAATGTTTTTGCTTTGCAACTGCATGTGACAACTTTGGTAATTAAGGAATTATGTCATGCGCACCTTTGCACCTTTGCACCTTCTCTCCCTCTCCCTCTCTCTCTCTCTCTCTTTCTCCATCTGCGTACATATTTGTGATAGCTTTTTTGGTTGCTATGGCATTTGCTTTGTGCACATTTTTGTTTGCATTTTGCATTTTGCAATTGGCATTTAATTTTCAGAAAGTTTCCCGCAAGCATTTCGCAATCACATTTATTAGAATTTCGCCACAGGCCAAACGGGGAAAGAGTTGTCCACACAGCTGCCACTTTTCGGGATCAGCTCTATCATCTATCTGCCTCTTCTTCTTCTTGTTCTATTCGTTTTAAATGTCAGGGCCCAGTTCAAAGTGCATAAACCAAAAGTGAAAACAACAAATTTCCAGGAAACCAAATTGAAATTCGCATTGAGCATCCAAAGAAAAAAATGCCCAAAAAGAAAACAACTTTATATGCATTTTCACCTGAGAAACACACACACACACACACACACATGCAGGCACACTCACACACACACACGCACTCGCACACTTTGTGAAGCTGCCGCAAAAAGTGTTAATAAAAATACGTGTTTGGTTTTCAGGCGCTAGCTATGAACGCTTCACAGCTGCCATTGGGTCGCTGTAACTGCAAAAGCATCATTAAGGCATACAACAAAAGGAGTGACTGACTAAGAGATACCCTATCAGTCAATACTCGGCTAACAGCAAGTGCTCTCAGACCAAAGTCAAGATACTAAAAAGTCAAACATTCCTAAGCGAAACCCGTTTTAAGTGACTATACCAGAACTTGAACGACTAAGAGATACCCTATATATGAATATACATCAAGAATAGCAGCAAATGCTACCAGACTGAGGTGAAGATACTAAAAAGCCTACCGATTCTGGAGAAAACCCATTTCAAAGCCTATACATATGCTTGATCGACCGCGACACACCCTGCACTTTGAGAAACTAATAAAACTTTAAAAGTTAAATCAGATGAAGCTATTACAGCTACCTTTAAAACAATAAGGCACATGAAAAAGTTGAGTCAACATATATGACCAAGAGATACCCTGTACTCATAAAACAATTTAGTTAGCAAATGAGAAAAGGTTGTTAGATTGTATGCTCTTAAGTTAAACAAAGCAAAACACTTACAGTACTCCAGACTAAGAGATACCCTGTACTTAGCGAACGCTACAACGATCGTAAACATAATTCAGCAAATGCTTTCAGATTGTGGGGTAGCTATAAAGCATATTGAAGCTCTGAATAATATATATGAACATTCTTGACTAGAAGATACCCTGTACAATAATAAAATAGATACATTTGTATCACAATTAGGCTATGCTGTTAGAGTATCTATAGAATTTGTTCAAAAGTAAAGTTAAATATGTAATTCAAAGATCTGCGTGGCTGGAAAATACCCGGCACTCGAAGCAAACTTCTCAAATGGAGATGTTACAGGAAAAAAGAGATAGATGAAGGCAAGCTGCATATAAACTAAGTTTCGAATGAAATTTTAATATCAATTAAGATTGATTTATAAGTGTTTTCGAGTACAGAGCTCTATAAAGGAAGTATCATATTTCCTAAAAAAAACTTTTGAGCCTCTTCATTGGGCACACTTAAAATTTCTACAGGGTATTATGAGGGACGGCCCAACTATGTGTGTGGTATGCTGCAGAAGGGGGAGATGTTAACGCTTCAGCGTAGACAGCTGCCATCGTGCGTATCTGGACGAGTCAGGTTAATGAAAAACTTGGACATGTTTGCTAAAGGTTGTTGCTATCAATGGAAATGGGCGTGGCAGGCGGCAGTAGGCGTGGCTATAGCCCTTATTCTCTTCTTTTTTTTGTGTGTTTCTGTCAGCATGCAAAGTGCAGAACGTTGTCAACACTTTAGAACACCAATATACATAGAGTAGCTATTATATATGTCGAAGCAGATTTTTACTGGATTTATACGAAATGGCATTAAATATAGTTTCAAGGTTCGAAGCCCAATTTGTATGTTATTTGCCTTGGCCTTAAGTAACATTTATTTGATTAGTTCGTTGTGCGTTGTGCGTTGCTCGCTCTGTGCCTTATTAACATTTGTAAGTAGTTCGGGTCCTCAGTCAATGCTGAGCGGCGTGTTGGGGGATTTGAAGCAGCGTGTTGACAGACGCTGTCCCATTCGAGTGCCCATTTCAGAAGCTAATTGTAAGCCTATCAGTTACTTTGTATTGGCATTTGGCATTGCGGTTCTTTCGCTTCGGTTCGGTTGAATATGAGTCAGGGTTACCTGGGCAAAAGCTCCCAATCGTTGCCTGGGCTACGCATCGAGGACGCAGAACGAAGGACGCAGCAGCAAGGACGTAAGCCGGAGAGAGACGTTTTCCTAGCTTTGAGTTGTGTTTGTTTGTGTTTTGTATTTTGTTGTCTTTCTTTTTTCAGGCTTGAGGTTAGTTCAATTTACTAACAGTTGTTTGACAGCTTCACAGGGGCAGCGGCAGGTGTTTGGGTTTCAGTTTTTGCCTAATAAAGAAAACTCTTTGTGGCATCTAGTTTAAATGCAAATACCACTGTGGTTAGTTTACGTACGTTTCAGGCCAAGCATGGCAAACTAATTGGAAATATAAAACCAATTTTAATATCAGTTTCTTACCGACTCGAATAAATTATAATCAATTTTAATTATATTGGAGATAAAAGCGAAAAATGTGAAAATCATATGAAAATTAAGTGTAAGCCCATTTGGAGAATAGGTTGAAAACTAAGTGAAAATCAAGTGAAAAACTAAGTGAAAAACAAACAATCCAAAATGGAAAATAGATGGAGAATTAAGTAAAATTTCACAACGAAAACAAATGAAAACCCAAGTGGAAAATAGGTGGAAAACAAAGTGCAAAATCGAGCAATAACCCGACTAAAAATCAGCTGAAAGTTAAGTGAAAATCCTTGTGGAAAAGAAGTGGAAAACTAAGTTAAAAACGAGTGAGCATCCAAGTGAAATATCAAGTGAAAACTAAGGATAAAAATCGAGTGAAACACCAAGTGGGTATCCTAGTGAAAACCAATGAAAATCAAGTAAAAACTCAAGTGAAAAACCAAGTGAAAAGCAAGTGAAAAAAAGTTTAAAACTAACTGAAAATCAAGTGAAAACACAAGTTTAAAATCGGTGGAAAACCAAGTGAAAAGTCAGTGGAACCGATTGTAACTGATTAAGGATGTCTTTTATTAGTAATGGAAATGGAAAATGAATTGAAATTATTCAACTCAAACTGAGAGAAATTAAAATTGTTTGTTGCCAAAGAGAAAACCCATCCAGACATGAGGAAATTCAGAAATTTTTCTTGATGAACTGATTCTGCATATGTGCCGTGCGTGATTCTTATGATGCCAAAAGCCAAACTACCTACATATAAAATAATAATCTCTAGGTGCTACAGAACTTGTCAAGTTAAGGCTATAGAAGAGTGGAACTAGATTAGAGTCCAACAACCCATGGAGCCATAAGAGCAGCTGCCTTAAGGGTTTCAGTTCCAACTTAGCTAACTTCAGCTCAGGCCAATTGGTAGCACCTGCTGCGGCGAACATGTCCTGTCCTCACAGCACTTCCAGTCCCAGCGGCTGAAGGCAATGCGAAAAGCTCTGGCAAAGCTGCGGTGGGAGACCCGACTAAATGCAAAGGCAAAGGCAACGCTGCTATAAATTCGTGCGCTTCCTGCGACGGCGATGCGTCTGCGCCGGGGGCCATTGGAAGTTTTGTTTTGGTTGCATGTGAACGTGCAACATGTTGTGTTTTGAATGCTGTGCGGCAAACAGATGGCGGCAGTTAATAAAAGCCAAGCGCCAGGCCAAGCACAAGCCAGTCGACAAATCGTATGAGACGCGCGCGTTTCGCAGGCCCAAGAGAAAACATTGAGAACTGACTCGAGCCTAAGAACTGTGACTAAAGTGAAGATATATACATATATATATGTGTGTATGTATATATGTGTGTGTATGTGTGTATGTATGTATATGTGGATAAAAGTGTGTCTATAATAAATCAGCTGCTTAATCAATCTCGTCGTTGACCTTTCGTCCAGCCGCAGTGTTTTTACAGCATTCGGCGATTAAGTATACGCCAGGTAAGCCCAACTAAATCTCTGTGACCCAGTAAGCGTCGCAAGCTCTGTGCGCGTGTGAGTTGCCGTCTTGCATTTTACGAGCGCATTAAGGCCTTAAACAACAACAACAACAGCAACAACAACAGCAACAGCAACAATTGCTGGCAAAGTGGCCAAGGTGTAACGCTCTATAAAGCACACTTAATACACAAATTGTGTTTACGATTGCCGTCGTCGTTGATCTGCTTACGATTGCCTAATGAAAATTTATTGTAAGCGCATTAAAATTTTCGAATATTGAAGGATTCCTTTTGCTTCTGACTAATCCGACTTCTTTCTGTCTGTCTGGCTTTTGTGTGAAGGGGCGGGGCGGGGCGGGGCGGTTGGCAGGTGGCAGACGGCAGGCGGCACCTTTACCAGGAATTCTGTTCGAGGTAGTGCTATGCATTTTTATTATGCTCGTATATGGGAGCTGCTCCTGATGTGATGTGACTCTTGCTGTTCCTACTCTTCCTTCTGCTACATATTCATACTCCTTCTGCTCCTACTCCTGCTCCTGCTACATCTGCCACTGTTCGTACAGATTTACGCTCCTCCTGCTCCATCGGCAACTCTTTCCTCGCTAATGGTACCTGCTCTTGTTCTACATCTTCTTACTGCTTCATACTCCTCCTGATCCTGTTTAAGCTACATCCACCCCAATGTCTTACTTCTTCATACTCATGCTACTCCTGCTACTTCCGCTTCTGCTATATCTACTCCTCTTCCTAGAGCTTCACACTCCTGCACCTCCATCTCCATCTCCATCTCCATCCCTTTCATTTCTCTAGCTCCTTCATCGACTTCTACTTCTGTTGCTACTCATAGTTCTCCAACTCCTCCTAGCTCGCCCCACACCCTGTCACCTCTCCATCTGCTGTTCCTCTCCCTTCTCCCGTTCTCCACTCAAAAAAGGCTCTTCAAGTTTTTTTGGGCATCGCCTGCAGCTTGCCTCGCAGCAACTTGTTTTGCAACTCAGCAATAAATTCAAAAATTGTGAAATAAATATGAATAAAGAAAAAATAAGAAAGAAAAAGTAGATGATGAAGAAGAAGAAGAGCCACACGAGTTGCTGTATTTATGTCCTTTTACATTTACATTGCCTTTTCTATAATCGGATTTGAGTCCCAAACCCAAAAGCTGTTGCTCGTGCTGCTCTATTAAAGGATGTGCGTGTGTGTGTGTGTGTGTGTGTGTTGTGTGTCAAAAAGCAGTTAAAGCTTCTTCTAGGCGCGCTCGAATGGAATCTAGGCTGGATTAGGCTGAGCCACAGGCAGCCAGCAGAGCGAAAAATATGTGAAATATCGAAATATATATAAAATATGTGAAATATACAGAAAACGAATATATAACATTTATAAGGTGCTCAGATTTGCATGTTACGCCAACTTGGGGCGGGCGTGTCTAATGGAAAAAGTAACTATATATTCCAGAGTTGAGTTCAATGCCTCAAGAGACTAGACTCTCGCCCAAACAATCTGGCCAGGCGTCTGCAGATACTACAGCTCAAAGATCTGCTAGTTTCTGAGCTTGAACTGCGAGAAGACTCAGGCACCAACACCCTCAGCACCTACTTGCCTAGGTCTTGACCTAAAATCTATAAAAATATGTCCTTGATAGTTGCAACTGATAGCTCTTTCTTTCTCTAGCCTATGCATAAGTTTGTTATCTTCCACAGCTTTAATTACTCGTTAAAGCCGTTGATTCAAGGTCCAAAACCTACAGTCCGTTAGATAGATTTCTAGTCTAGAGAGTTATACATGCATATTTCCTAAAGAGATTGCTATCAGTCTCCGCCACATTCGTTCTCACAGCCGAAGCTTGTCGTTTTAGCATATGAGACTAATATGAAAGATATGAGAGTTGATCGTGCGTCGACTGCTCTGCAACTTGTCCAAATTGCCTGCCAGATACGCTTGCTCGCAGCTAACATTCAAATGCTTTGTAAATGAAAATGAAAATAAGTTGATCATACATATAAATTATAAGGCATAAGAGTAGCATCAATCCAGTGCGCAGCTAAGAGAAGAGAAGATAGCAAAGAGTAAGGTTAAGCCACTCAGCAGCTTTGCCAGCGTCAGGCGACTTAATAGTGCTATCTGCGCCAATTACTTTCGAAGCTAGTTAAGGTGCTCATGCTTAGTCTTAAGTTTGAATCGAATAATGGCAGATCATACTGCTTGCTCACATATGTAAACGTAACTTGCAGACTTTGCATAACTCATAGATAATAATAATAGTAATAAAAAAAAAATCTCAAATAAAATAAACTTCCATTTACATATAAATTATATATATAAAAAATTAAACTTTAATCGAATTTGAATTCCTTTTATTTATTTATTAATTTTTTTATATTTATTTTGTTTTTCATCACTTCGTTTTGCCTTTAAAGCAAAATTTTGCTCTAACTTAGTTTATTTGTATCAGCATTTTCTATTATATATTATATATTTTATTTTTTTTTTTCATTTTTTTTTTAAAGTTAATTAAAAAGTAAACAAATTTATATTTGAATAATTATGAAGCCTTTTGCTAATTGAATTTGCCTTTCAAGCATAGCATAAAAAATCTGCTTTTGCTAATTGCATTTGCTTTTTCATATGAAAAGTAAACATTTAAAATGTTTTTCTTCTTGCGCAGCATTTGCTTATTTTGCACCTGTTCAGCCTTGAATTATGAATGTCGAAAGTTAAAGCCAGCTTTAAGTGTTGCCGGAAGGAATAAAGAAGCAAAGAGTGGAACAACTTCGCACAGTTTGGCTCAACTTATTGACTGAGCTGCCTGCGTTCGAAGTGTGCCAGAGACAAAGCAGGAATAGAAGAAGGGGCAGCTAAGAAAAATCACAACGGCTTAGCTAAAACACTCACCTGCCGTGGCACACACACACACACACACACACACACACACACACACACACACACACACACACACACACACATTTGCACACTCATAAATACGCAGTCATGTGTTTATGGTAGATTAAACGTTCTGCTGCCCCAGCTGCAAATGGGGAATAACAGGCACATTTACACACATCCATAAACACAGACACAAACATCTACACACACACACGCACACACACATATCTGTGGCATGCCTGCCTCTGGCTGATATTTTTCCATTTTCTCTCTCTCTCTCTCTCTCTCTCTCTCTCTCTCTCTCTCTCTCTCTCTCTCTCTCTATATATATATATATATATATATATATATATATATATATATATATATATATATATATATATATATACTCTGTTTACAATGTGCAAAAAGTTCATATTAGTTTTAATGCATATGAGCCGCCCACATGGGCGTGGCTAGTTAAATTGCTTATATTTTAAAAAATTAAAATTTAGGTGTTTAAGTCCAGCAACGCCTACTAATTAAGCATAAGAAATGGTTGCATATATTAGTGGGAAAGTTTGCAGTGCTTTGCAGGCAGAAGTGAGCTCTGCTCTTGGCCTCTTTTTAGCCATTTTTAACTACATTTCTACATTTACATTTATTTCTAATACATTTATTTTTAATATTCAACTTTATCCAACTGTTATGCTTTGAATAGAGCATCCTTTAGTTGTTTACACCCGCTTAAGCCAAGTTAAATATTATTTACAGTGCCTTCTCGTCCATTGTCTTTGCATTTCTATTTCAAATTTTGCATTTCCAGCCTTGGCGTCTGACAGCGCATTGCTTGGTCGTTCATACCCGTTTGCCGTCGCTTCTGCTGCTCATGCTTCACCTTTTTACTATCTGTAAGTAAGCATCTCATTTGGTTAGAACAGCTGCTGCTTTACATGGCGCCTAGCCAGCTGCACAGCATGGGCTAAAAGAGAAGCTAGAGGATAATCAAGTCTAGACCGGATGCTGCAAATGTGGCACTTAGTTAGCGTTATATCCGGGCACGACTAGCAGGCCTACCATATATGAATAAATATATATTATATATACATATGTGTGTGTATGTGTGTGTGTGTGTGTGTGTGTATACAAAATTTCATTTGAGCTTCCATTAAAGTTTGTCAAAGTTAAAGCCACGCCTCATTTGTCATAGACAAAGCACAGCTGACTCTCTCTCTCTCTCTCTCTCTCTCTCTCTCTCTCTCTCTGTATATGACTATTGCCATTAATTATATTTGTGGCATTTGGAGAGCCTCTGCATTTGATGCTGTTCACTTTATTGTCGGTCAACGCCTTGGGCTGAGGCCTGGCGGGCACGTTTCTAATGCAGCTAATGAAGCAGCCCAAATGCCACGCCTCAAGTGACTTGAACTGCTCGTTACGCTACGCTTTATTAATGAATCGCGCCTGCTGAGTCACTTCAAATACCCTTTGCTTGCCAGGCCATAAGCTCTACTCGCGTTTGCATATTACGCATTCGCCGCATGTGACGTGGCCTCGCTTACCAACCGAATGGAGGTGAAACGCGCATAAGAATTGGCCCATGAGTTGCTTGTGACTGCCCAATACTCGCTCAGCTAATAGTAAAGTAATTTATAGAGCCGTACAGTAAAACTTCTTAAAGGTGTGCATAATAAAATTAGAGCAAATTGGAGTAGTATTGATTGAGGTCAAGCAGAACATTTTCGATTTCTTCTCGCAGGCTGCCACGCCCCCACTGCACACAAGCTCCTACACACACACGCGAGTGCATGTATGCATATCAAATATCAACTTCCGTTAACCAATATACTCCATTAACACGCAGTGAGCACTACAAACAGAATTGCAATGCTTATGCAAAGTGTAAATTGAAAACGAAAAACGCATAAAAATCCCATAAAAAAAAACTGAAAGGAAAAAAATCATTTTTGCAGCTCACAGTTCACAGTTCACGTTTATTTTTTTAATATGATTTTATATTTTTTATATTTTGATAAAAAAAAAATTAAAAGCACATAAAAAGGTTCAACAGCGGCCGCCGTCGCCTACTATTGCCGTCTGTCCATGGCGAAGCGCTGAAGCGTTTAAATGGCAGACAGTCGCCCACTCCTATTCCACAAACAGCCCCACCCCCTGGGGCCTGTTATGTGTGTGCGCACGCCCTAATGCACCCATTTCCACTTACTTTAATAGTTTTTGTTCTTTTTCGGGCATCAAGCACTTGGCCGCACTCCAGACCTTACAATGCGGCACTGTGAATGCCGCTATGGATGTGAGTGCTGCTAGTTCTAGTTCACATTTGGAGAGTTAGTTCATTTTTTATCAATCAACTGTTTCCATACTCATTAATCGTATAATAGCGGATAGATGTCGTTCATAAGTTAAAAATGAACTAGTTCATTTGGTTCATATTAATTATTTTTAATCATTTAGCAGTTCTTTAAGTTCGCTTTCGAAAAAATACATTATTTGGTCGACTCGGAACGATTTTTGCAAACTCTAGTGCAATTTTGAAGAACTAGTTCATTTTAGACTTATACAGACCATGAGCCAAAAATTAACTAGTAAATTGAACAATATTGTTTACTTCAAATGCAATATATTCCGTAGTTCCAATGAACCGTTCTCTGGAACTTTTCATAACAAAACAATCAAACTTTTATTGAAATTTCTTACAAACTTACAAAATAGAATAGCTATGAAATAAATATAGAAAGCTGATCACTAAAAATATTGACTAGTTCATATGAACTGATATGCCTAATGCAACGTGTGATATCAATGTAGCAGCTCAGAATGTTATCTTTACAAAATTGTTTATAAATACCCACTCATGTTGGAACATTGTCCAATGAACGTATTTTGAACTAGTTCCACTGGCTCGTTTCAATAAATCATTTAATGGCAACGTAAACTGAACAAAATTACACAGCTCTAATAGAAATCTGTCTCATAGAAAGCACACACAATACTCTTATACACATGTGTACACGCACACATACACACACCTGTACACACACACACACACACGCATGGAGACATTGTGTTTATGGCTGTGTTTGACTGCTTGAACTTTTTTGTGTTGGCCTTTGCCCTAACCAGGCATTGATTAAAATGCCACAAACAACTGATTGCTTGAGTATCCCTTTTTAAGAGATGGTGTGTGTGAGTGTGTGTGTTTTTGTGTATAGTGTGTGTGTGTGTGCGTATGTGTGTGTATGTGTGTGAGTGTGTCTGTGTATCTAATGGTCAGGCAGATTTTTGTTCAAGCACTTTTTTGATTGTTTCTAAGCCAACAGTTTATTGAAATTTTCAACAAGTTTTCGCAGCAGTCTAAGTGTGTATGTGTGTGTTTTAGTGTGTGTGTGTGTGTGTGTGTGTGTGTGTGCGTGTGTGTGTGTGTGTGTGTGTATTGTGTGAGCGCGTCTTTTGATGGCACTTAATGACTACATAATGTTCAGTTTGAGTATTCCTGGAATGTGGGCCAAAGCTTTTGGCAAACAGAAATTGTATTTTATTAAAAGCAATTTCAACTTGGCGACAAAATGCCCCAAGAGAACTAGCGAGAGAGACGGAGTGAGTGAGCGAGCGAGTGAGGAGAACAAGACCGGGGGTAGTTAGAGCAAAACGTTTTCAAGCACGTCTCGCAACTTGATGTTTTCTAATGGCCGCAGTTGAGAATTATAAATTATGTATGAACAGCAAAAATGCTTGACGACAATTTGTATAATTGCAGAGACAAACAGATTCGTGACTAAAATATATATATATATATAAATATATATGTATAAATAGATAATGTGTGAGAAATGCATAATAGATAACGTGTCTAAATGGACAATTACTAATTAAGAGGTAAAACGTTGTCGCTGCATGTGGCCCGCTCATTAACAATGCATTTGCCACACAAAATGTTTATAATTTGATAATACGCCCCGTTGCACAGGGCGATGCCATGCGACGCCATGAGATGCGATGCCATGTGATGCGATACGATACTAGCTAGCTATTTGCACTCCATCAAGTGGAAAATCAAAGCGCAAATGGGCAAGCGTACTGAGTACTGACTGTTTCATACTCTGTTATGCAAGTGCAAAAGAATATTTCAAGAGCAGATCTTTCGCTCTCTCTCTCTCCCTCTACCCCTGCCTGCTTCTCTCTCGCTTCTCTTGTAGCTTTTTTTGTTTTTGTCTCTCTGTTTCTCTCGCTCTCGGTCTCTATCTCCAGCTCTGGCTTTTCTCTCGTTCTCTTTTTTCTAGCTTTCTCTCTTTCTTTCTTTATTTATCTTTCGCTCTCTCTCTCTCGTTCTCTCTCTTTTACATATGTCCCTATCTTTCTTTCCGTCTTTCTCTATCTCTGTATCTTTGTCTTTTTGTCTTTGTCTATGTCTCTCATTCTCTCTTTCCGGTTGATTCGTTCGCTCTTCCAATGATTTTGTAGATGATTCTGCAACTTTGGTATCTCTCTCTCTCTCTTTCTCTCTCTTTTAATCTCTCTCTTATGGCTTATTGCGTTAAAGCCTAATGTGTGTCACAAACTTTAAGAACGCCATATGGCAAGCACTTCACTCAGCTACGCCGTCTATTTCCTTCTTCTCTCTCTCTCGCTCTTAGTGACTGTATAACTGTATCTGTATAACTGACACTCTAACTCTAACTGTAAAGTACTTGTTTAGTTGCCATTTAAACAGTGTATAAGCGAGGCATCTTCCACTCTTTCACTGCCTCGGTCCATCTCACTTTGGCTGCCTTTACAGGTGGCAGTTGCACAATGCGCTGTGGCAGGCACTGTCACTGACAAAACTGTCGAACTGGCAACTGGCAGCAGTCGAATGTCGCTTTCTATTGGCCATTTTTAATAAGGAAGCATTGGCCAACTGAACTGCCGGCTCATGCTTGGCTGCCTACAGCCAACAGCCAACAGCCAACAGCAGCAGCAACAGCAGCGGCAGCAGCAGTAAAAGTAGTAGCAACTGTGGCATTGACGATGACATGCCTTGGTGGCCAACTAACAGGCCGCAAACATAGTGCAAACTTTTGCGTTGGCCCACACTTTTCCGTTGTTTGTCAAATAAACAGTCGAAGCTAAACTTTCATTTACTCGTTTTTTGTGCAATTCACCCTTTAAAATGGCGCCATTTCGAAAAGGGGTGGATTGAAGTAGATCAAAGGGAAATACGAAGTAGAAGTTTGCTTTTAAGATTACTTTAGCTGGCCTAAGGACACAAACTTTTGTATATAGTTTATTCCACAGACGATTACAGGGTATTAACGAGTCATGCACGTTTAAGTCGGCAGTAAAAAACAACAATATCAAATGTAAAGTGCGCCATATGCGACACTAAGTCAGTCAGGCACACGAACAGAGCAACGAAAAAAATGCACGATTTCGATATACCCTGTAAACGGGTAGGAACTGATAGTGGGTGTGTTGGCAAAGAGAGAGAGAGAGGGAGAGAGAGAGAGAGAGAGAGAGAAAGGGAGAGAATGATGTTAAAGAGAGAATGATATCTGAATGTTCTTCTGTCTAACGCTTAGGCATAAAGTCTTAGGCCTAAATTAATTATATATAGCATAAGCTATCTTTGATATATATAAACATTTACAAGTGCTCATTAAGACCTACAAAATTGTCAAAACAGTTTAGTAAGTTAGCTTTTCCGTGGCAATCCAAAAGACAATCTGTAAATTAGTTAATTCAAGGGTATCTCTGCGTCGCGCACGCTATATCACAACAGTGCAAACTTGTTGCTGTTGTTGTTGTTGTTGTTGTTGTTTAGCTATTGGCAATCTCAGCTTAACTTCCTGCTGCCAAGCACACAGCTTCAACCGCCACGAGCTGTGAATTCCTCTGCGCTTTACTCCCATTTTTTTCGCAGCTCAATTTTCATATACATATATACATATACATATATATTTACATACATATACCAATATAGATGTGTATTTTTTTGTATTTGAACTGGCAGAGCAATCAATAAGTTCGCATATCCGCTATGCAAAGTGGTTCAATGCATAGCTTAAAGTTTTTTTTATACTTTTCTATCGGCAGCCTGTGAGATAGTGCTAAAAAGTAGGCAACGAAAATTTTGGCAATCAGGCGAAGGCGCCATTCGAGGCGCTTGAAAGTAGGCAACGAAATTTTGCAGCTGGGCGCAATTAAAGCAGAAGCATTAATGAAGGACATTTGAAAGAGTGGCGTTACAAGTGGTGCTTAAGCCGAGGCCTGGGCCATTTTGGATTTATTTATGGCCGAACCTCACCCCAAATTGGAAAAGGCTCAAAAGATAAGAGCCGGGCTAAAAAGGCAATCTCTTCAATATTGTCAAAGAGTTTCAAATAAATCGCATATCTGATTAAAGTTTTGAAGTGTGAGACGGAAGTCGAATACTAAATACTCTAACAGGCAGGTAAAGGAGTTAATAATAAATATATACGATGTTGGCTTGAACAATTAACTGAAAGAGTATCTCTAAAAGAGATTGAATCTTAGCATGACTTTGACTTAAGTTTAAAGAGCGGATCATAATGACTTGCTCTATGCCTTTCATGTCTTGCGCTGCATATCAGAAGTAGTGTGTGTAAGCATACCCTGTAATCCGCTTCTATAAACCGTCTCCATTGGCCTATCTCGATTCAATGCTTATACAGCCTAAGCGTTACATGAATCGAAATCAGATTTAAATCATGTTTCACTGCTTCAATGTTTGTGTAAATCGCGTTTTACATTCCCTTCACATTCCGCTGCTGTTTGTTTACATGGCCAACAAATTGGCCAACAGCTTCATCAAAGAAACTGAGAGAGAGAGAGAGAGAGACCGAGCGAGAGAGGGAGGAGAGTGATGGACGATATAACAACTGCCTGCTCATCGAAGCTAACGATTGCTATATTATATAATATTATCATAATCCTGATTGTGATGACACTCATCAGCGGCTCATCAAGGCGGAGCTGTGGGCGGCGACATAGCCCGCAGCAGCAGCAACAGCAACAGCAGCAGCAGCAGCAGCAGCAGCTTCTTTTTCTACTTCTACTTGCTGCCCGATACCAGCCAGACACCCAAATCTCTTTATAAGCATCCGCTGTCTCGGCCAAGCTTCACTGTGGAGAGCACAAAAAAATGAACTCGGGTCAACAAGAGGCGGCGCAACCTGGTCTGGGTGGTTGCTTTGGCATAGGCGTATATATTGCACGTTCACAAAGTTGTAAGGAAAGTATATACGTTTTGAGCAGTGTCTAGAAATCTCTAATATATAATAATTGGTGTCTTGCCCTGATACAGTATTTAGAGGCTTACCGTAATTGGGGAGCGTGGCAAATGGAGAATTTATATATCTTCCACAGTCCCGTGTAGAAGCTGACTTTCTCTACAGGCAAACCTATGACAAATTAAGCAGGGAAGCAACTTCTAGTCGGAAGTACTCGACTAGGAGATACCCTGAACCGTGCCCAGAGCTGCTATTCGAAACATTGAACGTTTCTTTTACACATGTAAAGCAAACATGGCTAGATCAACTCAGCTAACATAAACTATATACCATGTGGGATCTGACAAGCCTCCCTCTGCCCGTTACATACATTTTTAAGAAATCTTTGTTTTGAATACCCATTTTAAATTGGTTCAGTTCGGCGTAAGAAATGAATTTTTCCTTCATTTTAGCTACTTTTTAAACGTGAACGAGTATTGGGCAGTCAGCTATGCCCGGCTGCTGCTGTCATTTTTTTTTTTATATAGCCTTACTTAAACAATTTTTTATTTGTTGGCATTTCGCAATTTATTTTAAATTTCTTTTACTCGATGCGGGAACGAGGGACTTTGCTTTTACTTTGTCCTCAGTGGATGTTCCAGTTGTTAAATGTTGTTGTTGTTGTTGTTGTCGTTGTTATTTGCTATTTGTTGTTGTTGTTGCGGCGGATCTACGCCTCGGCCAACTGTTTGCTCCAGCTCCTGTTGTCGCACTCACTGACTGTCTGTCTGTCTGTTTGTCTCCCTCTCTATCTATCTGTCCGTCCATCTCTCTGTCTGTCTGTTTGTCAACGCCAGCGGCTGTTTCGTGTTGCTCTTTTCCGGTCTGCACTTTGAGAAATTTTCCACCAATGCTTTTCATTTTAATTCCCAACATAAGAAAATTTCATTTAATACGAGGCTAGTTTGAACAGTTATCAAATGAAGCTCAAATTATTACATTTATTTATATTTTTCAGTTGGAATTTTTTGGACTACCCTAATTGACTGATAAATCCATTGGCTTAATTCCACATAAAACTGTTTTTTTTTTTTATTATAGCCATGTATGGATTCTCTCTATTTCAGGGATTATTCCTATGAAACTTGGCATACATTCAATAGAGTTCATCTAGAATCAAACTTTTTCTATGTATCTATAGCTATATACTATCTTCAATTCGACCTATTATAGATGAAAATCTATATACGAATGTCGACTAAAAAGTTTCGTTAGAGATTTCAGTGACCACCCCCGTTGATATATGTCATATATGTCTATAGCATACATAAGCTCATTTATGTCATATATCAAACTTTATATCGTAAAACGCATATAAAGTTCTAAATTTTTCAATAAAGTTTGCTCAACGAAGAACTTTCCAAGAACCAGCGCAAATCCCAAAAATCATGGAAATGTCAGTCGCAGTTATTTTATTTTACCTGCAATTTACGTCAATCAAAAGATAATCGTAATCTTTAGAGCTCGATTCAATAGGTTGATGTGTTTCATGTCTGAATGCACGCTTATTGCGCCGAATTCGAAGAATTTGAAGAACTTGAAGATTTTCTGAAAAAGTGGAAGAACTTTCATATAACTCATGGCATGTTAGTAAAACTTCAAGTGTATTTTCTGAAATGAAGGTCAATATTAAGATTCGCAATAAATAGCATGCTTTTGTGTTAACGTTAAGTGTGCAATTTATATGAGTTTAGGCAGAAATTTTGTTCATTTTGCCAGTTAAATTGCTCTTTTGTTGCTATTTAGATGTCTGTTCTCATTGCTGTCCCCAGCGGTGTTTCTGTTTTTGATAACTTCTTACGGTTGGCTTACACTGTTCCCTTTGTTGTTCCCATTGCTGTGTGCATAGTGAGAGGGTTTTGCAATATGCGTAGCCTTTGCAATGCGTGCATTCAGCTGTTCCCATTCTACTACTATTCCCGTCTCAGTTTCGTTTTCTGTTTCCATTGTACCCAATTGCGGTCTCGCCTATTCTATTTTAAATATGTTCCCATCGCTAACAACTGTTTCAATTGCAGTACCCCTTCTATTTATTTTGCCGTTCCCATCTTTGGTTTTGTTTTCACTCGCGCCTCATTTGTTCGTTTTTATGTTGTTGTTGTTACGCGTGGCCTTTGTAACAATGCTTGCTATGCTGTTCCCATTTGTGCCCATTGCTGTTCCCATCTCCATTTCGGTTTCTGTTTCTGTTTCTGTTTCTTTTCTCGTCGTGTCTCAGCCGTCCGTTTTACAAGTTTCTTTTGTTGTTGTTTTTGTTGTGTGCGTGGCCTTTGTAATGCTCGGAATGTTGTTTGTGATTTTCTTGCAATTTTTTGCTTCCTGCAGGGAGCAGGGGGACTTGTTGGCGGATTTTTTACTTGTTCCCTTTTGTTGGCTACGCAGCACCGTTAAATTCAGCCACGCGTAAAGCGCGCTTTATGAATTTCTGTGCGCGTCTCTCTATTACTTCTAGTACTTCGTCTTGCAGCACCATTTTTATATTTATTTGCCGACTTTTGTACTTAACGGGCAAGTGTTGAGTCTTGAGCAGCGGGAATGTTTCAGCTGGTTAAGTTTTTGTTAGCGGTGTTTGGCTGTTTTCTAGCTATCTATTTGTTATTGAATGATTAAAACTAAATTATTTATACAAAATAAATTATTAAAATAAATAAATGTTTTATAATTTAATAAATCTATAAATATGCAAATAAATAATAAATTTATAAAAGATAAGTAAATAAATTATAAATAAATAGCAAACAAATTCTAATATTAGGAATAACAAAATTATAATTTAATAACTAAATTTTATAAAATCATAAATAATAAAAATATTGAAATATTAAATAAAAAAAAACTATAAAGTAATAAAAAATAAAATATTTTAAGAAAATATATATAAATAATTATTCAATGAAAAAAATAAATAAATTATATATATATAAAAAATTAAATTACTTTTTATACGTTCAAACAGCTTTTTTGTCAAGTGCCCAACACTGTCACCGCTAGCCAAGCAGCTCATAAAGAGCTGAGGAGAGAGAAAGAGAGAGATAGATGAGAGCAGAGCAGAGCAGAGTGAGGTAGTATCAAGCAATCGCATACTTGCAGCTGCCAGCAGCTGGTGCTTTGGGCATTCGTGTTTATTAAGTCTAATTCAATTTTGTGTGAATTTTATTTATTTTAATTTTTTTTTTCTACTGCTGTTGCTGATGTTACTGCATACATTAAAGGGCGCAGCGAACTGTTTCCGTTTCCGTTTCCGTTGCCGCTTTCTATACATTAAGACATGCTGATGTTGATGATGATGATGATGCTCAAATAGGTTTCGTCTACAACAATTGTTGAACTGTATTTTTTCTAGCCTCGAGGTGTGCAGATTGCTTGCTGTTGTTGTTATTGTTGATGTTGTTGTTGTTGTAGCAGTTGTAATTACACACTTAGCAATTTAGAGACAAGTCTTTCTGCGTGTGCTGCTGCTATGAAGTTTTTAATTAAAACTTTGATAAATAAGCTCAATTTATCTGTCAAAGCTGCTACTGCTGCTGCTGCTGCTCACCCTCTCTTCTCTCTCTCTCCTCCCTCTGTTTTACAATGCAGGTTTTTCATTAGAATTGAAATAGGTCCGGGAAAATAGGTGCACAGATTCCAGTCACGTTACAATCTTTGAAGTAGCTAATGAATTTTCCGCTTAAAGCTCTTGTAAACAGAATTCATGAATACGAAAATTATGATGCATGCTAATTAAGACTAAACCGAAAGGAAACCAAAAAATATACAAATATCTTGTGTATACATATTTCTATATAAAGAATTAATTTATTTTCTAGGTATATTTTTTGCTAGCAAATGATTTATGCGCATGCCAAATGCCTTGTGTGTGCGGCTTTTCCTTTGAAACAATTTTCATGCTGAGCTCATAGAAAAATAATTAAATTGCAATTATCCTTATTATAATTTCTGTGAAGCAGAAGTTCAGGGAATATAGGTTCAGGTCCCATAGATATACATACATATATTTGTGTGTGTATAGCTGTTGTTCATAAGAATAGTAGTCTGACTGAAATGTTGGATAAATGTTTGATAAAACAATTTGAAACGAGTTCTAAGATTGACAGCTTGCTTTCACAATATTATGTTTATCACAAAATGTTGCTGTCGCACTACTATTTTTGTGAACACAGCTGTATATGTATGAGCGCTGTAGCAGCAATAACAGCTCGAGTGTCATAGACAAGTCATACTGTATGGAGTCTATCTATCTCCATCTTTTTCTCTCTCTTTGCATTTCTCTCTCTTCTTTTCTGAGAATATGCGTAAGATACTTGGCAAAGACTTAATAGAGCTCTTCAAAAAACCAATTTTAACAGACTTGTGACTCTGACTTTCTATCTCTACACTATGTATATACAAATATATATACCCTATTTACGAGGCGTGTTCAAAAAGTACCGCTTACTTTTAGTTTTGATTTCCGATCTTAGGAGCTGGAATTGTATTGTTCTTTATTCATATTTATAAGCTTAGAAAATTCACAAAAATAAAAAAAATTTTAATTTATTTCGATTTCTATCCCATTTCTTCCAGACTAGCCTTGCATATATTAGTCTAGTTATTATATATTGTAGTATAACCATATTTTATGAAATATATTTAATGTTCGTCTACACAAATTGATATCCTTTTAACGCTTCGCTGCGTCCTTTGAAATGTCATAAAATGCAATTTTTAAAACAGTTTCTATTACATTGGACTCAGACACACAAAGATATTTATATATGTATCTAGATATATCTGTATATTCATGTCATTTACACTTTGCACATCTGATAAATGCATGCAACATTTATCTATGTGTGTGTGTGTCATGCAACAATTTGTCATGTTGCTTCGTTGTTTGAGTTCATGTTTTCTATTATGATCAATTTTTATTGCACTTGTCATGCTTGAGCAAACACAAATGAATTGCCCAAATTGCTAGACACACACACACACAAATAAATACACACACAAACACATACACAAACGCACACACTCAGTCAGTTTCACCTATTTAAGTGGGTCAAAGTTGTGGCCAATGCAATCTTTGGCGTAAAAACTGCGCGCATATTTAGCTTTGTGTATGCGATTAACCTACATGGCACACACACATATGCTCAGGCACACGCACACACACACACACACACGAACACACTCACACACAGAGAGAGAGAGAGAGAGAGAGAGAGAGAGAGAGACAAACACATGTGGCTGAAGTTCACGTCGAGTTGTTTCTCGAGAGCTTTTCTCGGTGGCTTTTTGTGGACTGTGGTACGTGTGGCAGCATCAAAGGCCATCGCAATGTCTACGCTGATGACAACGATAATGACGATGTGCATGATGATAATGATGATGCTCATATGCTTAAACCAAAAAGACACGTTTGAGGAGCACAAAGGAGCGCAGTCAACGTCTTCTTCTGCTTTCTGCTTCAACTGGCTTGTGTTTGTGTTCAATTTGTGGTGGCCATAGTCTGTCACAGCTGTTCGTTGACAGTCGATGACGTCACTAACGACGTGACGTGACATGCAACATGGGGCAACTAGTTGGGCGAACTTAACTATTCCACCGACTGCCTGGCTGCTGGGCGCGATTGCAACGAAGCGAAGCAGCTGCAAAATTTCATTTTTCGCCTGATTAACTTTTTGCATTCATTTTTATGCTGGCCACGCTCCCATCCCGCCACTGCCCCTTTTCTAACACTTTTTAGCCACTGTCCTACACAGTTTGCTGACCTTTTTTATTATTTCTTTCCTCGTGCTTTTCACTTTGCCCGTTGGCTTTTACGCTTCGATTGCAATCAAATTTATTAGATCTTTCGAACCGCAAAACTCGACTTGAAAAAACTTCCAGGAGTGAACCTTTTTTCCCCCATTTTGATGCCCTACAACTAGCATAAGTAGGAGGCGGTATAGCGGACTAGAAGCGTTATCAATAGATTCTTATTCGGAGTCTCTTAAAATTGCATACGCTTGAGAGAGAGAGAAAGACATGCCGGGTATCTGCTAGTCAGTCAACAATAAACTTGGTCTTTTTGGAGAGTTCTGTCTGATTTCAATAGATGAATTCGACTAGATGAGTTATTCACAATTTGAGAACTAAGCTTAGCTCTGAGAATGCTGGGTATGTGCTAGTCTATCAAGCTCACAGACAGCAATCGAATCTCTTTTCAGCTCCATTCAAAGGACAAATGCGACTGGATAAGCTGTAAACTGATTGCAGAGTTGTTCATTGATAGAGTAAGTAAATTATATCACAACTGCTGGGTATCTGCTAGTCAATTAATATAACACATTTGTGCTTTTTGGAAGATATTCTCTGATTAAAGTAGGAAAATTTGATTGGAGCTGAGTTGGACTTAGATTGTAGCGAATAAAGAGAGTAAGTCCCATCAATGCATGCTGGGTATCTGCTAGTCAGGCATGGCATACAGCATATAGTTACTCTGCCTTGCTGGGACAAATGCGATTACATGAAATCTGATTGTTGACCTCAGCTTAGGTTAAGAATCGATGAGATGGTTCAACTAATGAGTATCTACCAGTCCATCAGCAATATTTCCAGCGCTCTGACTTGTTTTTTTTGTGAGCTTGAGCTTCGTTACAAAGCACAAATAGTATTAGATGAGTTGAGGTGATTGCTGATGAAATACATGTTCATGAGTGAAGAATCTGCTATGAATAATGAGTATCTGCTAGTCAATCATTTCATATTGAGCACGCTTACATCTTTTGCTACTGCTACTACTTAAGGCGACAAGTTTACATTGATTTTGTTTGTAGATACATTATCCTAAATGAATTACAATTAATGGGTATCTGCCGGTCCATCAGTTGCAGATGAAGCACTTGATTGATAGCAAAAGACAAACTGTATTGAATTAGCCGCATGCTTATTGATGTATTTTGCCTCTAGAAGCCAAGTCCGGACTAAGGGGTATCTATTAGTTCATCAGACTTAATTAAAAGTTGCGATAAGCTTGTCCTCCCGATTGCTGCTTTGATCTATGGCAGCGATTTCAGCAAATTTAATTAAGAACAATTCAAATCCAATTAGCTGCCCAAGAAACAAATTGCAACAGCAATGCGAAATGCTGCTCATTAAGTTGGCCAAAAACTGAAGCAGCTGCATAAGAAGAAGCACCATCAGCAGCAGCGACAGAAGAAGAAGAAGAAGCAGAAGTTGTGCTCTGGGACAACAAATTTTGCAGCGCAGCTCATTTGGCAGCTAAATTTAGGTAGCTCAACAAAAGTTTTTAATAACACTTAAGGCAGCAGCACGAGCAGCAGCAGCCGTAGATAAAAGTGTGTGAGAGAGAGAGAGAGAGAGAGAGAGAGAGACAGGGTGTACCTACCCCATGCTGCAGCGTCTGGCCACGCTTCTCACACACCCCCTTCTTCGTGCTCTCCATGTCGGCAATTTGCTGTGATTAGTATAAATAAGTAACAGTTAGTGACCCATTTTCTGCACACCATTGAACCAGAAATAAAGGGCTTCAAATGCTACCAGCGTCCAGGCTCTGCTTACCTTTTGCCAGTCGGTGTGTGTGTGTGTGTTTGAGTGTGTGTTTGAGTGTGTGTGTGTGTGTGTGTGTGTGTGTGTGTGTGTGTGTGTGTGTTTCTGTCTGTCATAAAGACCCGTCATTAACTGGTTTAACGGCACGGCTGCTGGCTTCAGTTTTTAGCCAACATCTGAATCATTCAGCTTCACTACAACTAAGTTAAGCTACAGCAACTACAGCTGAACGCCCACACACACTCACACGCACACACACACACACGCACACACACACACACACACACACACGCTCACATACACACATGCACACTAGGCTCATTAAATAATTTGTTTATTGCAGCTTGTGGTCTCTGACTCCATTAAGAGTTCAAATTAATTGCACTTAATTTTGTTCGTAGTTTTTAGCCATATGCTCTGTGTTTCTCTCTCACTCTCACTCTCTCTCGCTATCTTGCTCTCTCTCTCTTTCTGTGTGCAACATAAAAGTGGATTTTATGATTTAAGCGCCGCAAATGCCACATGGCATCCACATAAACAAATAAAAAAAAAATATACTGAAATTAAATGCAATTTGCCTGAAACCATAAATCGAACTAATTATACCCTGTAGCTGGTGGGAGATGGTCGGCCAGACTGACTGATATAGGCGGACATAAATTAAGTGTGTAGATAATTGGATAATAATAAAAGAATGGATAATAATGATAGAAACTTTATTGGTATGAAAATCACTGCAACACTAACAATGAAAATGGTATTGACGTTATCGTTGATATAAATTGAATGATGATAATGAGCTTTACTATGCCAATGTGACTGATGATAGCATCATATGTATGATCAGGATGATTTGCTTAAAATCGATTTATTATCGATAACTGCTGATATATACACACATACAGCCTCGCGAAGCTGAGCTACCCCATTCCAGGGGATACTTGCGCAGGCAAATCGCATAACTTTTCAATGCGTTAACCGCAAATCGTTTTAGCTTCTGCCGTTGCTTGGGCCCAAACAGCCGCCATAATTAATTGCTGCTGTAATGAGTTAGCCGCAAAATTGGCCAAAAGCGAAGTAAACAATTGCAGCGACGCTTTAAGCCATAAGCCATTTAGCTGATGCTGCCAAAAAGTGGTATTCGACTTGGTTAACAGCTGCTGCAACAATGTGCGAGGCGAAAAGTGTCAGCCAGGGCGATCAAGCGGAAATTGTAGTTCATATCTAAGCCACACGCACACATATATATTTATATATGTATATATACTCACACATATATACTCTTACACATATCGAAGTAGGCCACAACATTGCCAACTTCTACAAGCTTCGGCAGCGACTCTCATCTATCAGCTGCTCAGCTACGCAGCGGAGGCATTTTAATAAACTAGGCTAATGAATATTTATAAATTACACATCTGTGTGTGTGTGTGTGTGTGTGTGTGTAAGTGTGTGGCTATATATGTATGTGTGTGTATAGTTCCATTCGTGTTGTTGTTGTTGTAGTTGAGCATTTGCTTTCAGCTGTTGCCTGACACATAAGTCGTGGTCAGGCCCGGCACATATTGTATATATGACAATGTCAGCTCTCTAATCCCACTGCGTGTGCCTGTATGTGTATGAGTGTGTGTGTGTGTGTGTGTGTGTGTGTCAGAGTTGAGTTTTTAAGCCTTAGTGCTCGGTTGTCGGTTTTTATCGTTCTCTGCGCTAGGGCATTACGATTGTTGTTGCACACAAAGCAATCCTTGAGTGCAGCTCCATTATTGTGCCACTTCTTGGTGAACACTCTGTGCAATGTGAAAGTGGGTATATTGGCTTATGACACGCACACACCTATACATCGAGAGAGTATATTGGCTTTTGGATATGCTTTGTAACTGACAGTAAATTGAATATATTTACATGCTTCTAGTACAACAGTATTCCATCAAGTGGGCTTAGGGCTTACAAGTTTCAAGTCTAACTATCTCTTATACCCAAAGTCTTTGTAGTTCAGAAAGCCCTGCTTAAACTATTGCCAGTGAAGCTGGCCGTCGTTAATAGCCCGTTTTCCAACATCTTTGTGGCTGGCTGAGGTGACAAATGTGCTTTTGATGACATTTTGAATGGCATCGTGTTTGCCGAGTCAATGTCAGCATTGTAATCTTTAAACAGCTCTCGCTCGCGCGCCACTACCATCAGAAAAAATGGCAGCCGTCAAGCCTAACTGACTGCATAATACTCGCTTCGTTTAGAAGAGTTGTATACATAAGTAAACGAGTCTACGTATGCCAAATGTCAAGCAGACTACTGAAGAGACGGAGACTTGCCAAACAAATCCATATGCTCTGTATGGGTCTGTGAGCGAGCATAGAACAACCTGCTCAATTTGCCAAACATGTGGCCAACAAAATATGGCCAAAAACAAAAATTGATTGCACATAAAAACAAAACATATTCATAAAAAGGGGGAAGAAATTCATATTTTATTTTTCAACGAGGCCAAAAAAAAAAACAAAAACAAACAAAAGTTTTTTTTATATATTTTTTTTTGCCTGGCACGAAAGCGTAAGAAAGAAATGTCAACAACAGCCATATTTTCAACTTCTTCTTCTTTTTATTTTGATTTGTGGCAAAAGAAGCGGAAGAGAGAAAAACAAGAAATTAATTCAAGTTCTGCAGTCGCCGAGTTGCTTTAAAATGTAAAGCGAGGCAAAAGGCGATGACAACACAATGCAAAGTTCACTTCAGCAATTCACAATTGTTGTTCCCACTTGTTGTCGTTCCAGTTGTTGTTGTTGCTCTTGCTGTTGTTGCTGTTGCACAGCTGGTGTCTTGTTCGCTATCCGTGTGTAGGCCTAGTAGATTTAATTAAAATTTTATATAGAAAAAACATGGCAAAGGTTGCGCTCAACTTTTAGCTGCCTGTGCCCTTTCCACTTGTCTCTCTCACTCTCTGCGTCTTTGCGTGTCTCTCTTTCTCTCACTGTCTGTGAAACGAATCGAATTAATTTTGCTTAAGAATTTTCTCTTTGAAGCCCTAAAAAAAAAACAAATTGAAATCATTGCTTCAATTATAATTATTATGTATAAATGTTTTTATTATTTGAGAGGGTTGAACCTAGAGTCACATCTCTCTCTCTCTCTCTCTCTCTCTCTCTCTCTCTCTCTCTCTCTTTCTAGCCTCTGAGTTCACATCAAACGCTCAGCGAAAGAATTTGGCATAATAATAATAGTCAGACTAATAGCATGCTATCTTGATATGCACAGAACATAGCTTACAGCTGGCAAAGTATTTAAACATAAATGATGCTTGGTAATGATGTGCAGTCTTTGTTTACTTGTGTCAAATGTTTACTTATGTGAAAGTTTTAGAAATGAAATTGATCGAAAGTCCTACTTCGTATAAGTCATCAGAGCTGTTGTTCAAGCAATAACAGCCACCTCATGCGGGTCTCTTTATGTAGAATGTTGACTTACCCAGTTCATTCTAGACATACAAAACGATTGAGTAGAGGGAAATGAAGGATGAGACCAATTACACCCCTTTACAGATTATGGCAACAGAGAAAATTTATTTTTAGAGCAAAATGCATGTTTATTTGTAAGAGAAATGTTTCAGAATGTTTTTTGTTTCAATAAAATCCGTCGCTCCGAAGAGCATTTGGTTCTCCAATCGTTTTAAAATGTGCTGCTCTGCGGAGCGGACGACGAGTTTAGCAGAATCGCTGTAGCTCAGTCAGGTGTCTGATTAATAAATACGGTCAAAAACAGCGAACTTGGAGCTATGCTAATTTCTATATAGTTTTTTGGAATCTAATAAATTTTTTGCAAAAGTTGAAAATATTCTCTTAATCAATACGCAACAGAAAATCTAGCCGAATTAAAGCCTATGAAAGCAATTATTGATTTCGATTCTGATTTGATTTGTAGTAAGAAAGCTTCGGTACTGAAATTGTATAATGCCACTTAAAAGTTTTCATACATACATATATCTCGAATGAGTAATCTCACTTAGAAAGCGGGCCAAAAATAGCCAACTTAGAGTCTGGCTAATTCCAACAGACAGACAAGAGAAATATCGCTGAGTTATAGCCTGCCAAATTTCAGCCATTTCTTGATTTCGTAATCCTGTCGATTTTGAGAAAAAGCATAAAAGGATACATCACGACTCCCAGTTGACCAAAATGCTCCTGGAAATTATACCTGAACAATAGTCCTGGTCAGCCTAAACTCATGCCGCATTAATAGTCGCAAATGCGCAAGTAATGCTCATAAATATTTATGCCGCTTTTTTCCAGCTCAACCCATGGCCTCAGCTCAGCTGCTGCCCATAAGACTGCGAAGTTGTCTCGCCAAATGACCTTGAACTCATGCAGAGTTTCATATAAATGCACTCAATTTGTTGACCTTGAAAATATTTTGTAAAAACTTTCACTCAAAGTCTTTCTGTCGGCCTGCTGCACCTTCCTGCTCGACTGGTATTTTTGGGAGTTTTTTGGTTACAATTTCCAATTGCAGCGCAAATGCTGCTGCATGAGTCTTGCTAATGTCACTCAATGATTTCTAAACAATTTGCAGCGACCTTCTACTCACTTCTGTTCGCCTGGTAATTGAGTGGAAATTTGTTTAATTTACTAAATGAACGTGCGTAAATCGGCAGCTCGCGAGAGTATGCCACAATAATATTCGATCAAAATTAAATGTGCTGCCTAAAAGTATGCAATACAAAATTTTTACACTCAAAAAATATTTTTTTTCGACTTTCTGTGAGTTTCTGTTCGCCTGGTATTTGAGTGAAAATCTGCTGAAAAATGCAATTTGCTAACAAAAATCTGTTGTACACGAAAGTGCTCAATGCAAAAACTTTTAACGAAATATAATTGTTTTGTCGACCTTCTGCGCCCTTCTGTTCGCCTGATATTTGAGTGGAATTGGCTTAAAAATGCAACAGGCCAGCAAAAATCAGCCGCTCCCGAAAGTATGCCACATTCATTGTGTTGCATACATTAAATGTTCTGCCTAAAAGTATGCAATAAAAATTAAAAACAAAATAAGAACGCAATTGATTCAATTTCATTAATTTGTTTTGTTTATTTGAAATATTTCGATTTAAATTTAAACACAATTTTTAATTAAAAGCTACTTTCTTATAGATTCGAATATAAATCTAGATGTAAATTCCTATTTAATGGATTTTTGACAGTTTTGTAGCTAAACAATTAAACATGAAGTTTTGTAAACTGAATTAGGAATACTTATAGCCTAGACAAGATGTTTAGTTTCCAGTTACACTGCACAGATGACTATTTATCAATACTGTAGACTATACAGGTGACTGAGGTTAGGTAAATTCAGCTCTTCAGATACGTGAAGTCGTCGCCTTATTTCATGCTCTGTGCACAGGCAATATCAGCTGAAACATCATCATTGGGGAGATCTGGCAAAGTATGGGAGTTTTATATTTAGATCTGATAAATAGCAGCATATTTTCTGTAACTTACTTTGAAATTTCCGCCAAGAAGTTCATCTGACTATTGTTCCCATTGCTCGTTACTTTATGCTCCACCAGACAGAGACCTAGATGAAATGAGAATGTATTAGAAAGTTTTAGATACGTACATATATATGCATATTCCTAATACTTACAATTGAACATCAATGAGTTCTGGAATCTGTAGCACGCATCGCACATACTTCTTCGACTTCTATTCAGCATTAGACAGAGCAGTAGAGCAGGCATCGGGATTTGAACTTTCGGCAACATTTCTGAAAGCATTTGAAATATACAATAGATAGAAAATACATTAGTTCCAGGCATGGGCAATTGATAAGCGACTCATTAAATATGGGCATTCAGGGTGTCTACACACGCATAACTAAAACGTTCGAATGGGCATTAATATTTTGCATGCATTGAGCATTACTCGGGTGTTTCACACTCAATTGCCGAATATGATAGCTCTAGGATGATAACTTTCATTTGGTATTCAAATTTTGAGAATGACTCCGATATGAGCAACTGTCTGTGTGATGGCAAGCTATAGCTCGATTAAACTTCATTCAATTATCCAAAGGTATACCTTTTCTTTGAGTTCCCATTTCCAATGAGTGCAGGTCATAATAAGTAATTGATTAATGGTTTGTAAAACTATTCTATATATTCTATATACTATAGAGAGAGACTATATTTAAAGAGCTAATACTTAGACATAGTAACAGCAAATTATGCTTAACTACACGCATATATATTCAGCTCTTACAAAATTATGTATACGCCCAGTGGGTTACAAGCCAATTCGATATGTAGACTTAGGTATGCAGTTGAATTCTGTTTCTAGCCATTCGTTATAACTAAGTTAAAAGTTAGTGCAGACCTGCCTGCTGTCTGATCTACTGCACTTATAATGCACACACGCTTAAGTGCTCAAAAATCAAGTATACGCAAAATTGGTTTTTGGTTTTGGGTTTGATGCACACCTTAACCTTTTGCAATCAGATTAAATATTAAGCAATTTGAGTTAACTAATTAAAGTACTTGGCGTAACACATATGCTGCAGAGCATATTTTGTTGCCTGTAATGCTGAGAGAGAGAGAGAGAGAGAGAGAGAGAGAGAGAATTTCCATAACAAGTTTTTCCAGCGAAAAAAAGGAAAAACAAAAGCAAAACTAAAATAAATTAGCATGAGTGCGCTTGACTTTAGGTTACCCTTCATGTTGGGTCTGCCAGCCAGATATTTACAAAGTTTCTACTAGAGAGGAGCTGCTGAGTGATTTATCATTCACTGTAACTGTTACTCACTGTTAGCAGTGACAGCTGAGCTGTGACTTTGCCATGCTAGGAGCTGAGTGTAATGATGATGATTGCTGTAACTGTTAGTTATGCACACCAGTCACTAAGCTGAGCTGTGACTCGTACGATATTTAAAGTCTCTATGATTAGCTGAATACATGCAGGCATTAATTACTAACCGTAACTAGATCACCGATACACTCACAGTAATTGTAACTGTTACTGTAATATGCATATCAGTGACTGCTACTACATCACAGTTACTGCAGCTTCAACTAAATTCTGAATACAACATATAAGCCTCTCTCATACTTAATTAAATGCACACACACACAGTCTCTCTCCCTCTCCCTCTCCCTCTCTCTCACTCTCTCTCTCTGTCTCTTTCTTTCTCTCATTCTCTCTGTGTTATGTTTGCTCTATCATAAATGCCATGCGATGCGAGCATCCAATTTGCATTTGTGCATTGTGAAACTCGTGTAATTTGCCAGGTAACTGGTGCTCAATTGCCTTCCGAGGACAACTTCAGCAAATTGCCAAGCTGCAAGGAAACAAAGCCAAAGCACATACCAAAGCAGCTGAAGATACACATACATATGTATGTATGCATGTATGTATGTGTATATATGTACGCTCTATCCAGTTAAAGTTGCAGTTGCAGTTACTAAACTATATTCTATTTTACCCAATTGCTCGCTGCTCGGCTTTGAGCGTTGGTTGACAACTTGTTTTGGTGTTAGCCAAGTGGCAATTGTGTCTTTTTTATGCTCGCTCAACCAGTGTAAGTGGGCTGTATTGGCATTATAAAACGTTGGGATCTGCTGTTTATAAAAAATACTTAGATCATATAACCTCATTCACTGTGTTAACAAGTAAAAGAGGGTATACTAGCTTCTTACTTACACTGTTTATCTGTATCTTACCAGTAACTCTTCCGATCAACAGACAGACTAAAGTTATTATCAGCTTAAAGTTATTAACTAAAATTATCCTTAGTCGGATATGCCCGATCTAAATACTAACTATATTCATCTGAGTACAATTCCATACTTCAGCTTACAATTTCTCTATTAAAGTGAACGAGTATTGGGCAGTTGGATGCACCCGATTCATTGCTTGCTTGTCTAACATGTGTTTATTGAGTTGTCCAGTTTGCTGCGACACAATTTTATAATTTGAAAAATTTGCATACCCTTTTATTCTAATCTGCTCTCAAAAAGCAATTAACACTTCGTCTGGCTATAAATAATCGAAAAATTTGTTTGTTGCTCAGAAAACGCTCAATCCTGCTACTGTTTCTGCTACTGTTTCTGCTCCTGCTGCTGCTGCTGCTGCTGCTTCTGCTCTTGTTGCTGTTCCCGTTCAGCTGATTGCAACAAATTGCATTTGCCAGCTAACGTAATTAGATCACACTGCAATTGCAATTAGACAGGCAGAGCAGGTGGTATAGTTGCACCTTTGACAAGGTAGCTAAGACTCCCACGCTTCTAGCTCATGTAAAAAGTGACTTTAAGGCAGTTGCTTTAATGGCAAATTGAATTGGCTGCTGCACTTAGCATGTGCATTGCAATGGAATATAGTTAGACAGACAAACATATATAACGGGAGAGAATAAGAGAGCGAGAGAGGGAGAGGGAGAGAGGCAGAGTTGCTAAGGGCTTCTTAGCTGCATTTGCTTTCTAAAAGGTTTATTTGCAATTTTTCTCAACATTTTTGCAACTTTCATTGCTCGCAAATTTGTGCGCTCCAATGGCGCACATACTCATCGGCAGTCGTGTGTGAGTAGCTGTGTGTGTGTGTGTGTGTGTGTGTGTGTGCTGGATTATGATACCCTATGATAGGCTGGCACTCATGCAAAGACATGCTTCATTGCAAGCTGAGCAAAAACTTTTTGTGATTCACTTTGCGTTTCGCTTTGTAATCTCTATCAATTGTATAGCGACGAGCTAATACCCTATGCTTGGCATATGTTGAGGAAAACATTTATAACTAGCTACTCCAATGAGTTTTACAGGGTATTTGTGGCGACGACTCTGGCTTAGCGTTAAGCTGAACAGATCTGCGAGTGCAGGTGCATGCCATGGCGCCCGTTTGTTTGCTAGCATATTCAAGCACAACACGTGCCCAGATTATGATTACAGTGATACACACACATACACACACACACCCACGCACACAGAGAGTTATTTTGATTATAGAGTGTTTGTAGGTTAAGGCAATTTGTATGGCAAATATCTATATGTATTTACAGCTATGTTTATGCCTCATATCCTACTACAATCCGTATGGCCGTGGCATCTGTCCTTGAATTGTTGTTATTGTTGTTTAATGCTGATTTTCTGACTGTGTGCAATTATCATAGAATAATAAACAAAAGCCCTACAAAAACCAACAGTCGAACGTAAACAGAAAAATATCCATCTAGCGCGCAAGCTAAACATGGCTAAATGAGATTTTTGATTTTAAAGTTTTGCATCTTTTGTTTGCATATTCCTCAGGAAGCGGAAGTCAAAAGTTGCTGCGGAAGTTTACCAACCGTCCGCCTGCCTGCCCGCCTGACCGCCTGCCTGTCTGCCGCCCTCAACAGTCAACAGTCAACACTCAACACCCATTTAGCGCTGAGAATGCCGAAAATCAAGTTGAAGTACACCTAATGCAGTCGCTCGACTAAAAATCTCAACGGACAAATCCAATTCGAAGGCAAACGCAATTTGAAAAGCCTTTTCAGCGACAACTTGTCTCAGCGGCAAGTGCGTTTAATACCGGCAGCCGGAAGTAGGAAATAGATACAGTAATAGCTACAACAAAATGGCGGATCTGGAACGCATTAGACTCGTGCTGCTGGGCGGCGCGGGCGTCGGCAAGAGCTCCATTGTTAAGCGCTTCCTATTCAAGAGCTACACGGACAAATATCGCGCCACCGTCGAGGATCTCTACAATCGCGAATACGACCTCGGCGGCGTTACCCTAAAGGTGAGTGCAACGAGGACACCTGCCTTAAGTGCTGCTTGTGTGATAACAATTGAAGCAGCTTACCTGTTACCTGTTACCTGTTACCCGTTAACAACATGCCAACTTGGCCCCAAAGGTGGCAGTAACACAGCCAACAAAGCGAACGCTTTGCCAGCAGTTGGTTTTTATGCACCGAAGCCATTTCGAATCGGTTAATAGGGAATGTTGAGCATTTTGAATGCGAATGTAACGTGTAGAGAGTGTAATGTAGGAGTAGCAAAGTAGAAGAGTATAAGAGTGTAGGAGCATAAGGACATACGACTAAATAGAGTATAAGAAAAACAGGGTATAAGAATATAACAGTGTAAGAGTATATGGCTATAAGACTATAAGAGTATAGGTGCATATGAGTATAAGTGTATTAGGGTATACGGGCATAAAAGTATTAGAGTATAAGTGTAGAAATGTAGAAGAGTATGAAAATAGAAGAGTATAAAAGAATGACAGTAGCAAAGTAGTAGAGAAGAAGAGCAGAAAAGTATCGGAGTATACGAGTATACGAGTATAAGAGTGAGTAGAGGAGTATAAGAATAGAAGAGTCGAATAGTATTAGATCATAAGAGTAAAAAATCATGACAGATTGGTTAGTAACTAATTTTCCTTTACAGCAACAACTCAGTTCCACAGTCAGGGTATCCCACAGTCGGTCACTGCCCGCAAAAGCTCTCTTAGTTGTTCCTCTTTTCATTTTGCTTTTTATTTGTATTACAATTTTTATATGTGTTTGGCTTAGGTGCCTGCCAGGGCATTTAAACTGCAATTTTATTGTTCGCTGAGCTCCAATTGTTGCACTCAGAGTGCAGCAGTTGCAGTAGCTGCAACAATGTGTGTAGGTGTGTGTGTGTGTGTGTGTGTGTGGGTTGCGGCAAGTTGCACTGAGCCACTAATTAAATCAAAATCATAATGGATGCAACTGAGTTGCAAATGGCATTTGGCTTGCAGCAGATGTATTGCCTAATAAGTAGATAGTGGGCCAAGTTATTAGTGTGAGAGGTTTGATTCAAATGCCGAGTTGCTATGGAGAGTTAACTAACAAATAGTTACCAGGACTGTTTAGTAGGGAGTGCAGCACTAGCAATTGCCATGAATTACTGGCTGAGCAGAGAAAGGTCTCTAGGTTGGATTAGGTTAAGTAACTATGACAATGATGGTTTAGTAGGCAGTGCACAAGAAGATGCACTGAGTACCCTCTCCCTTCTTTCACTATGAATAAGTTGAGTGGAAATGGTGTAGGTATACATGGTTTGCAATGTTCTTGATTTTTATATGGATTAAGATATCGTATAAGCGATAATTTAAAACTCTAGCACTAATAGTTCTGTAGTTCTGCTCGCAAAGACGTATCGAAAAAGAAAACTTTTCTGAATATATAAATATGCCTCAAACTCTATTGTTTTCTTATGTTTTACTTACTATAAACAAGGAAACTCAAAAAAAGAGAAAGCTTTTCAAAACTAAATAAATAGAGATACTCCTCGCTTTCATCTATCTGTTGCATAGTCTCTCTCAAAATCAATATACCCTATTTAATACATTTAAAAAAGCCAATTATTAAAATTTCCCTTAAAAATGGCTTCACTCATGACAAAGTTATGAGAGTTAACATGTTTACTTGGCATTAGAACCCTTGTCCACATAAAATTGGATTAGGCAGACAGAAAGAGTCTGAGAAAGGGAGCAAGAGAGAGAGAGAGAGAGAGAGAGAGAGTTAAGTAATACACACATATACATATATATGATCTATATATAGAATGGTTTCTCAAGTAGCATTGACTGAGCTCTGCATTAAAATTCAGAATTTTATGTTTGATGCTCGCAGGCAAATTAAGCGTGTTTAAAGTGAGTAAATGATGGGCAAATGGGTTAATCTATGAGTTTGTGTATAGTTTAGCCTGTAGCTAAGCACGCACGCACACACATGTATATGCATTATATATATCCTTCTGTATAACATAAGCTTAGCTGCGAGGCTTAGACAAGCCGACAAGCTGTAGGGAAGCTGCCTCTCATTAATCAAATTTACACGCCATGCCATCAAAAACTGCAAAATTTCCGTCGCACAACATGTTATGGATATTGTGTGTCTGTGTGTGTGTGTGTGTGAGTGTGTGAGTGCGCCACGAGCCCAACCCCCTGTTTGTCTCTCTTACGTTGGGACATCATTCAGAGCTGATTATTTGCCGCTTCGAAAGTTGGCCTTAACACACGACCAAGAGCTCGCCGCAAAAGTTGTAACAAAAAGTTGATTAATAGGTATGCAGGCGCATGCCTCTCTTACTGATTCTCTCCCCTCTGGCTCACGCTCACTCTCACTCTCTGTCTTGTCTCCTTTTGCCCTCTGGTTACCATGGCTGTGACGGTCGCCAAATTGATGTTGACTAAACTGCGTTGAGGTCGACATTGACACTCTTGGTGGTGGCGTCGTCTCTGCCATCAGCCAGCATCGACAATATCATCATCATCATCGGAATTTTTGGTTTTAATTAAATTCATTTTAACGCTTCGTAACTGGACTAAAATGTCAGAGGACTATGTGGGCTGTGAGCGCTGCGCTGTGGGCTGTGAGCGGTGGGCTGTAAGCTGTGCGTAATGGCCAGTGGGCGTGGCTGTAATTTTGACCGAAAAGGGCAACAAATCATTTTTTTTTGTTTTTTTTGTTTGTTAGTTGAAACTCGAAGTGGAAGTTTAAGTTCAGTTTGAAGCAATCACACCAGATTTTAATATACATAAATTATTGCCACAGTTGAGAATGCTTGGCCTGAAGATACTATGTAGTTGAACAACTTTTGCTCAGTGCCTGATTTGATTAGATAGGTGATTGGAGATTGGACAAGAGTCGAAACGAGATTTTATAGAATTTTAGTAGCTCAAGGGTTGAAAGATTAAGAGCTAGAGTTGGTCTGACTGCTGATACCCTGTAGCTGATCAAAGATGCAAATCAGCTAAAGGGTATCATCGTGTTACGATTACAATTGGAGAAAAATCTGAAAAAGGTTATCAAATACTGCTTTCATTTTGAAATTGTATAGAAAATCTGTTGCTAGCAATCGATAAATATCAATTTATCGATAACTATAATGCCTTAGCCATGAAATGTATTAAACTAAAACTGTTTGACTTACCTGAGAAATATATATATCGGTAAATGTTTATTTCATTTCAAAATATGCTTTTTCCTGATTCGCCGACTACTCACAGCAACTGCTCAGCTTTGCTAGCCTCTGAATTGTGTTTTAGAAATATTTATTTGATATTGATAAATATTGTTTACATATTGTATACGTGCCTCTTGGATGTGTTCCCGCTATATGCAGATATTCGAGTAAACTGTTGATGCACATTGAGTACTCAATCGATTTGATAAATTTTGATATTTTTATCGATCAACCAAACAATCGATCGATTAAATTGATATACATATTTAAGATTGCCTAATGCCTTTTATAGTATGTCGAAGCAATTGCTAAATATTTCCCGATTTCCGTCAATCAATCGGTCTTTTAGTAGATGACTCTACTCTACACACTAGAATAACTGCACTCTACACCCTCTCTCTAACTCTCTCTGCGTCTCTTTCTCTCCCATTTGAATTGCATTCCACATTAAATTACGCATACGCCGCGTGTTCTGCGCTTATTTTCAATCTCAATGCAATCAACTTGGATTAGAATTCCCTGTGAAAAGTAGTTTGCGGCTGCTAAACATGAACACACACAGCCACACACACACACACACACACACACACACACACGCGTCCGAACACACACGCGCAGCCAGAACATTGGGGTCACGTTTAACAGATTGTTGTTGTTCCTGTTGTTGTTGTTCCTGTTGCTGCTCTTGTTGTTGTTGCCAAAACCCGCTGCGGCACATTACACGGCACAACAACTTTGAGCGTTTAACATTTGTGGCCATAAAATAGCGCGGCCTTAATGGCAATTTGGTGCCAACACAGCTGGAATACAAACAATGCAGCTAAGCCTTGGCCAAAAATATATAAGCGCGAGCAGTTTGAAAAGTTGCTGATAACAAAATATAATATATATTTATAAATCTAACTTTCACACAAAACTATTATGCCCTTAGTTTGCCGTTTCAATAGGCTGAGGCTAAAAACAAAAAGTTCAAATCTTGAATTCATCAAATGCTGTGGTGTTTCTCTGTTACAACTCTTCACTCTTAAGCAGCTCTCGCAAATGTATGTAGAGCATATTCGCAACTATTGTTGCTGGTGCGCGCATTTTTATAATAAAGTTGCCTTTTGACTTCGGCGATCGTTGCAACAATGCGTTACAAATTGCCGAACAATGGCCAACATTTCAGACAATAGACCGAGTTGGAATCCGCCAACTCGCCTGTCGTCCACTTCCTCTCTCTTTCTCTCTCTCTCTCTCGCGCTCTTTCTCTTTTCACTTGTCTATCGCTTTGTCTCACAATACTCTGTGTTTATATGCATCTAACAGCTGGGATTAGTTGGCATCAACTGTGCATTGAACTGGACTCGGGCTGTGCTCGCCGCACCCCCCACACAGATTTTGTGCTTTTGACGAAATTCAAAAGCTAAAATTCCGAATTTCAAATACCAAATTAAATGACAGTTGGCAGATTTGATAAGCAAAGTTTTTTCTTTGTTGCGGCTATAAAAAAAAATAGCTCGACTGTAGTTGGCTTGTGTTCAACATGAAAATTGAACTTTGAATATGAAAAATGCTATCAATGGCAGCTATAAAAAACAACAGATGAAATACGACATTTGAAACAAGAGACATAGATGTAAAAGTCGCTATAGAGTAAGCCTAAAGTACACTGGGCGACAAGTAGAGAATGAATGTGAATGCGAATATGAATACGAATCGTATAATAATATAGAAAACAACAACAGTAGAGAGAGAGAGAGAGAGAGTCACATATCAGCATCAATGAATATAAAAAATAAATATAAATATATAACTATACGTATACACAGATGTGTTCATGAAAATAGTAGTGCAAGAGCACTGAATGTTGTTGTTGCCACAGAAGAAGACTCAAAAGACTCAACAGGATAATACCCATCACACTTACCAGATCGCTTTATTTAATATTTCATCTGAATATTGAAATTATTCCATAGCTTAGCTAGAAGCCTCGTCTAGTTCTACATCTTATCATTCAATATTCTAGTATAAGTAATCTACATAGCAACATCAAAGTCTAGAAGGTTTGCATGGATGCATATTGCACTCTGATAGACTTAGAGTAGTTTTGATGGCTAACTAGTCTGTTTAGGTATCTACTGAACTGCTCGTATGCTTAGGCCTTTGTACATGACTTGATATCGATGGTTTACCTGCATTCTTTCGACTGAAACCTTTTCATTATAAATGTGTTGTATGATCTCGACCCCAGAAGTGTATAGGGTAGATTCAAATTAATTTTAAAAGTGTTTTGCATAGCTTCAGTTGGGCTTTAATATATTACATGAGCAAAAGTTTTGCCTGGCAAAAGAGAAACAGTAAGAAATGCATATCAAATCGACTTTTGCCACTTAGTTGGCATATATATGCGTTTATGAATATATTTTCATATAAATAAATATACTTTTATACTTCTCGCATTTCGTGACAAACATAAAAACCGACTTCCTGCTATTGTATAAAAAATGCGAGTAGCAAACAAATATATGAAATATTTGTAGACGTGTTTTACGTGCTCGCCATAAAACTTCAGTTAAAGCTGATGCCAGCGACAGCTTCAACTTAGCCACAAATAGAAAATCGAACATCAAAAAAACTTACTTTAAAATATGAAAAGCGAAATTGCAGAAAAACACACATATTAAAAAGAGCATAAAGTGCGGATTCGGCAGAAATTGTGAATGTTAATAAAAAAAAAAAGAAATTGTGAATAAAAATAAATGTACAATAAAAGTGCTTTTTCATTTGAAATCGAAATGGAAATTGATTATTATTTAGCAATCGAAATGTCTGCATTTGCCGAGAGTTCAATTGAAATGTGAATTCTATTCCATAAACAATTTGATATCAATTTCATTTTGTATAAATTTAATTGCATGGCCATCAATTGCAGTCACAATGCAGAGATTTGTATTCATATGCGAATGTGAATACATACATATATTGAAGATGTTAGCGATTTGCAAATTTTGCTGCTAAAATTAAATTGTCGAGTGTCTGAAATATGCTTAATTGAAAATTGTTGCTCATGAAATAATTGATAATAATCGCACAGCGTGGCGTATGCTTGACATATCAAATAGCACGCATACGCCATGTAACACGATATGGTTCAAGGTTTCTATGTTTTTTTTTTTTTCTTTAAAATCCCAATTCGAATGCCGCAACAATGCTAAAGCGTTTGAATGCAGTAAACACAGTCTGGCTCTCTGTATAGTATATATATATTAGTACTCATATAATATTATACACATTTTCCTCCATTTGCAATTGAAATTCAATTTAAATTGTGGAGTATCTGAAAAATGCTTTTTGGGGCAACTTATGTGGCATTTAAAATGAGCTGGAATATTGAAAATTGTTGTTCATGAATTAATTATAATAACCGCACAGCGTGGCGTATGCCTGATATATCAAATAACACGCATACGCTGTGTAACACAATATCATTCAAAATTTCTGTTTCTCAAATGCCAATTCGAATGTCGCAAAACTGGTAAAGAGCTTGATGCATACTGCTTGACATTCTTAATATAGATATAGATGTGTTCATAAAAATAGTAGTGCGCCTGATATGTTGCACAGCCAAAGTTTTCTGATAAACATAATATTTTGTTTGTTAATCTTAATAATCGTTTCAAACTGTTTTCCAAATATTATGTTCATCACAAAAAATGTTGCTGTCTAACGCACTACTATTTTTCTGAACAGAGCTGTATATTCATATTGATTTGAAAATCTTTGCCATACGCCAGTTTGTAGTTGGAAATTAAATTGTGGTGTGTCTGAAATATGCTTGAAACGAGCGAACTTGTTTTAATGAAATAATGCAAATCGTATTAACCTACACAAAAAGGTAACCGCACAATGTGGCGTATGCGTGACGTGCTTTAAATATTACACATACGCCATGTAATACAATATGTTTTCAACTTTGACACGCGCATTTAATTAATTTTTAGGCCTTAACCTGTTGTTGGTGTTGTTGGTTGTTTGCTTATTATTATTGTTGTTGTTGTTGTTGTTGTTGTCGTTTGCAGGTGGACATTTTGGACACATCCGGTGACATGCAATTCCCCGCCATGCGACGCCTCTCAATTGCTACAGCGCACGCCTTTATGTTGGTCTATGCGACAACCTCGGCGCCCAGCTTTCAGTGTGTGAAGCAGTGCTTCGAGGAAATCCGCGAGCAGCGCGCCGACTTTCAGGTGAGCGTGGAGTTCGCACACATACACAGCTTTAGCTCTTTGCATTTTGCATGCAATTAGCGCGCCCATAAAAAAAAATAAAGCCAAGCACCAAGCAACAATCCCTCATGTTGCCCAATTTCAATGCCCCAAAGCAATTAGGACCGCAAAAAAAAAAAGAAAAGAAGAAGACGACTGTACACAGCGCTTGGCCAAAGTCTTTGGGGGCTTTATGCTACAGAGCTGCCATTGTTGTTGTTGTTTCTGTTGTTGTTGTTGTTGTTGTGGCTTTGCCTTTTGTGCGTGCGTGTCAATTATAGCCGAGTCGGCTTTGTCTCCGTCTGCAGCAGGACTAACTCGTTATCTCTATTTACAGGATATACCCATTGTCATAGCCGGCAACAAAGCCGATTTGGCCACCAGCCATCGGGAGGTGCGCCAGGAGGAGGTAACAGATTGGGTCTTTTGCGAGCTGCCACGCCTCAGGTAGATATTCACCCTTAATTATCCATTTAAAAATGTCAGCCCGAAAATGCAAATGTGCTGCAACAGCTGCTGCTGCTACTGCTATGGCTGCAACTGCTCCTGCCGCAGTTGCAGCTGCAATTAGGCCAAACCAATCCGAACCAAAGTTGTGCAATGAAAAACCAAAAGCGGAAAAAGCGAGCACAAAAACCGCAAAACATTCATTTACGATACCCTGGAAGCTCTCAGAGTGTGTGGAGCATAATTGATTTGCATGCACGTGCTGCAGGTGGTCGGAGACTTGTTGAACATCAGCTACAGTGTATAAGGCGTATTCCTTAGCTAGCCTTAGAGCTGATGATTATCAGCAACAGTTGACATCATATTTGAGATAAAATACAACACTTACAACCATTAGGTATGGTGTATATGGAAAGTGAACAGGGTGCTATACTTCAAAGCTATTTACAAATCCAATAAATATCTAGTTGCAGACTTTAGCTTACCAATATATCTCTGAAAGTGGACGAGGAAAGACTGAAGACGAGCACAGCTCTTTTGATTGTTCTATACTGCAAAGTTCTCTTAAGTATTAATAAAATAAGATATGATATCAAGAGCCACAGAATTGAGAGCCAAGCTAAAGCGAAGTAGAAACTTGGTTAACTGTATATCTAACACACACTAATGCATAAGACTTTTTCGATTGACTGTCTCCATTTGCGAATTAACGATAAATATTGAACACAACAAAAACATTAATCGAAGTTTAAAGTAAAGTAAAGTTGATTGAATGCATGTAGGAGCATGAGAAAGCCCCCATTAAGTATTTTCATAAGAGTTAGAGTTGTGTACAAAGTTGTCTTCATCCATGTATAGGGTATCTGCTAGCTTATCACAATCTCTGCTGCCCTTTTGCCGTAAGTAATGGCCAGCAAGAAGTGCAATAAAAATGTGCTATAAATTTTTTGTTGACCGAAATGAATGTGAGAACCTGCACGAGGAGCAGCTGTCGCCGCTGCCGCTGCCGCTGCCGCTGTCGCTGTCGCTGTCGCTGCTGCAGCCGACAAATGCAATTAAATGCAACAAAATGAAATTAAGCGACAAAAAGCGTGACTCGCTGCCATCTGTTTGTGAGCGCTGGCGAGCGTGGGCGGCCAGGAGGCGTGGCAAGTACGAAAAATCAGTTGGCAGCTTGTTAACAGTGAAAATTGCAATTCACATTGGGCCAATTGGCCGGGGGTAGACAAAAACACACACACACACTCTATCTCTTTCTCTTTCTCTCGCTCTCTTTCTCTCTACATAACACAGACTGACCTACTGTATAAGTACAGTAGACACACCCTAATTGCCACCCTGGCTGCCTGGCTGTCTCTGTGACCAAAAAGTTGCGAATTGATATTCCCCTACGACAAGGACGTTCACTGCACTCGACTGCAAGCACAGAAAACGCGCTTTGCATGCTAAACAGCTAACGCAACGCTAAAAACTGAGAGCTCCCAGCTAAGGATGCACGCGAATGCCATGCGAAGTGGATCCTTAGCACCACCACGTTGCAGTGCTGCATGACAACATGTAATAGCAGCAATTTAAAGCTATCTTCTGCACTTAATTGATGTTCGCATTCATCGGAGGCTATTTTGACAGAGGTTTATAGCAGCGTTATGCGGTCGATCTGGCTGGGTCTTAGCATAGTAGTACATAGTAGATAGCAGATAGTTGATAATAGATAGGAGATAGTAGATAGTATAAGGTAGATAGTAGAAAAGAGAAGAAAAGAAGTTAATGGAAGAGAAGCTAACCGAACTGTAGAGAAGAAAACACAAGATAATCTAGAAATCTAGGATAACGGAGTAAAGCTACATAAGTTTAAGATAAAGATAAAAATAATATTTATCTATGCTATCTAAGTTATTATTTGCTCTAGCAGCTTTGTGAATCGGAAAGAGTTCAATAAACGTAGCGACCTTTCACACAATTCCATGCTGCAAAATTGTTTACAGAAATCATACAAGTTTAAGATTTTAAGATTTCCAAGGGCGACTTTGTGGGCCAGACTTATTTATCAGCTCAAGCTAAACTTGATGTTAACAAAATAATCAGAGAACTGAAGCAAACTTACCAAAATGTTTACAATCTGTTCAAGTAGATTATTCCTTTGAGCTCTTCATAGTAAACGGCTATATGGGCTTTGTAGTTGCCTACTCTTTCAGTTCCTCAGATTTCCATTAGCTCCAATTTCGTAGGAATTCTTTCTTTCTTTCTTTCTTTTTTTTGGCATTGCGCGCCGAACTTTGTTGTTAAAATAAACTTCGCTACTTTTCCGCTTTTTTATGCTCACACACACACACACATGCACACATACACACACGCACACCAATATATAGCCATAATTGTGTCCTTAATAAACTGCACGTCCATAAAAATCACTTACAGACGCTTCGAGCTGCGGGGCAGGTGTAAGAGGTGTGGCAAGTGAATTTGTTTCCTGCTTCTGGGCAATGTGTTGGCCGCACTTACCATAATTTGCGGTGCAGGGGAAGGCGGCGTGTCCTGGCAGGAGGCGGTTTAAGCAAGCGTGTGTAAACTTATTTAAAAAATAATATAAATATATATAAATATATATGTATATGTATATGTATATGTAGCAAGAGAAACACACAGAGGACACGCACGCAGTCACAGCGCCCGCATTAATAAATACACTTAACGAAAATGGGGGTCTTAAGATCAGAGAAAGGTTAATGTTATGATGATCTAAGGCTACGGCTGAACTAAGATTATTTTCTATGTGTTTAAAACATATAATTTGGGTTTTAAACATTTTGAGATAAAATATATATTTTTAAACATAATTTTATTTTTTTTTATAGTTTTTTTTTCAAAATTTTTTAATATTTATTTTTATATTTCATATTTAAGAACGATATTTTTGAATGAATTTGTTAACTTATTTATAAATAATTTAATTATTTGAATATATTTGAAATAATATATATTGTTATTTTATTAAAAAATCTATTTGAAAAATCTAGAAATTATCCTTTTATTATTATATAAAATTGTTGGCTTATTAAATGTAGTTTTATAAAATTTTAAATTATTATTATTTAAATTATCAAAGAAATGCTTTGCTTATTATTTTATAAAAAGTTATGCAAGATAATTTATGTAGTCATAAAAAAAATATTGCTTACCGTTAAATCAATTTCCACTGGATTCAGTGAATGTAATTTTCCAGCAACTTCTATGGGGGTTCGATCTAAGCAGTTTGATCCCGTTTGAGTTTCGGCCGATATTTGCACTTAACAACCAAATAGTACATGAGTAAATAGCTCAATCCATATATAGACACAAAGCTGGCACCCAGAAAGAGGCCTATGGCACCTCCGATCGACATGATCAGCTGATCCGAGCTGAAGATAACGCGACGCTTGATGCCCATCTTAGGGAGATTCTGGTTTACGACATAGCTACGATTGAAGCCAAAAGTGCCGCCCTATGTAAAGATCGGATAAATATGGAAAAGGAAATGGAAATATGGCAGATACCAATAGATGGAAACAATACCTCGTCGTCCTTCAGAATGTCGGAGACAGTAAAGCTGATCTCCTTGCAGAGGGGCATGCAATCACAGGGCTCCTCCAGCCACTTCATACGCACCAGGCACACCATTTGCTTAACATTGCAAATGCGATCCTTTGGTCCTGCCACATAGAAATAAGGCTTGCAATTGCAGAGAGCCAGCGCTCGATCGATGCGACACTCCATGCGACAAAGGCTGGGATAATAGACCTGCAAGGGGTCAATCAATTTGATTGGTAAAATGTGTAATATTTCTATGGCACCTACACTGTAGTACTTCAGATTGTTCTCGTTGGTGTAGCGACACCTGCGATAGGCGATAGGCACACTGCTCACGCTGTCCTCGGCTGAAAGGGAGTTGAGCATTACCGTGATGCCCAGAATATCTTTGTCCGCCAAATCGATGCCCACAGTGCGACGATCATGCGGCATCAAAAACTCATTCACATCGTGTATAAACTAGCAAAACATGCACAGTAATAGGTTGCACAGAGGACAAACAGAGTTCATTTGCTTTTGGAATCGGCTACTTACCAGCTTCATCCGTAGGTCAGGCGCAACTGGCTTGATAAAAACGTTGCACTCTTGAAAGTAGCTGCAAATACTAATGGGCGCTGTGTAATTTTGGCTAATATAGATAATAGATGATGTATAATAGATAAGAGCTAACAGATAATTGAATTCAGATGCACTCACTTAAGTTGCTTGTCAAAGGGAAACCCGAACTTCGCCAGCTGACTCGTTGTCCGACAGAGTCCCATTTCAGTCAAGCTGTTCACTAACTTGGGCTGTCGTCTTAGTCGCTTGGGCAACAGCTCCAACAGCAACGCAACTAATGGCAACTTCTGCATAGTTGTATCATTCTCATAGGGCAACAAAGTGTCCAAGGTATCGTATTGTAGAACATTCAACACATGCAAAAATTTGCCATAATATTTCAGCTTTTCGGCTGTCACTTCAATATCGTTGGAGTCAGAGTCCTCGCTGCCCCAGGTGCTGTCAATTAACCCCAAAATTATTTCGGTAATCGCATTTGGCTCCCAGCACACTCACTCTTCAATCAGGTGGTTTGTTATATCTGCTGGCAGCTCGTTATACTGCGAGCAGAACGTCGTTCCTACGAAGGGGAAGGAGCGCAGTGCAAAAAGATATTCGTATTCGTATATAATTGGACTATCCTTGTATCGTTGCCATTGGGCGAGGCAGCTGTTGATCGCATAGTAGGCGGTTGCCATAATCATCGACACCCAGAAGATGCGCTCGAGAAAGTGGAGATCCTTGCGTGCCAGATACGGCATTCCATGTATGGCCGATTCCTTGCACACCTCCATCCACCAATCCATCGCCTCAGCCTGCTCCACCTGCTGGTCTCGGCTATGCTCTTCCTCCTGGTCTTTGTTCTCATCTAGCTCAGGGTAATCCAGCAGCTGTAAGTCCCCTATGTCCTTCCCTTGCTCTACGTTCCGCTGCTTGTCTTCGCTGTGACTTGTCATGGGGCACTGATTGTCCTAGCATGTGTCAAACTGGCTTTTAAATGGAATTGCAGTCGAGCTTCCGTCAAAATTGATGCGCTCCAACAACAAAGGACCCCTCGCAGTGCTAAGGGGGCGCCTCTAATGGTATTCTGTTGTAGTTTTAATTCAATTTTTGCCTTGCGACATGCATATTCAATTTAATTAAAATAAATTAACATTTATTTTAAGTATATAATTAAAACAAGTTCAATTCAGAGATATATCAAAACATTGATTTAGCTTTTAGTTTCAGTTAGAATGACACAACGCTTGTTGGGGTTGTTGTAGACGTCGAGAATATATATTTTACTACAGCCGCAGCTATTCCTTAAAATCATAAATTGCCATAATTTAAACTATGTCGATCTGTAAAACTAAATTTGTTAAATTTGTTCAGGGCTTAACAAAAACCTGTTTACTACGTGAGCACGTCTCATTTCTTTCAGTGCAGATTTATATATAAATATATGCAAATACATACAAAGCTTTCAGCTGGCTTAAGCATTTAAGCAGATTGATGGAGCAGCTGAAACGCACCTTGAACTTTACGCCTCCGTTGCTGCTGTTGCTGTTGCTGTTTGCTGTTGTTATTATTGCTGTTACAGTTGCTCCGGTTAATGCAGTTATTGCTGTTGCTACGGTTGTTACTGTTGCTATTATTGTAGTGGCTACTACTGTTGCTGCCGCAGCTATTACTGTTGTTGCTGTTGTTACTGCAATTCAAACTGTTGATCTTTCTGCTATTGTTGCTGTTGCTACAGCTGCTGTTGTTGGTGTTGCAGCTGCTGTACCTACTATTGCTCCTGTCGATTCCATTGTTGCTGTTGCTAATGCTGTTGTTGCTACTGCTGCTGTTGCTGTGGTTATTACAAATTCTGTTGTTGGACTTACTTTTGCTGCCTATATTTCTGCTGCTACTTCTACTGCTGTTGCTGCTGTTGTGAATGTTGCTAATAATGTTGGTACTATTGCTACTGTTGCCACTGTTAAAGTTGCTGGTGTATCTGTTGCTGCTGTTATTGCTGTGGCTACTGTTGCTTCTGTGGCTGTAGCTATTGCTGTTATTGCCACTGTTGCGGCTGCTGTAGCTGCTGCTGCTCTTGCTCTGTTGATGTAGTTGTTACTAGTGCTGCTGTTGCTGGTGTTACAGATGCTGCTTTTGTTGCTGCTGTTGGTGCTGCTGTTGCTGTTGCTGTTGCTGTGGCAACTGTTCCTGTCCTGTTAATTCTGTTCATGCTTTTGCTATTGCTCTTGTTGTTACTGTTTCCATTGTTGTTTTTGTTACTGTTGCTGTTGCTGTTGCTATGGTTGCTGGCTGCTTTTTCGACCTTGCTGCCAGTGCGCATCACACATTTGCACGTCAACTGCCAACTTTTTTGGGTTTGCTTTTTTTTAAACTTTAAGTCTCTGCGGTTCTCTCTGTTCGTCGCTCTTTGGCATGCTGAAAGGCAAGGGATGCTGTGTGTGTGTGTGTGTGTTGCATGTTGCATGAGTGCAACAGCGTTGCAATTTGCTGCTGCGTGTCTGTCTGTGGTTAAGCGCACTCACCTGCCACACACACGTGCATTTATCTCTCCTTTCGTAGCATTTGCAATTGCATAAGTAGATTATTTTCCCAAAAGAAACCAGCAAAAAAAAATGTATAAAAAAGTAAAAAGGAAAACGTTTTTCCACTTTGCCGCATTTGCAACTTGAACAATTCATTAAAGTAAACACGGTTTGATTTATTGTTGCTGCATTAACAATTTAGTTAGCTTGTGCTAAGGGCCATAAGAGAGAAGAGTAGTATGAGGACTCGACTGCTATTAAAGAAAGCTATTTTTGCTAGTTTTACATCAGTTGGATATTAGACAGCAGCTGCTTCAGCTAGCAAAGTAAGCGTGGCTAGCAGACGTGTCCATTAGCTATGACTTCTGGAAAGTTGCCTTTAAAAATTATAAAAGTTAGATATAAATCCTTAACTCTGTTCGCTCTCCAATTAACTGCTAGAGAAGCAGCCTTTTCAGCTAATCTCGTTCAACATACTCTAGCATTTAGTTAGTAAATCCATGTAGTAGTAGTAATAATTGGGCGGGAGTATCCGACTTGGAGAACCCGTGAGCTCTGCGCCGACTTGCTCAGGACTCACAGGGCTCTACACATTTCATTTGGCGAGCCAACGGACATAGCTAGATCGACTCAACTATTCATTCTGATTGAAAATATTTATACGCCACGCTCCCTTCTTTCGTGACATTCATTTTCACAACACTAATATACCCCTTTTCAATGGGCTCAGGGCAAAACAACCTTGCTTCAACTTACTAAAGATTCACACAAGAAAATCTCAGTTACCTCAGCTCTGTTTTTCCTTCTCACGCTCTTCGTCTCTCACTCCCTCTGTTCCACCTCCTTCATGTTGGTTGTGGCTGCTGTTGACAGCCTTCCCTGCAATTGAGCAGCTCGCCTACTTCGTGTCCGCAACGCTGGCTAAATTCATGATACGACTAATTTAGCCATTTAAGCGGCGTTTGCCGTTTGCCGCGTTCCGTTTGCCGTTGGCACTTTTTCTTTTCCCGCCAATTTGCCCGCCGTCAAATTTCCCGCCATTGGCCATTTTTCAGCTGCCGCCGCGTCCTTTATCCGTAAATGCTGGCAGCTTTGTTGAATGTGAAGTGTGTGTCTGCCAGAAGCATGTGGCAAATTGAACATTATTGTTGCACTGTTGTCTGCTGTCGATACCCTGTAACTACTATATTGATGTGGGTATATAGACCTTGCAATTTGTACATGCTGTTGACTTAAAGCTTACTTTTTAGAAATTATATTAAACTTGTCAAATATCCTGTAACTGTCAGTTAAGGTGAATCTTATCGGTCTATATGGCTACAGAGTATTTTTTGCTCAAAATTTAATTGCTTGACTATTAGTCAGTATTTATTCAGCTATTTTTAAACACAGGGTATCTCTTACTAACATCAACTTTTGCGAATGTCAGTAAAGTAGTTCGTTAGTTGTGCTGCAGTCTAGCGTCAGTTATGATGCTTTCTCTTTAATTATAGGGTATCTACATCTCTAATTACTTTTGCGTTTTAGCTTAAACTAAACTCTTAATGCATTTGACCAACATTGTGATACTTTTTAGCCCTGTCATGTAAATGTGGTCACCATATCGTGCTGATGCACCCACATTACGTGTACGCGGCGTATGCTTGACGTATACGAAATTTATGCAAACTAACCCGAAACTTTGGTCACAGCTTAAGCGTTCGTTCTTTTTTGCTTGCAGGGCCAAGGTGCTTGAGTGCTCGGCGAAGGAGGACACCAATGTGACGGAGCTGTTCAAGACGCTGCTCTCCCTTTCCCGCTTTCTGCCAGCGAGCAGCGGCAGCAGCGGCGGCCCAGGCGGCGGCTCCAGCGGCGAGGCAGGACCAAGCGGCTTCAAGCGGCGTTCCTCGGCCTATGTCAGCGCCTCGTCTAGTCGCAGTGAGTAGAGCAAAGAAATACAGAGCAACAGAGAGATAGAGAGAGAGAGAGAGAGAGAGAGAGAGAGAGACCGAAAAGAATTTATGAATTTCGCAAAAAAAAGAGAGCAAATTGTGGAAATTGTTTTGCTGCAGCCGAAAATGGGGAAAAAAAAGTGGAAACTACTGCAACTTTTGTCAGCCGGCAACTGACAAACGGAAATAATTTCAGCTTGACAAAATGCTTCGCTTTTGTCGGCCAGCAGCAAATATCAATTTGCCATTTCGATTGCCAACTGGATGCAGCACGGCCAAAACATTTTCTCTCTCGCTGAATTTCGTAAAGCTGTTCAACAATTAAAGCCTTAAAGCGATTGCCAGAAATGCGAAATTAAAAAATACGATCTGCCGATTACCTTGGCCAATAATTGAAAATAATACGAGTTGGCAATACAAATTCCCAGATAAAATAACCAACTGCACAATGCTCGTTCATGGTGCAAAAATAGTTAAATTAAGGCTCAATGCAGTTTGAGCCTTTAGCAGCTGTACCCGAGTTGCCATGCCCCAATGGGCGTAGATATAAAGCTGTGTTCATAAAAATAGTAGTGCAAGTCCCTAGCTTTGCCTTCATACAGCTAAACGTATAGACTCTTTTCACTCCGTGAACGAGTGTGCACATAAAACGATTTAAGCCATAAGCTCATTAATAATAACAGCAGCAATATACGATATATATATAACTGTATACATATATGAATATATGTGTATGTATGTATACATAGATATATGAATATTTGTATTTTAATCTGTGCAATTATAATTTAAGTGCTGAACTGTGCTCTGTACACGCATAACCTAAGCCCCTATGAAATTTACAGAAAAAGTTAACTATTGTTTATATGTATAAATATATATATTCTCTTTCCATAATATGGATTAGTATCAATTTGGAGACTTAGTGTTTAAGTTTGAGTGCCAAAGGGCTTAACTTTAGTACGTCGTTACTCCTAGTTATAGACTCTGCCCATTTCCACCAGTTGTTTTTGTCCCGATGGCTAACCACTCTCATTTGCCTTTTGATGAAATGTCTTACAACACCTGCAGCACCTGACTTGGTGGCTTCCAAAATCAGCTGCTAATTAGCGAGGATATACGTAGACTTTTCTCACAGTGTAGACGCAACATTGACAAATTGTCGACAATTTGGCTAATTGAGTGTAATTAACATTGCTTCGCCTGCGTCTGTGTTTGACCCAAATTAATTGTTAAAATTTTGCCAAAGCACATAAAAAGAAGAAAGTGAAATACAACTGCGCAACGAAAACGAACAAAAAAAAAGGATGAGACAACGAGTCCTAACAACAGGACGAACCCCTTTTTTTACTCAATTATTTATAAATATCGTGCGGACAGGCAATAGGCTGAAGAAACTGAGGTCTACCGGGGGAAAAACAAGTAAAAGTGGTAAGGGTGGGAGTGCCTGACTAGGAGATACCCTGATCCTGCATCGATTGCTCATCGATGCTAAGAAAATGGGTTGAGTTATCGAAAAAAAGAATTGATAGGCTCGTCCTGCGTATGGTATGCGGTGATTACATTTCAGACTTAAAGTTTTTAGCCTTTGTGGTTAACGAGATCGTTGCTGACAGACGGACGGGCGGACGGACGGACGGACGGACGGACGGAGGGACGGAGGGACAGACGGATAGATTGACATGACTAGATCGACGCAGCTTGTAATTTTGATCGAATATATATTGAAATGTTATGGGCTCTGCCACGCCTCCATTTGTCTGTCACATACACTTTCAGAACACTAATATACCCCGAACTCCCATTTACAATGGGTTCAGAGTATAATAATTTACAAAAGAGTGAACAAATTTAGAAATGCTGTCAGCCTTCATTGTAAGTATGGGTGTGATCTATATATATTTATCTTTATCTCTCTCTCTTTAGGAGTTGCTTTTTCGCCACATGGATTTCCTTGAACAATGCCTAACAAGCATTGATGTCTGAAACTTTTTGAACCGATTAATCAGCTTAGCTAAAAAAGAAAAGAAGAAAAAAAGTGCAGTTCAAAAGTTGTGGCCGAGCTCGTATTAATTATGCAAATAGCTTTACCTGCTAATTAGACGTAAAAGTATTTAATTTCCATTGACCAGACACATTAGCCCATGCAAAAAACGGCCTTGCTATCTCTGCTTTCTCTCTGTCTAGCTATCCGCCTCTCTCTATGTGCGCTCTCTCTCTCTCTCTCTCTCTCTTCTCTCTCTCTTTCTGCTTGTCAAGAAGTTTTTCATAATTTTGGCTCTCTTTTCTCTGCCCCTCTCAGCTCTTGTTACCAATATAAATAAACAGTTAATTAATGTTGGCCACGCGCTGCTGCTTGCTCTCGAAATAATGAATATAATTTCCGTGTTGGCAGAGCCACGCCCATTCTCAGCAACAATAACAACAACAGTCAGCCCCTCTCAGCTACTGTTCGACATTAATTTAATTGTCTGCTGGCGGCATTTGATAAAATTTTTAGTTATTTAGCCCCAACGACCCGCAAAAGTCATTTAAATCAAGTGCAAAGTTCGCTCCCAGCCACAAACGAAGCTGCCAAATTAAATGCAATTTAAAGCTTTAATGTGTGTACCTATGCGCGCGTGTGTGTGTGTCTGTGTGTGTGTCTATCTGTGTGTGTGCCTGTTATACAAATTGTATTTGACTTGCACACACATTCACTCGCTTGCATATTAAATGTGAGCCACAAAATTTGTAAATTATTTTGTATTGTCCAAGCAGACAACGAAAACTGTCGTTGACAGCACAACAAACAGGGTGTGTGTGTGTGTGCGTGTGTGTGTGTGGGCATGCGTATGTGTGTGTGTGGGCGAGTATGCGTGAATAGTGAAGGTCAAATGTCAAAAAGCAGCAAACACTAGTGACAGCTCAATTGACAAAAGAAACGTTTGCATCGATGGCACTAAACATGTTTAGCCTCACTCCCACTCTCACTCTCACTCTCACTCTCACTCACCCTCTCCCTCTCTCTTTTCCCACTCTCCCTATTTCTTTCCTCACTCTCTCTGTCTCACTCCCCGTTTAGAAACCTAAAAACAGAAAATCAAGTCCCAGTCTGAGCAGTTAATCACGCGAATTGAGGCCAAGACAGCGGCGCAAAAGAAATTTAGAACAACACATCCGAAAGCCTAAAGGCGGCTATACAAAACTGTCTTATACGCTGTAAGAACAGCTCAAAATGTCAAAAAAAAAATACATCAAAAACCAAATATCGATAATTATCGATAGCACAACTATAGATGGAGATGCATCTATAGATATTCAGACTAAAAACACCAAAGAAAGCTTAATTTTGAAACTATTATTGTTGCGAGTTGGCCTTTGAAGTTGTACGCAGCGGATGGTCGATAGGCAGAAATCGATAATAATCGATTGAAAATGAACAATATTTATATGTGAGAAGGGTAGCTCTAGCTTTATCGTATATACACAGAATTAAACTTATAGATTTTAATAGAGTTACACATAGCCAATATACCTGTCTCGCTCGGACTGCGTAGAGTATAATATGTAATTGCTTTAGAAACTTGTGGCAAATGCTTATATAATTTAAGTTTAAGTATCAATAGAGACAGTAACTATAGCAGGCTACATGGTCAACAAAACCAATATACCCGTTTCACCTTGAGTGCGTAGGGCATCACATGTAATTAGCATTAAAAATGCCCTAGAATATGGCATATGCATAAATAATCAAGTGAGCTATAGCTGAGTACAAAACGAATATACTCGATTCACCTTGAATGAAAAGTGTAACATGTAATTAACTTGAAAATGCTGAAGACTGCGACTTGTGCATATACTATAGTCCAAGCTCAAGGTAACTATTGAGACCGTAGCTATAGCTAATCAGCATAGCTAATACACCCGTTTCACCTGGACGGTGTAGGACAGAACATGTAATTGCCTTAAAAAACCACGCATACAAGTAGCATATGCGAAAAAACAAAACACAAAAAATAAATCGTTCGTATTTTGCTTGAAGGTGTGCGCCCATGTGTGTGTGTGTGTGTGTGTGACAGCTCAATGGCCTAAGCACGTGCGTGTATATGTGTGCGTGGGTGTGCGTGTGTGTTTGTGTGTGTGATGGTGATGTGGCATAAAAAATGGGCGAACGCGCGTAGGCCGAACGTCTGGCTGAGCTGCACCTGATTTGTCTAGCCCAAGGCAAAGGCACACCCACGTCTGCCACGCCTCCAAAAGCTGCCGCCACACATACCGACACACACACACACTTACAAACACAAAAACATAGACATAGGTGGCAATGTAATGTGGCTTGGCGGTTGTTGTGGTGTGGCGCAGCGAAGCGGACCGCAAGCAGTTTTATTTGCAAGCAGCCAACTGTAACCGTAACTCAATTGAAACTTTTACAAACGCGCCTTTAGGACGCAGCATGCCGCATGCCACATGCCGCATGCCGCATGCCATACGCCACATGCCACAGTTGCCAGTTGAAGCTCGTATTTGTAACTCGGCTAGGCCAAATGTAATTTAACAACAACAACAACAACAACAAAATCTTAACAGTCAACGCGTTGTTCGTTCGCTGATGTAAACAAGAGCTACTCGAAGCTGGAATACCCTTTCTTGAGCTATATATGAGTGAAAGAGGAGGAAGACCCAGAGAGAGAGAGAGAGAGAGAGAGAGAGAGAGAGAGAGAGCAGAAAAAGGAAAAGGGAAAGTAAAAGAAAAGTATGTTTTTACAATAAATTTCCAACATGGTGAAAGGGTTTCTCAATCCATTTACCAACTTAGTTTCTCTCTAAAGCAATACAAGAAAAAAATCTTTACATTTTATATTTTTTATAAATATTATAAGTAAATTATCACTTACAGCACTTAAGCAAAGATCTACTTCAGCATCAGCAGCTGTATAATTACCTATCAGTCAGTCAACGTTAATTACCTATCAGTCAGTCAATCATCAATCATTTCGTGCGTCAATCGAAGCCATAAGTATCATTCAAACAACACTTTATCAGTCAGTCAATCAATCAATCAATTTAAGTATGCCAATATGCATACGAGTTAAGCTTCAATATCTATCAATCAATCTGAATATAGAGCATAAAGGAAATCCCCTCAGCTTCAACTATTAGCGTAGGCTTAGCCTCGATATGAGTGGCAGCTGTCAATCAATCAATCAATTCATCAATAAAGCTAGTATTATATATACACTCATCAATGTAGGTTAGTTAAGGTTAAAAAAGAAATTCCTTCCAGCTCCAACTATTACCATACATTGATCATCAATCAATCAATCAGTCAGCCAATCAGCCAGCCATTCAGCCATTCAGCCAGTCAATCACCTCGATGCAACAGACTTGACACGCGAATCGAGCGACCCTTTCGCTCCGCTTGTGCAAATAAAAATGTTATTTAAATTTCTGTTTGTCTCGCGCCTAAAATACAGCCGCACAAGCAGAATGCTATAGAGTCAGCGAATCAGAATTATATATGTATACATTTGTATGTTTGCAGAATGGGGCAGAAGTGTGGAACTTGATACTGCTGCTCCAAACATACGCGCATATTCCATCTATGTGGCTGCGAATGGGTATTCAGCCTGACAATTCTTGATGCTCTCTATGCCATGGCAAATTGTGCGAACGGGGCTTACAGATGTGCATTTGTGGCCTGGCCACAGTGTAATAAGCCAAAAGGACAACAAACGCACACTCGCACGCACACACGCACGTACACTTATACATATATGGAGAGCATTTGGTACACAGCATGCGGCTCGATTTTCGCGCTTTTTTGTGTCAACGACAACAATGGCGACAGCCGCCATTTTGTTTGCAGTTGACACTACGCACACACACACACACACACTAGGGCACACTCATGCATATTTTATTTTGAAGGATTCCCTTGGGGTCGGTCTCTAGCACCCTTTGAGACGCATCAACTAAATTTAGTCTCTTCAAAGACTTTCACTGAGCGGAAAAACTCATCGCTTTAAACAGTTTAATTTTCAATTTTCTAGCCGTTTTTCTAGCATATAAATCATCATTAAGCTGCAGATTTCAGCTACGCTTTAAATCCATCAAAATCAGTTAATCAATATGCGCCGAGTCTGATCAAATCATTGAAGCGAGCTCTCTCCGGACTTTCGTCCTTGTATTTTTCCAAGAATTTCGGTGCGCACGGCACACTTGAAAGGTTCCTCTTTAACGGCACTCAGTAATATAGGGTATACACACAAAAGAGCTACACTGAGACAACTCGGAAGAGCTAATATAGTTAGCCAAACGCTTTTTGGGACTTTGCTTTAATCTCAAAAATCTTTTTTTTTTCTTCTCAAAAGTTTTGTCAAAAGTTATTTTCAACTATTTTGGACAATTATCAAGAAAGAGAACTTTGGGTAAAGTCAAGAAGACAACGAGAACTATATTTAGATAGACTAAGATACTTTTTACAAGAATCAAAAAATCTAAGAAGGTAGTAAGATTTTAGAGCTATCATGCATAGAACTTAAGCTGAGGAAAGAATTTGTGAAATAATTTTAATTTTTTATACATTTTTCAAATTTATTTCAATATATTTTTTTTGTCACTAAATTTTGTTGCGCAACTACTATTTTCATGAACACAGCTGTATATACATACAAATATCATCTATGACGTTCTATGAAACCTTTCACAGAAACATCTGCTTATTATAGGCAGTTTATATGTAGAAGTAAGTCAATTGAATCGTACTTCTATATCATTTAACTGCCCTCGCTAATTTCAAGTCAATTCCAAATCTGTTTTCATTTATTCTGTCTTTCAGTTACCTATATATATATACTCTAATCTATAAATCTTAAGCTAGGCTATGTCAACAGGAGTTAGTTTCAAGTTTAATGAAACTGTTTTAGTGAACTTCCAGCCGCTATGTCAAATAGTTGTCTAAAGCTACAAAGTGCCCTCCAAGTCCTTAGCCCCCTTCTATATCCTTTGCAAAGTGTGACTAATAGAATTTAAAGGTGTGTGCAACTGTCTGCTAGGGTATTTGTAATGCAGTTCTTTTACATTTATTAGCTTTGGTTTCACATGATTTCAGCTGATTTGAGTTCTGCTTTGAGCTTCCAACCACGTCAAGGCTGAGCACATATCGAGCTTCAGTTGCAAGCAATTATCAGTCTCAATGATTTCAGCGCTGGCTGTGCTGTGCAGGCGCGTGCTCATAAGCTAATTATGTTGCATGCAACAGAGCGGCACACAAAGCACTGTGAAAACTGGGCGAAGTTGGCCAGGCGAAAGGGGTCAGTGCGAGGGGCTTGGCATTGTTGCAACTGGCAAGTGCCACAGCAACTCGCAACTGCTGCTGCAGCTGCAGCAACCACAATTCGGCAGAGGGCAACAAAAACTGTCGAACGCCAACTGAAAATTGGATTTTCACATTTATTTGCATGCACGTGCGACGCTGCGTGTGGCCGACGCATGCGAAAGTGTTGCTTGTTTATTATTGATACACAGAAATATATATATAGTCTATCCATATATATATATATATATATCTAGACATATATGTATACATATAAATAAAGCTTTGTTTTTCTTGCAGACAAGAACCGCATGAACAGTCCCTCGGTGAGCGGAGATAAGAAGTCGAGCCTTGTGGATGCTGTCGACGTGGCTAGCACCAGTGCGGAGGCTAAGCTAAAGCCACGCTCCAGGTGCGTATAAACACTTGCAGAAAGAGTCGAGTAACTTCAGACAAACTCTAGCTAACTCTTACTATAATTCTAACTAAGTAAGCAAATCTTTAGAGATGACATTTGAAACTAGCATCTTACACATGGTTTCTCAAAGTGTATGCAATTTCTGGAATTACATGAGAAATGCTCGCTCAGCTGCTCAGAATTGCAATATAATGAACTTTGTATTGAGCACTTTTTATGGCCAGCATTTAGACTAGCATTTCCTACAACAGTTTTCTCTAAGTGTATACAATAAGTGTGACCCTATATAGAGAGAGCTTTTCATATACACAACTTTGTTAATCTTTGATATTTTCTATGTTTGCCAGTTCAACTTGACTTAGCAACACATTTTTATCTAAGTGTATACAATTTCCATTAGCCTTGCATACTTTTTACAAGACTTACATGAGCTGGCAGAGCTGCAATGATTTCCTTTTTAGCAAAAACTATGCCCAAGGCTTTATCTTTGGCATTAGCACCTCAATTATCACATTTTTTTTCGCTAAGTGTATGCAATTTGCACACTTTGCTGGGCAACTAATTAGTAACTGCTGCATGCAAAACTTTTCTGAACTTTATCTCTGGCATAATTTTTGCTCCGCATTTAGTTTTTCCTTTAGCATTACCCTTTTCTCTGAGTGTATACACTGAGTGTTGTTAAAACTTATTTATAGAGAACTTAGCTAACTTTCTTAATGAATATTCTCATGTTTTCTCATGTTTTTCAGTTCAACTAACTCAAATAACACACATTTTTTCGCTGAGTGTATATAATTTCTACTCAAGTTCCGAATATAAAAGAAGTTATAGAAGATCTATAATAAATGCCATCAACTCTTTCTCAGTTAGTTGTTATTTACACTTCCCTTTGGCCTTACTTTTTCTCTCAGTGTATGCCATTTAGACAGCTTCAACTAGCTTTAGGCAACACTTCTATAATTGCCCTAGCTCATAGCTCATATTTAATGTATTTAGAGTAACTTAACTTATGATTTATTGAATGCATTTAGTTACACTGCGTTTTCTCTCAGTGCACTTAGACAACTCACCTGAATGTTATTAAGTCTTTTATATATTTTTTTAGATCGCTCATACGCCGTGCTTCACGCAAGACCAAACAGCAAATCAACAACGCATCCGACGACTGCAATTTGCAGTAAATTAATACAAAATAAATATTATTAATAATAATAATAATAAAAATTATAATGATAATAAATGTTAAAAATGAATCTATGTGTATGTTATCCAGTTCTTAATTAACTGAAAATACTTTAAAGAGAAACCGAAAAGTTGCTCAATTGCAATTCAGTTTTAGCTGGTAAGAGTATCTAGTAGTCTATGACCTGCTGTTAGTAAGGGCATCTATTCGGCTTACTATCGAGTTTTATGAATTCCATTTCAGATCTTATCAATAATTTGTACTCATTATTTAACGGGGACCAGTTTTATTTCGAATCATTTTGTACTCCAAATTTGTGACAGAGAGAGAAAGGGTATAGAAAGCTTAGTAGTCTTAGAGAGTTTACAGATTATCAAATTGATATACAAATTGATATATGACACAAGTATTTCACAAGAGAGGGTATACAGAGTCCACAATAACATCAACATATAGTTCGTCATAAAATGATATCAGGGCAAAGAGTAGGTAATCTGGCAAAGAGTAGACAGTAGACAGTAGAAATTATGGCATAGTAGAGGGTATATAGCTTGCCGCATAAAACATTTACCAAAGGTCAGGGTATACAAAATTCGTTATAATTAGTTTTCTCTAGTTGGAAAAAGGGTATACAGAAAACGAAAGCTTATTTTCCGATTTATTAACAATTTAGCTAGAAATTTGTTTTGGGTGGATATTTTTGGAAGATTCTGCGACAATTATATAGAGTTCCTTTGATATAGAAAGAAGATATAGAGTATATATATATATATATAATATACATATATATATATATGTTTGAATTTGTTCTAGAACTAAGTTAGTTTAAGTAGGTGTTTAGCAACAATTCAAATACAATGTATTCAAATGTTTAAACTAATTGTTTTAGCTACAAATCCTGTGTAGTTTAACTTATATATATATATATATATATATATATATATATATATATATATATATATATATATATATATATATAAATCTTTGGATTTGGTTAATGCTCAAACAGCAAAAATCTGACCTTGTTTTTTCAAAGCAAAATGAAAAGTGTTTGCGCGATTTCCCCAAGTATTTTTTCCTCTCTATTATGCAAAGCGAGCTGCTAATTAACGTTGCGAGCTTTGTGTGTGTGTGTGTGTCCGAGTGTGCCAGTGTGTGTGTGTGTGTGTGTGTGTGTGTGTGTGTGTGTGTGTTTGAGGCGTACATATAAATATGCAGCGCATTGTATAATGCGATTTAACTCAAGAGATTTATGTTGAGAACACAAAAGCAAAAGCAAAAACAAAAATAAAATAAAATAAACTATATAAAAAATATTTAGAAAGTAAGCAGATTGCAGTCGGGGTTAATCGACTGCAAAATACTCGTTCACAGCTAAATTTGATAAAATCCATATTTAGCAACTTAACATGGCCATATAATTTAGAGGTCTAGCTGCAGAGCAGATCAGCAGTTATCCAACTGGAATATCAGCATTGAAACTATGGAAGATATTTAACGAATTTTAAGTCCTATATATAGTACAAGGAATCGAGTATAATTCAGGTTCCAAAATCCAACATCTTTAAATCACATAATGTTTATCATTTGCAAATCGAATCGAAAAATACTTTAGTTACAGTCAAACTTCAAAAAGTTATGGAATTTTGTTGACTGAAATCAGTCAAACAATTTGCTCTTCGGCTTATCTTAAAGGTCGAAACAGTCACACTAAAGACCAAGGTCAACACATTCGCCATAGATTGATCAGATTTGTTGACAGATGAGGCAGTAATATGCCCACTTTTCCATGAACTGTGAACGAGCATAGGAATTATTAATGAAAAAATCTATTCGAGGATAATACAGGGTGCATAAAATTGCCAAAAAAAAAAGAGAAATAAATAAATGAGTAAATAAAATAAAACATAAATTTGAGAGCCAATCAAATGGATTGATGGATAATTTTATATGCATTAAATATTAGAACATTAGCTGTTAACTAAGTCAAATTTGAAATTAAAAAATTGAATTAATTATATTTTTTTTAAATTAAATGAAAAACATTAAATTTTCTTTGTTGAAAAGTTGCACAAGTGAAAGAAACAACAAAAAGGCAGATGCAAAGTGAATTGTGATGAAATATATAAAAAATACTATATATATATATATATATATATATATATATATATATATATATATATATATATATATATATATATATATATATATATATATATATATATATATATATATATATATATATATATATATATATATATATATATATATATATATATATATATATATATATATATATATATATAGATATATAGATATATGTATGGATTGGTTTGACGTCCAAGCTAAATTGTATTTTTAGGCTTAAGGCATGTCTAGAGTGTAAGCAAATTGTTTATACAAATTGTTACTAAATGTAGTTAAATGTAGCTCAAATCGAAAGAGGCGATTAACTAACAAATCTAAGCTATATATCAGACAAACGGGGAACACAACTAAAGGCGAGCCGCATTTGACAGTTATACTAATATAGATTCATATATCTTTATGTATATCTGCTTAGTAATTGTTTGTTTGTCTGTTGATAAAGTCTATATATATTATATATATAAATCTAGCCATAGATTTTGTTAAAGCAAAACAAAAAAAAAACAAACTGATATCAAGACAAGAATATTTCAAAATATACATATATTTGTGTACGTAATTCAAATTGTTCATAATGAAAACAAAACCAAAAACCCAAAAAAAAAGAACAAAATCAAAAATTAGAAGAAAAGAAGAAGAAAATTCAATAAAATCAAAGACGATTTATTCATAAATATCTTCTCTACATATGAAATGTAATTAATTTTTCAAATATCAACAGAAACCAAATAAAAACTTACTAAATGTGTCCATTTAACTACAGAAAATATGTTTGTTTCTTTTTTAAACAAATTTGATCTCTTATATCTCTTATAATATATATTAGACTCTGTTACTCACTGACCTAATGATAACTGGCTTTGGGCGAGCCAAAAAAGTGGAAACATTTTAAGAGCACTAATTCTAGCAAGTCAACAAGTTTTATACCATTCGAAAGCGAATGGAAACGACACGAGTTTTTGCCAAAAATGTTATAATTCAAACATATACAACAATCGAACATACTAATTTGAAGACTTTCGAGGCGTTTAAGTTCAGATAAAGCCTACATATCAATTGCAGTTATGGCCAATTATCATTTACGCTTTATAAAGTCGGCTAATTATGTTTGAATTCCAATTCAATTTACTGATGTGCATTAGCTGTCATTAAAAGCAAAAGCCCACAGCAGAGCCAACATTGTATGTTAGGATTCGACCCACATATATGTACGTATATTAATAACGTCTGGTTGCATCACATTATAAATTACCTTCATATTATGTTTAGGTGGAAATTTACCTTCGCATCAATTGCTGACTCTAAATCAATTAAATTAGTCTCCACACTGCCAACATGGCTTCGTTCTATTGCCGACCGCAATATCCATTAAAAGTAACTAATGGAATTTTATTCAAATTATAAATTGCATTTACAGTTCAAATGAGGAGCGCACAATAAATGGAAATGGAAATTGTAGATTGTAAATTGTAAATTGAAAATGCCACTGCATTTAAATCAATTGAGCTTTGAAGACCAAAAATGGGTAGCTAAGCGCGAGTGCCAAAAGCTGTGATTTATTTACCATATATACGACGAGTATTGGAGCGCATGCCATGCGAAATTGACAGATGTGATGCCACGCAAGCACGCTATATGTCCCCATACATGCAAAGACACATAGAATATAGACCTGATTTGTTTGTGTGCTGTGCTGCCATACAATAAACAGCTTTGCCTGCGACCCAATTAGTCGAAATTATGCACAATTTCATATGCGATTTTCTCTGGCATTGATATTGCAGTTTAGCGGATTTAATGGCGAAATTGGTTGAAATTGGCAGAAGATGGCTAGCGTGCCCTTATTCTATGACAATTTATAATAGGAGTCACCTCGTTAAATAAAAACTTGTTAAATGTTATTAAAAACGCTTTAAGCGGCATCTTTAAGAACTAAATTTTAAATTGTAACCGTCAATGAAGACCCTTGCGTCATCTATCCATATATTGCTGCACTAATCAAGTAGCACTGGCAAGCTTCTCGAAAAACCCGCCAATATTAATGCCTTGAAATAAGTCTCATATCGGCAGTTTGCTGTACTACATTGCTATGCATGGAAAAATGCTTCGAATAAAAAGCTAACTGTTAAATAATCGCCTTAAGTAGCATATGCGTCATCTAGCGGCCTTTGATTGTTTTCCGCTGCAAAGTGCGCAGCGTGACTTTTAAATGGTAAGTGCGCCTTCTATTGCCGATTTTTTGAACTACTCGAACACGCACAGCTGACTGTTGCCGGCTTTTGGTATTTTTTAACACATTTTAATGCGTGTAAAAACATATTTGAGAATGGCCTTAAAATATATTGGTAAATGACAGCAAATATTAATTCATTTAAGTAACTAATTAGTTGTTTGTAGATATTGGTGCTAATCTAACGGATTCCATGTATCGCGGCTGCTATGGTGGCTCTACGAAACATCCAGCGGACTTGGATATTGTATTGGAGCGCGCGTGGCAAAACGGACTACAAAAGATAATTATAACATCTGGCTGCATTAAAGATGTGGATGAATCCCTGGAGCTAGTTGCAAAGGATGGCTAGTTAACTAATAGAGGCAACTGATAAAACTATATATTAAACCCGTTTAACCTGCAGATCGACTCTACACGACTGTGGGTGCTCATCCCACGCGCTGCGGCGAATTCCTACCCGATCCGACGAAATACTATAACGACTTACGTTCGAGAATCAAGGCGAATTCGGAGAAGGTAATTGCTGTGGGTGAATGCGGCTTGGACTATGATCGATTGCATTTCTGTGCAAAGGAAACACAGTTGGAGTACTTTGAGAAACAGCTCAGCTTGGCGGAGGAGTTTCAATTGCCACTTTTTCTGCACATGAGAAATGCTAACGAGGATTTTATGAAGATTCTTGAGAGTAATCGAGATAAGGTCAAAGCCTGTGGAGGTGGAGTGGTGCACAGTTTTACAGGCACATTGGAGGAGGCGAAGAGCCTATTAGACTTTGGTGGCCTGTATATCGGACTCAATGGCTGCTCGTTGAAGACCAAGGAAAATCTGGAGGTAGTGCAGTATTTGCCCAATGAGCGGATTATGTTGGAAACAGATTGCCCCTGGTGTGGTATACGACCTACCCATGCGGGCCATCAGCATGTGACCACCAAATTTCCCACAGTCAAGAAGAAGGAGAAATGGACTAAAGATACTCTAATTGATGGACGTAGCGAACCATGTCAGATTAGGTGCGTACACTTTGCAGAGCTAAAGCTAAGTTAAGCTCAACTATTTGTCTATATTTCAGTCAAGTTCTGGAGGTTATAGCCAGCATCAAACAACAGCCCAAGGAGCAGCTCGCGGAGATTTACTATCAAAATACATTGGATTTGTTTTTCAAAAGCTCCAAATAAAACTATTGCAACTACTAAACTACAAGTCATGTCAGACGGATTCAGCATATACTTATATGTATAAGAAATTTGGCTGTTTGAGCGAGGATTCGCTAATCATACCTACAATGGGTAATCGGGATGTAATGTCTTAGTTCAGATGTTTGTAATAGGCAAAACGAGGCTTGACCTCTGGACGACTATCTGCCTATGTCTGGCCATGTCCTTCCTGCTCTTCAAATTTCCGATGTATATTCTTATATGCCATACACAATCATGCATATCTTCACTTGAATTTGTTGATGTTAGTCCTATATATATATATATATATATATAGAAAGCCTAGCCTAATCTAATCGGTTACTCTCGACTGTTACACACTCATTTTCTATATTTTTCAGTCAAATCCCAAAATAAATCCATTTCTAAATTGTTTACATTTAATGCTTTTACATTTATTATATTTTATTATTGTTGCTCATGTCCTAAATGCAAATGAATTCAAAAATACGCATTACAACTCGTTCCAATTCAAATTGTATATATATATCTATATGTATATATGAACTTTCTGTAACTATCTGTTCACTTTAGCTGACACAGAAACACATTTAGATTAACATTTAGATTCTTTTCTTCTTTTGTAAATAATTGTTATTTAATTAACTTCTTTTATATTTTCCATTGAGTAGAGATGTTTTGCCAAAAAATATATATAGTATATATATAGATATATATATATATGTATGTTGCCCCAATTTTAAAGACTAGTGAAGTTTCTTGTAGCTTAGTTATTGCCCTCTCTTTTGGTTAAGATAGATCATTTTTATATATAGATATAGTTGTCGATTACATTATTTAGAAGCCTTAAAAAGCGTATATACAAAATATTTTGTAAATATTTTAAAAAAGTCTGTTAACTAGCCATAGAACATTTTCGAGTATCGGATAATATAGATTAGAACCTTCCCAAATTGTATATAGTAAATGCTATCAACAAGTTGCTTCACTATATAAGCATTTAAAAACCCAAAATATTTTCTCTTTGTAAAATGTGCTTTAAAAATTTGTTTACAGATCTATTTCTTGTAACTGATATGAAGTCAAATGATATATAGAATATAGATAGATGTATATGATAGATTTGTAGTTTACTCAGTTGCATTTTAAATGACAATTCAAGATTCAGTCCAATAGAAATACATATGTATATAGCCTAATGCTCAATTGATATGAATCGATATATATATCTAGCATATACGATTCCAAGTTAATGTTAGTTCAGTTGGGACTTTAAAAACTTTATATATTTATGATCTATATATGCGTTTACTTAAGCTTAGTTATATAGCTTCTGTAGCTATATGTTCTATATATGTTAAAAATATTTAGAATCTTAAAATTGACTTGAGTTAAAAAAAAAAAAACTAAAAAAAAAACAAATCCAGACAAGTATTTATGTTTTTTAAAATATATATATATAGGATATATATATATATATTATGATACGACAATTTCATTTATTGGGCGTCATATTTAAATATTGTTAAATTATACAGAATATGTACACAAAACAAGGAATTAAATAATAAGAATATATAAATAATAATAATATTAATTCAACTAACAATAAATTCGAGTTTAATTAAAAAAATAATTCATGAAAGTTTTTCATTTTACACTTCAATTAATTTTGTTGTTTTTACTTAACGAAAATATAAGTTAATTTTTTTTTAGATGTGAATATAATATATATAGAGTAGATATATGATAGACATAGGAAAATAAGAAAATTTCCAATAAAAATTAAGTTTTAGAGACGAAAAAAACACTGCAGATTTTTGAAAGTGTTTAAATTTAGTTATATATCATTTTTATATATATAGATTATATACGCATATTTATCAGTTATCAGTTATATATATTCATATATGTATGTGTGTATGCGTATGTGTGTTTAGTTATATATTTAATGTGAGCTTTTCTTAGTTTCAAACTAAACTCGCCATAAAACTCTGCAGTCGAGCAGGCCTCAATAGTTATTTATGCATTCTATATATATGGATATAGATATAGATATATGTATACGTATTTTAATTAAATTAATGAATTTTGGGCGCACTTCGATCGTTGATCTTCTGATTGCGCTTCAAGGTCGCTCCACGTTTTATCTGATCCATCAGCGACTCATGACAAATGCGCGGATCCGGCTGCAATTTGGTAAAAAGTTATAAACAATACAATTAGTTCTCTCTATATACTTATGACAATATATATGAATCAATCAAAGCATGTTTATATAAACATATAGTAGACTATATGCAGTTAATGCGCATTTCGAACTCGGGCTTTTAGTTAGGCACACAAAACGCAACAGAAACGAAAACAAAATGAATACCTTAACACTGTTCATCACTAGTGCTGTTGATATTGCTGTTGAAATTGGAGTTGGTATTGGTGTTGGTGATGGTGTTGTTGATAAAGGTGTTGGTGTTGGTGTTGGTATTGGTGTTGGGATAGGTGGGTGGTCTACGATATTGGGCACTGGGGCGCGCCAAATTTTGCGGATTCTGATACATCTAAATATGGCGCACAACACAATCACAGCATACAGTATATAGTATACGATATAGTAGAGTATAGGATAGTATATAGTATAGTATGAGATAATATGTAGTATAGTATAGAATAGAGTAGATGATATAGTAGATTATAGGATAGTATATGGAGTATATATAGGACATTACAAAAAATCTTTTGGATTGTATATAGTATAGTTCAGTATACCATAGTATTATATTATATAGTTTTCTTTAGTCTAGTATAATATTCCATGGAAAATTCACTCGAATATGCTTTACCATATAGATAAAGTATGGGAGATGACATAGCAAATGGAAAATTATACTATTTGGTATAGTAAATATGAATTAAAGATAGAATAATAAGTTTACCATAGCATATGGTATTTGAAGAGTGGATTACCATAGTGCATGGTATGGAAAAGTATAATCATATTATAGTATAGTGTAGTAGTATAGAGCTAGAAAAAACTCTATACATGTGAAATTGTGTAGCAAATGCCTCGCCTCAGGTGATATATGGTGATTGATGATCTACTTACCAGGGCCTTGCTATTGATTAGATTTCGCACTGCAAATGCACGTCCAGACATTCCCTGTTTGGCCAGCTTGGCATTGAGATTCTCAAGAAATTCAGCCTTGGTCTTGGCACGAATGCTGCCAGTCTTTTCGATATTGGTGCTTGTGGCATAGTCTAAGCAGCAAATGGTGGTCGATCGTCGTGATTGATTGATGGATGAATGTGGGGTGCACAAAAAGGTGCGCACATAAAAAAAAGTAGAGAAGCAAAAACCAAATGAGTTGATAAACGTGTCAGAAATGTTACAAAGTTTATGAATCGAATGAGAGCTTAAGTAAATGTCGAACATAAAATTAGGAACAATGCAGATAAACAAAATATATGCATAGATAATATTGAAATGAAATAAAATCAACTTCGACGAGCCGAAGTTTGCAGTAAACTTGCAATTAGAACGAGAGTTGCGAGAGTTAAAAGATAAGAGAGACAAAGCGAGGTATAGAAAGATATTCGAAATTGTCACTGCAAGTTTATTTAGTTATGAGAGGTCTGTTCAAAAAGTAAAGCGCATTTTGCGATATTTCAAATAATATTTAGTATCTTTTTGGTGCCCTTCAGAGACATCTCCATCAGGTACACTAGTAGCACAGTTCTTTCTTTTCTAATCTTGTTCAACTTCTCTTTTGTTGTTGTCTTTATTCTCCTCAAAGCGAGCAGATGTCAAAATCTGTATACCAAAAATAAACCACAAAAGCAATCAAGATTCACAAAACTTATTGAACAGACCTCATAAATAGATTGATATCTATATTTATATATCGCTTGATCAAAACTAGGTTGGCAGTGAGTTGATATGAAGTTCAAATCAGATTTTTAGGCAATGAGATGAGAGAATCGTGATATTTTGTTTATATTCATATATTCATTGTGCTCCTTGTGCTCTTCCAGGCTGTTCGGTTCAACTCCTTCTCTTGATATCATTGATGGTATATTTCATATGAATCACAACTCAAACTTAACAGAAACACAACAAAAGCAACATGCAATTTGGCGACGCATTAGAAATTCAATTCAATTCAATTTAGCAAAAGAAATTAACGACAAAATAAAAAGAAACAAAAAATTAACATCGCTGCAATCATAACGAAATCAAAGTCAAAAATCAAACGCGCAGCTCACTTGAATGATGTGGCACATGGGCGTGCGTATGGGCGTGGCTATTGTTGTGAGCCGCATAGTAAACAGCGCCTCCATTGCTATTGCCGCCAGCAACATCGCGATAATATTGCTGCTGCTGCAGTTGCTGTTGTGCGCTGCTGCTGCCGCCACGCGCTGTGGTGCCATAAATGCTGGCCAGCGCCACAGGTGAGCCACAGGTGGGCGAGGCAGCGGGCGGCGTCGAGTGCAGCTTGACAGCTGTGGTCTGTATAAATGGATTCGTTGATACAAATATCTTTTGCTGCACGCTGGAATGACGCGATGGCAAAGGTGGCTGTCGTTGTTGCTGCTGCTGCTGCTGCAGCTGATGTTGTTGCATTTGCTGATGTTGCTGTTGCTGTGGCAGCGGCATGGCTGCACGTTGATTAGCATGACCATTGCCCAGGCCCAGGCCAGAAGGCTGTTGATATTGTTGTTGTTGCTGTTGCAAACGTTGCTGTTGCTGCTGTAAACGTTGCTGCTGCAACATGTTTTTGGGCAGAGTCGCGGTCATCATATGATTGGACATGTTGCTGCCACTGTTTGTATTGCTGCTGTTGCTGTGTGCAACATTGGCGCGTGCCATTTTCTTGGGCATAGTTGCTGAGTAAATGGGCGGCGGCGGCGGATCTTCTAGCGGTGGCGGACACGTATAATGTTGCTGCTGTTGCTGCAGATGTTGTTGCTGTTGCTGCTGCTGTTGCAGTTGTTGCTGCTGTTGCTGTTGTCGCATGTTTGCTGTTTGCGCAGCTGCTGTATTTTTGATAAACGAATTTGTATAATTGTGGCTTGCTGCAGGCGCTTGCGGCGGCTGATAGTGAGACATGTTGTTGGTAGCAGTCATTGCTGCTGCTGCTGCTGCTGCTGCTGCGGCTGCTGTTGTTGTTGGCGATGATGTTGATGAATTTGAAAATGAACTGACTTTAGAGAGCAACGATGATGTGGATGATGAGAGCGGAAAGTGTGGCAAAGCATTGAAAGAGTTGCTAGATGTGGATGCTGTTAAAACAGTTGCTGCAACAGCTGTTGCTGCTGCATTGTTGCTGGCAGCAACACCAGCTGCTGCAGCTGCTGCTGCTGCTACTACTGTCGATGACGATGATGATGATGATGCTGCATAAATTCTATGTTGCTGCTGTGCTAGCTTATGTTCAAATTTACCGTCATATTGTTGCTGCTGTTGCTGTTGCATGGACAAACCGCCGCGCATGTAAATGGATTCGCTGCCAATTGCATTGCCATAAATGCCCTCAGCAACATGTTGCTGCTGTTGCTGTTGCTGTTGGTGTTGCTGCTGCTGCTGCTTGCTGTTGAGTCGTGCATTTAGCTGTGCAATTAGATTCGGATTGGCCTTCGGCTGTGTCGGTGGCAGCGGATGGGCGTGGCCATTGGGACTGGGGCTGCTGCTGCGAAAGCTGGACATGTTGCTCACAATTTTTGGCTGTGCATAGATGCTGCTGCCAGCGCCGGCAGCACAGGGCGATGTGGTGCGATATGACTGCTGGTGCGTGCGTATGTGTGTGTGTGTGTAAAGAAGAAGAAGAAATGAAAGAAAATAAACACTAAATTAATAATTAAGCCAAGTTGATGAACAGCAAAAGCTCTAGAGTGAGAAGGGCAGCAGAAGGCAGAGGGTCTTAAGGAAATGCATTTGCAAAGGATTCAAGGCATACGGAGCATGTCTAGATGATTTCACTGTACATGAAAAAGTAAAGCTAAAGTTGACTACATATAGCGAGCTTTTACTGTACATGTGAGCTCAAAGGGAAATTTGTTACGAGTTACAAGCATTTTTAAGAGGTTTTAGGCACAAGTTGAACTAGTGGGTTCACTCTAGAGAGCTTTCACTGTATATATACATACTGTACATATTATTTATGGACAAATGCTTAGCTATATCTATGTTATATGTTATATGTATGTCTAGTTATGCATGTTAAACTAAGCTAGGTTTTTAGTTATGCTTAAAACTAAATTAAAACTTTTTAGTAGACGTCGAGCAGCGTTGCCTCCTCTTGTTTTAGTTGTTTAGTGGGCGTGGCCAACAAAGTATGTAGCACTTACGGCATCTAGCTGAGGTGGCGCCTGATAAGGAGGCGGCGTAGGTGGCAATTGTTGTTGATGATGTTGGTGTAGCTGATGATGTTGCTGTTGCTGTTGTTGAATAAAGCGATGTTGTTGCTGCTGCTGCTGCTGTTGTTGCTGCTGCTGTTGATGTTGCTGCTGTTGCTGCTGCTGTGTGTAATTTGTTGTTGTGGCTTGAGCATAAGCATGCAATTCCATATAGCTATTATAATAAGCCTCATAATCGGCTTCTAAGCTAGGCAAGGGCTTGTGCATGGGCTAAGGTGTATAAACAAGCAATATGTTGTTGTTGTTGTTGTTGTTGTGGTAGTGTTGGTGTTGGTGGTGTGTGAATTGAAAATGGAAATGAAATCAAAGTAAAAATAAATAAAGTGCAGAAAGCAGAAAGTACAAGCCGTAGAATAGAAGCACACACCTGCTGTAGAGAATGTTGTTGCTGTTGCTGCTGCTGCTGTTGCATGCGCCGCAGCGCAACGGGCGAGGCAGGCTGATGTCGCATAGCAGCCAAAGCACGCACCGTCTCTGACACTTTCAGCGCCGAGCTGGGCATCGCTGTGACAGCCTCTAGCATAAACGCAGGCGGCGGTGGCAAATGCTCGCTGAAGCAGCTAATGTTGCTGTTGCTGTGCTGCAGCGGCAATTGCTGCTGCTGCTGCTGCTGCGACTGTTGCTGTTGCTGTTGCAACTTAAATCATAAGCAATAAATAAAAATTAACTTAGGAATAATAGAAAATAGTGTGCTGATCATAGACGATTCTCAACTTATATTAATAATTTATTATTTATGTTGCTGTTGTTAGCTGTGCTGCTGCAGCTGCAATTGCTGCTGTTGCAGCTAAACGGATAGGCAATAAATAAAAATTAACTTACGGCAAAGTTAGTGTAGATCGAAGACAACTCTTAATTGTTAATTATTAATATTTTTTTTTAATTATGTATAACAAATTTAGTTAATATTGCTGTTGTCGCAGCTGCAATTGCAACTTAAATGAATTAAAAATGTAGCAAAAATAGTTTCACAATGTTTTCTCGCATAACTTAGCTTAAGCTTAATACTTTACTTGGTTAATTATTAACTAATTATAAGTAATTTTAAATTTATTTATTCACGTAAGGGCTAAACTTACCCCATTATTGGCACTGGGCGTCACTGAGGAGCTGCGTCGCACGGGCGGCGGTGGCTTTGCCTGATTGATGGAAGAACGACGTGCAATGCGTGTAGAGCCAACTCCAGCCACTCCTAATCCTCCTCCTGCTGCTCCACCTCCTCCTCCTCCTCCTGTGAATTTTCGGCATATTAGCAAAGAATTTCATCAAGAATTTGTTCAAGCTAGTTAATCAAAGTTATATACACAGTAGAACACACCACATATAATATGTATATAGAGCATAAAGCTTATGCTGTATATCAGTTCTAGTCACAACATTAAGTCGCGTATTAGATACACTTTCCGCCACCCAAAAATAATGCCAGATTTACATATCTCTAGACAATTTTCCCAACAATTATTTGAAATTTGCGTTTTTTTTTTTTGTGAAGCCTAAAGACCAGACAAATACAAATATTATACACAAGACTCTGGCGAATATTACGATATTTGTTGCGATAGTTACGATATTTATCTGTATATATACTTAGTTATAGTTTAGTATTAAGCTGTGTTGCAGTTAGTCGCAGTTAACGTGCAGATTTTTTTTTGTGTAGATGAACTTTATATACTTTATATATATATATGTATATCAAGGCTTTCAACTTAGAGTTCGAGTCCCATTTTTTATAAAATGAATTGTTCTTTAGTGTCTAAATTAAGATTTCAATTGAACTGACAATGAAAAATTCTCAGAAAAAAGTCAAGAGTTCGAATCGGTTTCAAAATCAATTCGTGAATGAAATCATTGCTACGTATAGCATAAAATTGCTTTCTGTTTTTGATTCAAGACTGACCAACTTTTTTTATATATATATATTTTTTTTGCAACTTAAAATTTCATTTTCCATGTTCTGCACATGTTTTCCGTATATAAAAACTTAATTTATATATCTGAAATGAGGTAAGTACAGAGTTCTAATTCTAATGATCTTAGGCCGATACTCATTGCATGATTTAAATTTTCTTTTCTAAGCCTTGATATATATATATATATAGTAAGTAGTTGTATTTATGTAAATGGTGCAATGTGAGTTGATGAGCGAAATTGGTTAAGAACTTCCTCCAAAGCCAGGTTAAGACAAAAACAAGAACACAAATTAGAGTGGAACAAAACAGGAAGAATTTGTTGTAGTTTTTTTTTTTTGCAGAAAACCAAAGCCGAAAAGAAATCAAATGAGAAAAACCAAAAATTTCCAAGGTTAAGTCGTAAGGAAAACTGAAGAAAAGCGAGAGAGAGAGAGAGAGGAACAAAAACAAAAAGATAAAAGAAACGAAACGAACCCGACAACGAAGCCGGCCTGGGCGTTATGCAGGGCTTTACTGTAGCTGGGATTGTGGCATGGGCATTGACAGTGGGGCACACAAATGAATTGGCGTTTGGTTTGGCAGGCACAGTGGGCAACAAGGCGGGCGCAGCTGATGTAGCTAATGATGTTGGTGTTGATGATGATGATGATGTTGATGTAGATGAAGATGATGATGAAGTTGATAATGTATTTGATGTTGGCAATGACAGCTTAGTCGCAGTTGTTGCTGTTGTGTTTGATATTGTTGATGTTGCTGCTGTATATGTTTGATTATGATTAGATGTTGCTGTTCTGCTATGATTAATATTGTTCTTGTTGTTGACGGATGCGGATGCAATAAGGGCAGGCGGTTTAGTGATATTACAGTTTGCTGTTGTTGTTGTGCTGTTGGTTGTTGCTGATGTTGTTGGTGAGTGTTGTTGTTGTTCTTGTTGTTGTTGCTGCTGCTGCTGCTGCTGTAATTGCTGCTGCACTTTTAGCTTCTGCTTGCGTATTTTGGCATCTAAATCAGCCTTAAAATCAAATTTTCTAGGTATCACTGGCTTGTTGTTGCTGCTGCTGCTGCTGCTGTTGCCCGTTTCATTGAATATGCTCAGGCTAATTGGCTTTGGCGGCAAAGGACGCCGAACTGCAATGTTGCTGCTATCATTCGCTAACTGCTGCGGCTGCTGCTGTTGCTGCTGCAATTGCTGTGGTTGTTGCTGCTCTAGACTAAGGCTAAACTTTTCCGTACCTCTGTGCGGACTGGCGCGTCCGAGCAGCTGCAACTGCTGCTCGCTGGAAGCACGAAACGATGAGAGTCGCTGCTTGGCAGGCGCAACAGTTGCTGTCGAGACATTGGAGCTACCAATGCCATCCGGCGATTCAGGTGACCCAGCCAGATTGTCGGGCAGCTGCTGCAGTTCGCGCATCTCATGCAGCTGCAATTGCTGCGGATCTTTGGTGCGCAACAGCACAATCTCCGAATTCTGTTTGACAAACTCAATGTCCGGCGTATTGGGTATCTGATGGTCGTAGATGACAACGACAGCGCTGCCACCGTCGCTGCAAGAATCCACATACGCATGCCTGGGCACAATATCCGAATCGCGATCCTCTCGATTGGCAAAGTGCGCAAATGTGGGATTCTCATAGCCGCCGGCCAATAGACCACCCGTCAACGAACTCGTCTCGCTTACATAGCAGCGACTCAGTTCCGAATCGCTGGCCCCCAATTGTCGTTGTCGCTGAGCATCGCCGTCGCCGTCGCCGTCGCCAGTACCCAACTCCTCCGAGGTGGTGTCGGAGATATCGGTGCCGCAGCCGCTTGAATTCGTTTGATTGCTGATGGCACAGCAATCGATGTTGTTGCCGGGCAGCAGCAACAGCTCATTGGTGTTGTTGTTCTCATTATTGCTGCTGCTGCTGCTGGAGGCGCCGCTGTTGTTGTTGTTGTTGTTGTTGTTATTGCTGCTGTTGCTGTTGTTGATGTTGATGTTGCTGTTGCTGCTGTGCTGCTTGCCCTTGCCCTCATCGATCTCACGTTGAAAGGAGTCTAATTCGCCAATTAAATTATTTAATGCTTGTATTGAATCTTCGAAAGATTTGTCTAATTATTTTTTGTTGTTGTTGTTGTTGGTTGGTTGGTTGGTTGGTGGAGTTGTTGTTGTTGTTGTGTGGTGCAATACAGTTTTTTTTTTTTTAATATACGAAACGAGATGGTGCGTGGTGGGAGACAAAATCAAACGAGCAGAGGGAGGAATCGAGAAAAAAAATCCAAAAGAAAACGGAAGAAAGTAAAAGTTTTTATTATGAGATAAATCACGAAATGCTTAAAATCAAGAGAAAGGGGCGGGGGCTCAAAAAGTGGACGGGTGGATGGCAGGGGGAGATTGCAAACAATTTGGATGCAGACTGTGCAGCAGACTGTGTCTCCAGACTTCAATACTTACCCATTTCCTGTTGCTCCACGGCGCGCAGCTCCTCGGCACGTCGTCCTGTTGTCGCTGGGCCAGCTGCTGTTGCTGCTGCTGGTACAGGAGCTGGTGGGGCAGCAGCTGCTGCCGCTTGCTTCTCAAACATCGATGCCTTTTGCAGCACCGAGGCACGCGAACGTTCATCCGTGTCTGGCGTTGTTGACGACGACGCTTCTGTTATCTTCAGCACTTCGGTGGCGGCGCTGGCGGGCGGCGTTGGCGAGCTGATCTGATAGACGAAGCCCAGGCCGCTGGCAATGCTGCCATTGCTGGGAGTACCTGCAGCAGTGGACGTAGGTGAGTTGGTTAACAATGGTGAATAGTGATTCTGTGGCGTCGAACAGCCGCTCGATGGCGTTGTGTTGCTGGCAGCGGCAGCAGCAGCACCAACAACAGCCGAATCGATGGATGGATGCGAGTGCAGCGATGATGCCGTATTCGAGGACACCGACGACGATATGGAATGGGAGCGTGTGCCGCGTTGCTGATAATGATTCATGTGTGCTAGCTGCTGCTGTTGCTGCTGTTGATGCTGCAACAGTTGCTGTTGCAGTGAGCTGGTCGACGAGTCATTCGAGTGCTGTGAACTTATTGAATCGATGCTGCTCTGTTGCTGCAGCAAAGGTGTTGCTGATTGCTGTTGTGATTGCTGCTGTGATTGCTGCTGTTGCTGATTGGTTAGTTTCATAGCTGCCAGCTCAGACATGTTAACATAGGTGGGCGTGGTCTGCTGTTGCTGTTGTTGCTGCTGCTGCTGTGTTTGCTGTTGCTGCTGTTGTTGCTGCTGTGCATGATGTGCGGCGGACAGCTCTGCGCGTGCGTGTGTGCGTTTGACATTTAAAAGCATGCGAATGGTGTTTGGGAGAGAGAGAGAGAGAGCAGCATGGCGACAAGCACAAGGATTTGATTAGTAAAGACTCAATGGATTAGGCATTAAAAGGCGTGCACACTAGGACACAACATATTAAAGACAAGGAACAGAAACATAGTTTCTCTTCGACAACTGCCGAAGCTGAAATACCCTAGCAGACACAGACGACTTAAGATCTACAGTATATAATTGCATAAATAATATGGTATGCATGACATGTATACTCTATATCATATAGAGATCTTGATTGAGTCTTACGACATCTTATATACATGATGGGCCAATCGATCCTACGAGAACTAGATAATATAATAATCCAATATTGACCCAATATTGTTGAAGTGTTAGACAGATAGAAATACAAATGAGTGTTTCATATAAAAACTAAAATATCAAAAAACTTTAGTTTTAAGACTAATTTGTCCTATGGAAACTTTGCGATGTAGCAATCTGATCAGATTTATCATAATATAAAACATTTTTCTGGACAATTGAAAGACATGCTTACATAGCAATGTATAATGAGATATGCAGATTTATAATCAGACAAAGCTATCACATTTTCTATCTGCTAAAAGCTAATCCTACAAACATATAGGTATCTGCTTAAGGTATGATTATATACATATATATGCAATACATATAATCGACCTAGCTTACCTTTCGTGATATGAGCCGGTATCGGTGAGGGGCACTGGCGCTGCAGCAAATTCTGTCCACTATTCTGTCGATGATTGCTCTGCGCAGACAGCGGACGTTCCAGCGAGGAGCAACGCTGTAAGTGATGAAAGCAACGATTAGTAAAAGATCAGACATAATACATATATATATATATATATTTATATAGATATATAGCAAAAATGATGCGGAAATGAGGCGAAGGCAACTGTTTCTGGTGAGCTGGGCAGGGTTTAGCGCATGCAAATGAGAGCGCGCTGTAGGTATCTACTTTCTCTTTCTCTCTCTCTCTCTCTGCCACTTACCACATGTGCCGGCTTCTTTATAGACATAGAACGTATCGAAACGGATCAGCAAACAGATAATAAGAAATAACTTAAGCGCTAGATGCATATAGATAGATAGAAACAAGTAGATGCGAGATGTGTACGAAAAGTAAGGTTAAAGTTAGCTTAATAGAGCTTTAGTCAGCTTACTTTTAGAACACAACTCGCATACACATACAGTCTTAACTTACAACTGGCAACGGCGGACGACTCAGCGAGGCAGCTGGCGACTTCTGTGGAGCAGGCGTCGTTTGCCCACCCGAATTTGCCCCACCGGAACCCACAGGAACTGCTCCAGCTCCAGCAGGCGGAGCAGCTGCCGTTATAAGACTGCCACTGCTGCTGGACTCGTGTATGGTCTCTGGATTTTGGAACGTGTAAACAGTTAAGGGCGGACGCTGATGTCCCTTCTCGTAAGTGGTGGAAATCGTATGCGGACGATCGGCAGTCGGTGGCAGAGTGTCAACAACATCCTGGGAATGTGGCGGCCAAGTGGAAACAGCATGAGTCTGATTAGTTGCAGTGGAAGCCTATATAGGAAGAGACAATATTCACATTAGCAAACAGCTAACACCACAACAAGTGAAATTGAAAACACAAATCAATAAATCAAAATGAGAACCTGTGTTGTTAGCGCGGGCGATGAGCAAAAGCCACTATCACTGGATTCACCAGGTTTCAAGCGAATTGCGGGCGTTACAAACTAAAAAAAAAAATACAAATAAATAAACATACAAATAAACAAACATAAAAACACAGAAGACACACAAAATAATTAATATTATGGAGGAAAAACCCAAAATTAAATAAACATCAACTATGACAACAATGTCAGCAAGGCAATGCACACGGAAATTCAAATATCTACAATTAACTTAAGATTTAAGCAATTGGTCATACAATATGTCTAACTGTATATATAGTCAGTCTAAGAATAGTCTAAAAAGTATATATAGATACCCTTAGGCTTATATATGTGTAATGCAAGAATAGTTTACAAGTAATTATTGAGTTAAAGGCAAAAAGAAAGCTAACACAAATAATACATGTATATTTGTTTGGTGGTGAACTTGTCAGACGACTCTCGCATACATAATATTGTTATGTATGTAATGACACTCTAGTTTCGTGTTTCAACTCTACTGCATCTTAGATTATTTATCAGCTGTTGACAGTTAAAACTTTTAATTGTAAATCACAATTAAATTAACAACATGCTTTGACAGCGCAAACAAATTATTAAATATCTGACAAATAAATCTATTTTAAATAATGAAAATTGAACAAAATTCGTTACAATAATAGTAAGTCGAGGGTATCCGACTAGAAGATACCCCGAGCGTGCTGCCTTTCTGTTTCGTGTTGTTGAAAAAAGGAGCAAAAGTTTGACTAAGCGAAAAATATATAAAAAAAATACTTTGAAATGTAGCAGAAGTTACAATCAAATATTCTGTACTAAAACGAGCACAGTATTTATGTCAAAATTCTTTCCATGCACAGGTCAAGTGTTAAGCTACTACAACTTTTAGATGGGATGCCCATTCGGAACACTATCGTATGCTTATATTAATAACTATAGAATGAATCTATATTATATTCCTACATATATAAAACGATTGGAAATGCGAAAAATTATGTACAAATATGATAAACTATTCTGAGTTATTAGCCTTCAAAAAATTAATTTACATATATTAAATACAAGTATACAACGTATAGAGAAGTGTTAAGTTTATATGGCATTAAAAATTGAACTCCTATTTGAAACACTTTAGAGATTAACAAACGTATTTATATACATACTATATACAGTTATATATCAGTATAGAAAATCAACATTTAACATGAATGACCAATTGCTTAAGTCTAAGATTTTGCAGCACAATATGTAAAGTAGCTGCTTCGCACCTGCGAGAGCGAACGCTGATAGTGATGATGGCCCGGCGAGTTGCTGGAGCCGCTGCTGTTCATGCTGCTAATGGAGCAAACGGAGCTCTTGCGTGAGCCCAAAGAATTGGAGCAACCGCCGCCCTGAGACCCAGAGCCGCCGCCTGGCGATTCGGGATATAAATTGATGCTAGCCTTGGCATCATGTATAAGCTCCTCGGATGCTTGAGGCAGCACGCTTGGCTCTTTGGTGACCAAAGCAATGGACTCCATGGCCTCCTGAAAAGCAAAGAAATTGGTATTTAATAGCTGCAGTAAGTTCTGAACTTATTTGTTACTTACCTGCAGGTGTCCTAGTTCGGACATTACTTCGCATTCCTCATGCACCACCGGCTGCAGCATGTGCACAAAGCTACAAAAACGCAAACGCTCCTCGACCATGGCGGCGCGCAATGACTTCTTTTCCACCTCCTCCAGCTCGGCGCGACGCAGTGTCACATCCTGCATATGAGAATCCATCAAGGATTGCAAACTGTTATCTGTCTGGCCCTTGCGCGCTTTCTTCTGCAAGCGCAGCGTATCGCTGGAACGCTTCTTCAGTTCGCTGCGACAGCGCTTATACTCTTTGGCATGATCCTTATCGATGGTCGCCACGGTGCGTTTCCAATCCTCGATCTTGTCCTGCAGCGGCTGCACAAGGCAATCCATAATGGCGCTTGTGAAGGTCTTCAAGCGCGTCTCGACCGCCTTGTGGCGCAGGCACACACGCGTCAAGGCGGTGCCAATCTCCTTGGATGCACCTGGGAGTAGAGATGGAAGAGCAACTTACAGATTAAATTCTATGTGAAATTTTAGCTGTCGTATGCATGGCCAGGCACTGCATATCCATATTATAATACCCCATCACTGACGTTGCATGCCGCACGCCATTTGGATAAACTGAGAAGTCGGTCAACAACCGGTCTCTCGCCTCGTCTCTCGTGTGTGCCCATTATGCCAGCTACTTGCGACGCTTTGGGCAGCTGCCTATCTAAACAAGTGACACGCTTCTCCCTCTCTCTTTCTCTCTCTCTCTCTCTCTCTCTCTCTCTCTCTCTGTCTATTCCAAATCTAATTATCGTTTGCAAAAGTTGCCTTTGCTGCTATTATCCTATTGATTTGTGCTCGTCTCTCCATTAGACGAAGGAGAGACCAAAGAAGTGCTTTCATTAGATATGATGCTTAAGGCAAATCCCACATAAAGCACTTTATGAACGCCTTCAAATCCAAGTTAATTGAATTGTGTTTTATCATAGAGCATAACAGACTAATTGATACCCTGCAGACTCAAACAGGGGAAGAGAGAGAGAGAGAACAGCTAAACGCTAAGCTAACAACATAAAGTTTTTAATGGACGTCAGCAAATCCAAGTTAATTGAATTGAGGGCGGAGAGTGTGTGGAGAGTGTTTGACTAGTTAATACGCTTTCTTTTTAAATACGTTTCTTGAATAAAGTGTTTATAAGCCTATGCCAGATTAAAAAAAAAAAACACTTTAAGAACATTTGCCAATCCAAGCTAATTCAAATTGAAACATTTGAGCAATAAGAACTAAGTTTGGTTCACGTATTTGAACTACGTATGGTTCAACTGAACTAGTATGAACAAATTGAACTAGTAAATGAAAAAAGCCATTCAATGAAATGTTTCAACAAATTAAACTAGAGCTTCCATTTGTATCTCTCATATGCTCCATTAGGCTTGTCTACAGGGTATATGGACGGCAACCCACCCGTTAGGCAATGCCTACAACCACCCTCGCTGCAAGCAGAAACCATGTGCAAATTATTGAGTTTCACCCTCGTTCAGGACAATCGCAAAAGACAATTGACACTTGTCCTGTGCAGCAGGCTTGACCGAGCACAGACCGACCGAACCGCATTTCTAGTCCTCACTTTGGCCAACTAACCACTAAAACTAATGAAACCATTTAGTAAGTGCAAAGTATAGCGAGTGTTTGATGTGCCAGACAGACAACAGCATTAGGGTGGCCCCAAATCGTAGTCCTTCTTGGTCGTTCTTTTTATGGCCGGCGGAGTGAGTGGCTGGTGGTAAACGGGGCGTATGAGCATTATCGTGCAAGCGAAATGCAAGCACAGACGTGACATGAAATCAATATATGCAAATGAGACAGAGTGGGAGAGAGATAGGGAGAGGGAGAGAGAGAGAGAGAGAGAGATAGACACGCAGCCCAACATAAAAGATAAATAATGAATCGCATTGGGAATTGCGAACGGATGCAAATGCACATTTAATAAATTTATGAATGCATATTTTGTATATGACATTAATTGCGATACAACAACAAAAACATTTCAATCAAGAGCTTAAATCAATTTATGAAATATTTATTAAAATACGAACAAGTATTTATGTGACATGCCAAGGGGAAGCTTATGTGAATGTTGGACAAAAAAGAGTTCAATAAATGCAGAGCTCTTTGGCTCTGAGGGAATTAATCCTGATTGATGCGTGATGTATGAACAGTGGAAGCTCGTTAAGTACGTCTTTCAATAAGAGTTTTGCATCATTAACTTTAAGGCTGAAGCACAGACAAATAGGAGTGTAGCATAAGTGGATTAAGTGGAATAGTTCATAGAAATCAGAAGCCTAAGTTCTATATAGCAAACATTTACTGTACTTTAGCATATGTGAATATGGATCTATAGTTAGAGCTGAGAGAGGACTAAGCAACCTTAACTGATTTGCTTGACTGGCTTGTCTGCAAGGCGAAGAACTTCCTCGAAGAGTTTAGAAATCAATAAGAGCTGAAAGGCTTTGCTCTATCAACTTAACTTTTCTACAAGTCTATATAAAATCTTGTCATTTCTACATTTAATCTCATTCTATATCTTTCTCAAGTCTCCTATCTCAATTTATAATTCTATACAATACTCTAGCACTCCACCACTCTTGACAGTTCCACTTACTATATCATTCTATTTAACAGCTATCTCAAGTCTCTCCTAACTGCATCGCATTCTGAAACCTCTGCCAAAACTTGCAATTAGCCACCTTAACTTAACTGTAACTAGCAAAATGTCAACTTGAACAACTCGAAATGCCATAGACATATAAATACATGTTGTCTTCTTCAGCAGCAGAAGCAGCAGCAGCAGCAGCAGCTGTTCAAGTCGTTCTACGTTCTCTGTGGTCTTTGATCTCAGTTGGAAATCTGTCTCTCTCCACTCCACTCCACTCCACTCTACTCTACTCTACTCTACTCCACTCTATTACTGCCCACCATAGAGACAGAGCGTAAAAGCAGTTGAAATAAAAGCAAATTCAATGGTGCTGCCTGTCGCTTCCCGTTTGCCATTGCTGTTGCTGTAGCTGTGGCCGCCCAGGTGAGCAGCAATTGCATAATCAGAGCTGCGAGCGTGAAGAGGCAGGCGCAAATAAATAAATATAAATAGCTAAAATAGAAAATGCGTGAGCAACAAAATCGGAAGAGCCCGAACAGAGAACTCTGAGCAGGCGTTAATTCAGATCGATGACCGACGCTGACGTCGTCGTCGACTCTCCGCAGCAAATACGCATTGATAAATAATAGGTGAATGTACCCCAATGTAACCAACGTACCTTGTCAAATAGCTCAGAGGCATGAACTTTAACTTGGAAGTGTAACTTGTGTATCTAATGGTACTCAATGTAGCTCAGAGATATGGAAATGATTTGGTCCGGTATAGTTCTTATGGTTAAGTCTTCTATATCTTAAAAAACAATTCATCCAATGTACCTAGTGTACACATCATAAATGCTAGGCAGGCATAAGTGTTATCAAATATTGTGAATTATGTACAGACCACATATACTGTATAATGTACCTAAAGACAACAAGTGTACCTAATGTACCTAACATACTTTCCACAAATGGACCTTATGGTCTACAGACTGGTTGCTTCACATGTTTACGATCTGCTTTTTATGAATTTGACCTTTGAACTTAGCTCACCAATTGTACCAAAGCTAATTCTAATGTACCTACTATCCAGGATAAACAGCCCGAAGGATAGGCAAGCAAAAATTGTTGCTTTTATATGTAAACGACTTTTGAAATTAGCGTTGCAATTGTACCTCAAGCATCAAATACATCTCTAAGTACCTTATCAACATGGCACACAGCCCAAAGGCTAACACGGATAATTGGCAAACGGAAATTTGTTTTTTACTTTAAGATGCTTACGACTTTTGAACTTACCTCTGGAATTGGTTGCAGCATCGGCGATCTTTTGGAAGGCATCCAAATAGGCGGCAATTGCCTGAATAGCAGCACTAAAAACAGACAAAAACAAACACAGATTATATAGATGTTATAAAAGAGAGAGAGAGAGAGAGAGAGAGAGAGAGTGATTACGATAGCTGATAGAAGATACCGTGTAAATAGGAAACTTTTGTTTTTACTGAATATTTATTATCAAATTTGAGCAAATTGATTAAATTTCAAGTAATTCTCAACATTTTCAATATTTACAGGGTATACAAAAAGAGAATGAAGTTAAGTCATATCAAGTAAACATATTATTGATTATAATTAATCTGCAATTGATGAACTAAATGCCTGTAAAACACTTCTTCCATAGTCGCAATATGCCCCTTTAGCACACTATCGATATGCACAGGGTATTCAAAGAGAAAAAGCAGCAAAGTAAAGATGCCATTGATTATAGTGCGACGGCTGCAAATCTAATAAACTTTGCAACAAACTTTATTGGCCGTGGGCGACATTTCAATTGAAAATGGCAGAGGCAGACAGACAGAGGGAAGACAGTCAGACTGGCAGACAGACAGACAGACAGACAGACAGACAGACAGACAGTCAGTCCAAAGAGCAACTGCACCCAAAGCAGCTGATGAAGATGAAGATGAAGATGCTGGGCTGCTGCTGCTGCTGCTGTGATCTGATCTGGTTGGTCTGGTTAGGCCTGTCTCTCTCTTTCTTCATCTTTCTCTCTCCCTCTCGCGCTCTTCTAGCTCAAGTGACAACGGGCAACGGTGCGTATGTGTGTCAAGCGCATTGGGCAAACACTTGGCGCAGAATTTCTTTTAAAGAGAACAGACAGCGGAGACAGCATGATTTCATGATTAATGCAAGGCGTATGCTATATACATAATCAGCCGCTGTACAAGAGTATATAGTTATATATGTAGATGTATTGCATATGCTTAGACAGCGCCGCTGGCGTCACAAATCGGGGCCAAGTCTGCGCGTCAAAAACAAAACAGAATCAACTATAAACAACACGCGAATCCCAGGCAAATGGCCAAAAAAAAAAAAAAACGAAAAAAGAGAGAAAAACATAAACATGAAATGTGAATGAAAAACAGTTCACTGTACTTTCAAGTACAGTAAAGTCTATACTATAGAAAACACAGAATAAGCCAAATTTGTTTGCCATAGCGAATCTCTGCTTTAAAGAGGCTCTGCTGCAATTGAACTTGAGCTGCCGTAAGCAACATAAATCCGACATGTGGGAGGATATACTGTAATGCTACCTACTGTAAGGCACACATAAGAAAGTCTTTGGTAGAATTATCGCGTTATACTCTAATGTGTGTCAAAGTGAGTCTCTTCAGTAGTGCCGCATTACAGAATCTTTACTGTACTACCACAATTCGGTTGGCATAGTTTCACTATTTATTTGTTGATTTCAATTATCTTTTTACAGTTGGAACTATTTTTAGGTAGATCATATTTTATAAATATGAAATGCAATTTAAATTTGAAGTCTTTTCAATCTCGACATTTGAACTAAATTTCAATTTTGAGTTCGATTTATCGACTTACCGCAGACATGTGTGCAGCTTGCTAGCCTTGGCCACGAAGTCCTCCCACAATGGAGATGTGTTCTGTAAGAGGCAAAGAAAAGAACAAGCAACAAATGGATTAGAAAAATAGTGAATAAAAATAGCCTAAACGTAAAAGTCGAAAAGGCTATCAAATTCAATAGCAAAGCACATCAAAGGCAAAAGTTCAACCTTTTTTTGACCCTCTCTCTCTCTCTCTCTCTCTATACATATATGTATATGGGTATATAAAGAGTTGGCCTAAAGGTTTCCTCTATTGATTCCTTTATTGACTCATCCTTTTTATAGATAGTTAGGATAAACGCCCAAATCCTGACCAATTGTGCGTACGTGTGGCTCAATCGTCAATACAAAATGCCATCAAAAGAGTATGTAAAAGGGTTAAGGCACAGTCAATACCCTAGGAAACATATAATAAATGGGGAATACACCGAATTCAGTATTTATTTATTTAATATTTTTTATTTATTTATTAATATATATATTAATTTTTTATAAATATATTCAATTATAATTGTTGTATTTAATATTTATTAATTGATAATCGATTATATATAATTTTTTACACATTTTTTAAATATATTTTTAAGTTAAGTATTATTTGAAGCATTTTATATATTCATATTTTGTATAGCTACAGGGTATTTAAAGGTTTATGTTTTTACTTATCAGCAACTTTCTATTAAATCCTACACACATTTCCCCTTAGCCAATATACCCCTTTCTAACTGCTTTTTATGCCTCAAGGCTTGTAAAGCTGCTTATATTGGCCATAACTCAGTGGGGTTTAAGACCCATAAATTTGCTGAACAGTGTAATTTGTCAACGATTTAAATTTATTTCATTATTATTGATTTAGTTGGATAAATTCAGTTTATTTGATCATAATTTGTTTGCTTGGATAAAGTTAAGTAAGTCAACAAATATTCTTTGCATGTCCTTTACAGTGCATCCTGCCGCTCCTGCCAATTAGCTAAGCACGAATTTTGGGCATGTCGAAAGTTTTTGGCAAGCAACAAATTTGGTGCTTGGAAAAAATGTTTTGCAGGCAGCGACTGAGACTGAAGTTCATGTTGCTGTTGCTGTTGCTGTGTTCAGCGCTCATTAAGGACGCGACTTTTGTTGTCTGTACATTTCATTAAAACTAATGAAAAGTTTGTATAATATTTATATACATATATATATATATATATATATGCATATAAATTTAACAACAATTTAACTCAATGAAAGAGACGGAAATCAACTCAATTGCCTGAATTTTTCCGCTTTTAGCAATCAACGTAAAATTCATATTTAAAACTTAATTGAATCAAATTTTGCAAATTATTCAGCAATTCATGCAAAATTGTATAGGGAATGCCCTTAATATATGAAAAAACAGTAGACAATTCCTCAACTGAATCAAATTTTGCAATATGGCAAACAAATTGCTCAAAAACAAATCAAATTTGTATAAGGAATGTCATCAATGTGTTTAAATAATAACAAATTTGTACAGGGAACATCATTAATATATGCGAAAATGTATCTAAATAATAGAATATACATGTTGTTGTTGCTATATTTATATTTCTATATAAAAACTGAGTTATGAAGTAAGTTAGAGGTAATGCTAGGCCAAGAGAGAGAAGAGCCCAATGGGTATTACAAATTTCTTGAAAATTCATGACAGCTCTGAGCTACTATAGTGCTAACGTGTTTTGTTTATGGTTCAAGCACTTTGTCAAGGTTCTGCTTCAAGCTCAGTTAGAGCCTATGAATGGAGTTATTGTAATATCTCTTAACTCTTATATATAATATCTATATTTTTATAGTGTAACCATTTAGTCAAGGCTTTTCTATAAACTCTGTTGTTAACTATATGGACTGAGGTGACGACATCGCTGACAGCAATTAGCACCTGTTTTGCCTCACTCCCTTCCTCCCGCCTTCCTCCCATTGTCCAGCAGCGCCAACCTTGACTGTGAACTTAATTGATGTGCATTAATCGAAGGGCTGCTGTGGCTGCCTGTGGTGTGCTTAATAAAGTTTACCTGTTTCCACCTTTTTTTATGGCCAACTGCAATCAACAGGTTAGCAGAACGAAAGTGTTTTCAAGCCGAAGCCAACGACCAGCAAATTGCAAAGCTAAGCAAACTACGATTCACAATATGGCTAAGCAAAATGTTGTCTATGCGAAATATGGTCAAAAGCCACATGAGTTTTAGTTCTCGCTGTGGTTGCTGCTGCTGCTGTTGCTGTTGCTGCTGTTCTCTTCACGCTCGCTTAAGAAGTGTTTAAGTGGGTATATTGGTTTTGTCTCTCACACTCCTTCGATGAAGGTAGATACTACTGTGTATAGTAAATTCCTTTGATATTGAAGAATCAACTATATATTGAACTAACTATAAATGGGGATTAATGTTGATCTGCTTTACATATAAATCGGCTAAACTTCTATCAAAGTTTTGAGCTCGAATCAGCGAGTGTTCCGGATGAATTACTGTCAGCTGTCAACAATTTAGATGTTGCTTGAATATATATTCTTGTAGATAATATAGAACAATTTAGAAACATTTTAGTTTTACAGTTGCAGTCTCTCTCTCTCTCTCTCTGAGCTTTTACCAAAACTCAGCTTCAAATGTTTTCGCACCGCGAACGAGTATTATGTAGTTGATTGCTTAAGCCCCATTGCAATGTTCTCACTTGATTTTCTTGGTTTTTTTCCCCTTTTTATAGTGGTTTCATTGTCAGGCCATAAAAGACAAAACGTCTGCAAATTGTGCACACACAGACAGACAGAGACAGAGAGAGACAGAGAGAGAGAGAGAGAGAGAGAGAGAGAGAGAGACGATCATAAAAAGTAGCCAAGAGATTTTTCTTTTATATACACATAATTTGAGAATAAACGCAAGTTAAAGAAGCAACAAATGGCCAATAAAAACAAAAAGTGAAAACTGGTTTCGGCCACGCAACTACAGTAAACACTCAAACACACACACACACACAGACAGACGAAAGCGGAGTCAACTTAAAAAGTCGTTACGCACAATTTTATTGCTCTCGTTTTTTTTTTTTTTTTTTTTGTGGCTGCTGTTGTTGCTTTTGCTGCGAGTTTCAATTACAGCTGCACAAATTGACATTGAATTCGAGCTGCAATGCTTGAAATTGATGATGAAAGCAATCCCTGGTCAATGGCTCAATTTAATGGCCAGTCAAGTGTTGCAGCCAGCAGCCAGAAACGTTCGGGATTCATTTCTCTGTATTCAGCCCAACGAATTTGCCAAACAAAAAAAGGGTTAGGAGTGCTCCAAAAAGGCGTAAGCGACTGAAAGTTACCCATGCATACAAATGTGGCAAAGTGTTAAAGTTATTGAGTCTATCTCTAGGTATAATGAATGGGTAACATTAAAAAAAGGATATGGATAAATTAATATACTTAAGGAGAATCTTTAAGCCTTGAAATCTTCGAGTTATACCGTAAGGTAAGATATTCTTACTATGTAAGTTTATACATATATTATAAGACTCGATATATCTAATTTAGAGTATTTCATTGGAAATTCCAATGGCTTTAAGAAAGGCATCTAAAAAAAGAATATATTCTTCAAAATTTTGCATCTCTAACCCATATAGTTCTCGAGTTATGCTGTAAAAACCGAGTCTAAACATCTATTTCTATCCATAAATGTTAATAAACATATTCTGCATTTGACATACATGCATACAGGCATATATACCCCTTCACACAATTCTCTACAGGGTATTATTCGCGCAGAAATGCAATTTGAAATTCGCTTTCGCATTTCGCATTTCACATTTCGCTTTTCCTGCTGCCAAAAGCCCAAAAATAAGCACAATAAAAGGTTCGCGCAAATGCCAATCGACAAAATCCATTTACAAATGAAATGAAAATAAAAAAGAGCAGCGAAGCCAAAATGCAAACAAAAAGCTGCCGCTGAGGCAGTGGGGCAAACCGTGGGGCCAGACTGTGGGGCAGGCAGTGGAGCAGACGTTGCATAAAAGAGGTGACGCAGTCGTCGAGTGCATTGAGCCGCATGAAAGAGGTGCAACGACAGAAATGAACGGAAATCGATTTCGGTTATTTCTGCGCAAAGCGCATTTCACTCGCACACTCTACACATCTGCCTCTCCCTTCGCCCCTCTCTCTCTCTCTCTCTCCCTCTCTTTCTCTCTCTGCCTGACATTCTGCATAACATGCTGTAATCAAAAAAAACTGTTGACAAGAAGATACCTTAACTTAAAATGGAGTAAGTTTTCAAGCTGCTTAGACACAGATGCGAATTCCTCATTTCTGTTTTCAAATTTATTTAAGTTTCATCCTAAACATTCTCAGTCTTGAAGAACACTTAGAATTGTCAACTTCGTCAGTCACATACGCCCTTACAGCTTACACTCTTACAGGGTATACTCATTGTTTGCTGTGTCTTTTGGCTTTGCCGCTGCGTCTACTACGTAACGTTAATAAAGACAAACGTCAAAGACTTGTGACTGCGAAAAGGTTTTTATAATTCATAACACGACGACAACGACAAGAGTCGAAGAAGAAGACGAAGAAGCAGAAGAAGTTGGCGGTAGATCTTGACGGAAAACGTTGGAGAAGCAGCTCTGCTTGTCACTCAATGGCCCACCAGCAGACTGACAGACAGACAGACAGAGAGAGAGAGAGAGAAGCAAGACAGACTGTCTGATGCGCCTTATTTGGCAGCCATGTGATTCGTTGCGATTATTTGACTTGACCTACCACAATCGATTGCATGTTGAAGACAATCCGATTGCAAAAGCAAAGGTATTAGATAATGATATATGGCTGAAAATTATAAGAGCTATTTATAAAAGCAAATTTCTAACTTTTCATTGATGGTTCAATGGACTAGTGAACTTGTTCGCAATGCATTTTCACTACTACATAAATATCTCAGAAATTAAAGTCCAACTTTGAGCAGCTTAAAACTGAATAAGAGTTGAGAACATTTAAAAGTAGTTCAGTTTATTCTTTGCCTAAAGTCAAGTCTGAAAGTCAACTGCCAGTGACTACTTTAACTTTACTTTAACATAAAAAACAGTGAGCTTGGTGCATCAAATTGAGATCAAGAATTTTGTCAAATATCAAAGCTAGCAGCAAGCAATAGCGCTGTACTTCCTTAAAAGCTACCACTCCAAATACCCTATATACCATATTCCAATTCCCACACACTTGTTCAACTCATATTTAGGCCATTCCAAACAAATACTTCTTCTTTGCTTCTCACATCTTAATTATTGCTACCAAAGATCAAGTTCTGGAAATTCCTCACATTCTTGTGTTCCGCCGCCCACTGAAAACGCAGCAAATATAGCAAAGCTATGAATTATAATAAATGTTTATAAAATATGCAACTTGAAACAGTTTAAAAGTCCAAGGCAAAATGCTAAATATCTCAAGAAAAAACCTTTTAAAAAAAACTGCATATTTAGCTACATCAAAAAATTGTTCAAGAACTAAAAAACAAAACAATTTCCGTATGCTTGACAAAGCGAGGCACAAATAGCTGCCCACATAACACTAAATATTTTGCGATGCAAAACAAAATCAAAAATAATCTATTAAATAAATAAATCTATAATTTGAAAATTCAACAACAGCGACAAGCACAGGCTGTCTAATGTTCGTTCAAGGAAAATATTGGAAAATGTATTGAAAACAAGTAAAAGAGTGCTTTGTCGGGAGTGCCTGACTAGGAGATACCTTGAGCACTGCGCGATGCTGTTATTTCAATCATTCTACGAACAGACAGACGATGGCATAATCAACGCAGCTCGCCGCCCAGTTCAATCATGCAAAAGTTTTATGGGCTTTGCCACGCCTCCCTCTGCATGCTATGTGCACTTACACCAAAACCAATATACTCTTTTTTTAATACCATATAAACGAGCATTCAAAATCAACTCGACAACAACTTGATAAGCCAAAGTCTTTGGGTCTAATGCGTGGGCAACGTATCGTTAAAGTTGACGTGACTCGGACTTGTCGGCATTTTATGAATGAAAATTTTGTGTTGTGCGTGTGTGTGTGTGTGCGTGTTGTGTTGTGTTGTGTTGTGTGTGTGCGCGCTGACCGGGCCAAGAGTCTGTAGCACACACGCAAGCCTGTCATTACGAGCATTATAGCCAAGCTTTGCTACAGCGTTGGCGTTGAATTTTCGGATTTCGAACTGCGCCGCTCTCCGCTCTCCGCTCTCCGCTCTCCTCTCTTCTCTCCACTCTCCACTCTCTCCTCCCTCGCTTGTCTCTACACGCAGCTCAAGGCATTTGTTACGCGCTTTGGAGTCCATGAATGAGCCATTATTAGCAGGCAGGCAGCCAAATGCGTACTAAGAGGCCTCATCTTTTAGACTAAGCAGAGAGCGTGCAACAAATTGTGGCAAGGGTTTCGAATCGAAAGCGTGGCAGCAGCAGCAGCAGCTATTAAAAGACTTGGAAAACACAAATATAGGTGGGAAATTAAGCATGGGTGTGTGTGTGTGTGTGTGTGTGTGTGTGTATGGTAAGTGTGTGTGTGTGTGTGAGTGTGGCGAGTGCAAAAGCCAACACTTTCCAGTTTGCCTGCAAGCTGTAGGCAGCAGCAGCAGCAGCAGCAGCTGCTGTGAAAAGTGCAGCGTGTAATCTTATGAGCGCTACACTGAGAGAAACGTATACAGCTGTAGAAGCAGAATCAAAAATAAATTCATAAGGAAGTTTTATTCATGCAAGTTTATGTTTATGTATTGAAAGAAACATAACTTCAATATTGGTATATTTGTAGATAAATTCTCTCAGTGTATGCAGTTTTATAGATATTTCATATGTCAAAAATATATACAAATTACAAATCATTTTATAAAAGCTTAAAAAATTATATTTCTATTTTATTTATATAAAAATTCATTGAGTGGATGCATTAGATTTTACTTTGAAATAAGATATATTTGTTTTGAATGTATATATTCTTGCAGTGTATGTATTTTGGTCAACTGCAATTTCTGGTAAACAATTTTGTATTTATATATATATATATATATATATATATATTACAATTTTCTCTCAGTGCATCTATTTAACTGGCAAACTCTGTGCCCACAACAGCAGCCAAAGAGGCGTTGCAACAACAGCAACAACAACAACAACAGCCAACAGCCAACAGCCAGTGAATGTGCCAAAGGCAGCGGCAAAACTGGAAAAGTTCTCACACACACACACACACACACACCTTTTTATATATAGATATATATAATGTATAAACTCTTGATCTTTCCAATAGCCTACAAAGCAGCAAAAAAAACACATCCTACACGAGTTTAAAACGTTGCTCAGCTGCTTCTCACAGCCACCATTCATGCAACTAAAAATTTGTTGCTGTTGCAGTTGCAGTTGCAATTGTTGTTGTTGTTGTTGTTGTTTGATAATTTTTGTGCTTCCCGTAGAGAGCTTGTGAATCTTAAGGTGAGCTAGAGCAGCCAGCAGCCAGCAGCCAGCAGGCCGCGCTCAGCTTAGCTGTTTGGCTAGCCAAACGGGTTCAGTTGTTTAGTTCGGTTCGGCTGCCACGTCCTACATAGCGAAATTGTTTTTTGGGTTAGCAACTTTTTTTTCTTCTTTGTGGCACAATATGCAAAGCGAGTAGCAAGCAGCAGGCAGCTGCCGCAGTTTGTTTTTTTTTTTTTATGACTAAAGGCCATCGTGGAGAGTTCTATCAAAAAACATTGATTTTCTATATAGGCCGGCGGGCGCCCAAATAATTGAGTCAAGTCGTGCGCTAATAATTTGCACCTTTTTTTGCTTTTCTTACTGATTTAGAAAGTTGCAAAAGACTGATAAAGAGATGTAAGAAGAAGGTTACAACGACTGCTGAATATGCGCTCAGAGATATGATCTATGTGTTGAGTAGGTCTAGAGAGTAAAATATTATGATTATCAAATTTCGGCCACACACTACTATTTTTATGAACAGACAAGACAGCACGGCATTAGCATTACACAAAGCCAATATACTCGCTTTATTACTACGCGAACGAGCACATTACAATTGTGCAAGGCATTTGAAATGAAAGTGTGTTGCAGACTGGATGAACGAACGAGCGAACGAACGAATTGGTTGAAGGTCTTTAAGCTGCTACTAAATAAAAACTTTTTTTATTTTTGGCAAAGTTGAAAGTTTTGCTGCGCAATGAATCGACACTTCAAATTGAAGGCGCAACCAATTGAAAATCGTGTAGCATATGGTCGAGAATCTAGATATGCAGATGGATAGACAGATAGATGCCACGATTTGTGTATTCGTTCATCAAGTAATTTAATAACCTGACAGCCGTGCAATTTGCATTTGGCGTTCGCTTCAATTACAGAAAATGAGAAAAACAAAACAAAACAAAACAAAACCAAGCAGGCGATCGCATTGCTACATGCCACATGCGGGCGGAATACAAGTAGCAGGCACTGTGCTAAGACTTGAAATACAAAACTACGAAGTGTAACTGCAGCGGCGACTGCAACAGCAACAGCAACAGCAACAGCCACTGCAACTGCTGCTTGCAACATAAGCGAAACGCTTGAGGAGCTCTTAAATCATATATACAAATCTATACACAAATATACACACATACACATATGGACATACACAGACAGCTAACAAAGGCCAATCTCGAATGACAGTTGAATGTCTGTTGACATCAGCGCGTGCCGCAGCCACAGAAAATCAAAATCAAATGGGGGGACTTTAAACAAAGCCCCATAATATAATACCCTCTACACATAATAATGACTGCAAGATGAGAACTAGACTGAGAGAAGGAGAGAGGGATATATAGGTAGGCAAAAGGTAGAAATAATAAGGGGAAGGGGAGTCAGAGAAAGAGAATCAAAGAAAGAGAGAGAGAGAGAGAGAGAGAGATAGAGAGAGAGAGATAGAGAGAGAGAGAGAGAGAGAGAGAAAGAGCAAGAGTAGAGAGTGCAAGAAAAGAGAAAGACAGCGAGGGAACAGAGATGGGAGGCGGTCAAGAGAGAGAGAGAGAGAAAAAGAACAGACAGAGAGAGAAAGGAAAGAGGAGTCCCGTCGAAAGAGTCAATAAAGACACAGAGTAGATAGAGAGAATGAACAGAGAGGGAGGAAAGAGAAAGAAACAATGACCAGAGAAGAGCATGACATAAGAAGAAGCGAGAGTACAGACAAGTGAAAGAGAGAGAGAGAGAGAGAGAGAGAACAGAGAGTTAGCTAAATATACGTACATGCTCACAGATTTTTCCACTAGGCAAATATTTTCACGCACACACACAAATCTACACAGAACTAACAAACGACCAAATCTGCCAGACCCTACTTGAATTCATGAGAAGCGAGGAGGAGGGCACCAGCAAAATTTTATTTCATTTAAATTTGCAGTAAGTTTAGAAGAGAAACAAAAAAGTTTTGATGACAGCAATTCGTTGGCAATAAAAGCCAGAGCTGTTAACCAGTTCACAATGAACTGGTTCAAGTCTGGAACAGCTCTATTTTAATTTATTAAACTTTTTTAAACTAGAGCTTTAAATTTAGCGCATAATTTGTTGAGGAAAATATATGAGTGCCTTGTAATATTTTCAGTGGAACAAATGCGCCGTTAAAAAACCAGGTTAATGCACACGATCCCCAGATCGGAGCAGTTATTTAAGTAAATGAACCAGTTACATAGAGTTGAAGTAACCAGTTGCTCGTAGTAGAACACAGATATAGGACAGAGCAATGGCTCGCTTCCTGTGCTGAAACTGGAATCGGAGCTTCTTTATCTTGATTATCTTTATATATAAGTATATATACATAAAATCTTAGGGAACACCATTTGTTTTGCATTTCTACTTCAACTACAGCAGTTTCTTTGTTTATTATAAATCATAAATTTTCGATAATTCGAGGATCGCGATTGCCAAAAATACTTTCACAGCCTCTCACAATCGCCAATGATCTCTAGGCAAATGCTATTTGGACGCTTAACATTCTTCTCATCGTCGAAGGCCTCCATGGTGACGACAACCTTATAGCGGCCGTGCAAAGTGGTGCCACGAACATTATTCAAAACCAAATTTATATTAAAAGGCGAATGAACTAGTTTCGCCTGCAGGAAGTGGAGAGAAGGAAACTGATCAAGAATTGATATAGGCTAATTAGTTTGTTCACTTACGCCCTTATGATTGATACATTTGTCTTTCATAGCGTCAATATCGTCAATATAGCGGGTCCAATACTTGAACCAATACTGATCCTTGTCGTACATAATACTGCAAAAGTCCTGTGTGGCAATGCTAAAGACAGTTGGTTGCCAAATGCCACGATCGAGTTGCATTAGACGTGCTGATGCCTAATGAATTGACTGGTTGATTGATTGATTGATTAAACTATTTGGTTTGATATGAGATTTACCGTTATGCGATCTGTTGGCTCTATATCCCAAATGGTTGTCGCATTACCCTCCACATGTATCGTGTCGCCATCCAATGAGAATGTCAATTCATCCAAATTGAACAAGCCAGTAATGCCTGCGGCACCTGGTGGACTTTCTTTGCAGTCGGTAAAGACGTCAGGATCATCAATAAGCATCTCGTAATCAACTGCCAGGACATGGCAAAGCATTTGCAGGCTCAACAACAGCAGCGGCAGCAACATTTTAGACAACTCTCGTAACTCTGTTACAGATTTCCAGCTATTTATATAGCTGGCTAATTGGCCATGGCACATTGTAAAGGTAGCCTAATCAATCATGTTTTTTTTTTCACCTTTTACATTTTACATTACAACTTGTTGTGAATTGTACATAATTTACGATACGATCGACGAGTCGCAAAAAACACGACAAACAAGTTATACTTTTGATATAGATGAGTCGTTACAGAGGTAATTTACAATTGAACGAGCGATGGGGGGGCGGGGGCGGGGGGAGAAGGATGTCCAAGGGTTACTATTTGAATACTACATATAAGTGTGACCAGATTGTAGTAGAGTTGAGCATATGCTTTGAATGGAAGAAGCACTACTACACAGAGAGTTGAGCGAGGGTTGCTTTTGAAATAGTTTATGGGGGTAACCAGATGCCTTCGAAATGATTCCTTAGAATGTAAAGAGACCTTAGTTTTCGCAGTTCAAGAACTATACTTGACTTGCCATGTATATATCCACACAGCACACAAATCAAATATCAATCAACCCTCGCATACAGCATTACATAAGTCCGTTATACATTTTGCTTATACATATATGACTGATGTGTCTGGTTGACATTGAATGCTGATTTGTTTACATTTGGCAAATGCAGACAAACCCTAGAGACAGACAGACAGATAAATATTTTGTGCATATAATTGCCTGTGTCGACAATAACAGCGACAGCGACAGCAACAACAACAATGACGCCAACAACATTGACAACAGCAGCAATCTTGTTGCTGCTGATGCCACACCCACACACAGCACACGTAATTGACACGAGTCGCGTCTCTCGACTTTATCTCGGATCTAATAGAACATTTTTCTGTTACTCGCGCAATTTCATAAAAAAAATAACGTTTTATTAATTGCAGCTTGTTTTCTGATACCCTGGAAATCCATTGCAAATATGCAAATGGGGTATACTGGTTTTGCAATGCAAACTTATATGAGAGGTCTGCATGAGGAACATAAGCATAAGTATAAGAGCAAGTAACTATAAGAGCAAGTACAAGTATAAGAGAAAGTAGCTATAAGCAAGTATAAGTATAAGAGTAACTAAGAGTAACTCTATGTAAATAATATGCAAAAGTCGAGAATACTTTAGAGTTTCTTCGCCAAATTTGAATGAAGAATCGAAGAAAAGCAGAAATCACAGAGCAACTCCTAGTTTGGCAATCTTGATTGTCCATGCAACAATAGGTATATATCTATGTATGTATGCATGTGTATATCTATAGATTTAGAGTAAATGTTATGTGCAATTCAATCACGCAACAGCATTTCAATATGCACAGCATGTCAAAGTGCCAAGCTAAACGACAGCCAGTCTCATCAAAGCAACAGCAACATCTACGACAACAGCAGCAGCAGCAGCAGCAACAACAGCAGCAGCAACAGCAACAGCAGCAGCAACAGCAACAGCAACAGTCGCCCGCAGTTTGCTTTAAACAATAATGCAAAGTAATTAATATAACGACTTGTCTTCTTCATTTTCATTGTTAAGTTGAATGCTGAAGAGGAAACACTTTTCGCATGCCTCCGATTACAATCTGCGGGGGATCATTGTCCACATCCGACACAGACAGAGAGAGAGAGAGAGAGAGAGAGTGAGTGAGAAAGAAGAAGATGGAGTTGGTATTTTACATAGTTTTCACATGCTTTGATTACCAAGTGTTAAACGAAACAAAAGATCTTTCACTTTGAGCGACAGACAGAGATTGCATTTGTAATTGAAACTGTTTAGGGTTATCAAACTTAATTTTGAGCTAAGAGTTGTCACTTATTGTATAAGGTACAAGAATTGATGCAAATACGAATAAACTCATCTGTAATGTATGAACAAGCAACAAAAATCAAGCTAGCTATACCAACATGATAACGCTGCGTCAGTGCTATTTTCTCGGAACAACAATATTTATGATTCATTGAACTTAGGTGTAAGTCATTTTGATTAACTAGCTATTACTAATCAGCAATGAAACAAGCTGCAAAGAAGAAGAAAGGCTGAAAAGCTGAAAAGCTTGCGATTCTATCAACAACAAACTATGCTGTTGCGTCGCTTTTCAAGCCATAAACCTTTGGGAATTGTATGCAAATTATATAACAAATTTGCATTCACTCTGCTGTCTTAAGATTTTCGCACTAATTTTTCCACAATTTAACATATATGATATATATATATATTTACAGATATAATATATATTTTCATTCCCCCCAGCCCAGTACATATATTGTATTGTTCGCCTAGTCAATGCTTCTCTGGCTCTATTCATCATCGCCGTCATAGCCTTGTGCTAGTTTGCCAGTTTCTCAGTTCACCTGGCTTTGCTGCACATCCTGTGCACTCTCTTTGAGTGCGGGCCAACAAAAGCCAAGCGACAAGCGACATTTAAACATAAAATAAGAGGAAAAAACCTCAATACAAATGCGAAGTGCCATTTCCACTGTGCCATTTCCACAAGTTGAGCTGTGGCCTTGAATGCGGCTGTTTAGCCGTTTTAGCCATTTTCAAGCAATCGAAGAGAGCAGAAATAAAGAAAAAACGAGATGTTGTCATCGACTATTGCGTCAGCGCTTTGATTATAATTGTTGTTACTGTTGTTGTTGTTGCTGCTGCTGCTGCTGCTGCCACTGTTCAGGTTGAGCGCTATAAATAACAGCTTATTAGCCATAGTCCAATTTAAATGTGCGTCTATTTCTAGACAACTCCCGCGCAGGCAAAACAACAAAATACTCAATATGAATATATAGAAATTACAAAAATAAAAATAAAAACATTAAATTTAAAAAAAAAACAAACCAAATAAAAAATTTTAATTTCGCCCAACGTGGGGCTCGAACCCACGACCCTGAGATTAAGAGTCTCATGCTCTACCGACTGAGCTAGCCGGGCCATGGTAACGCAACGTGTCAAAATGCTAACAGGCAGAGCGCAAAAGGAATGCAAAAATGAAACAAATTTGCGAGGTTAGTTTGAGAAGTTGCCGAACAACACTTGCAGATCATAACAGAGAGATAATTTATATTATATATTTGTATATATTTAGAATAATATATCAAGCAAATACTAACGAGGGTCATTCAATAACTTTGAGTTCTAAGCTAAAGATTGAGTAAATAAGCAAAATAAATGTTATTTTCAATTCTACTAAGCACGCGTTATAGACGACCATTATAGATGATAATGAAAAATGTTAACAATTACTAAATACATTTTGATATATGTATATGATTTATGATATGTTTACATACACTATATATGCTCCTTCATATACATCTCTATATCCAACAACATTTTCCGCATATCATTAGATCATCCAACATCCAATATAGCTAGCACCCACGACCCTGAGATCAAGACTCTTGTGCCCTACCAACGAAGCTGAAAAACGCATAGCTGGCTCATTTATACAAAGCCTCAGCCATGAATGCAGCAAGCTAATGTGGAATGTTTTCCAAATTAGTTTGATTAGTAAACAAGTGAATTGAGCGTGAAGCCAATTTTCGGCATTTGCATGAAAATTATATCAATTTCTATACAAAGAGTTGTTCATATGTAGATACAAGTTGTTAACATGAGCTACCTTAGCTAAGCCTAACCTTCCAACCTAAAACCAAAACTATGTTTTAATAAACCTCTGTAATCTAAAATATATTCATCTCTTTTATAAACTATTCCCACATGTTTTTACATTTTAATTGAATATGCATGCATGAAAGCAATTCAAGCTACAAGAGAATACTATTAGAGACCAGCTACTTTTAATGGGGAGAGGAGTCCTTAATGGGTGGAGCGCATCATTACATCATCATTACAACATGGGTCAGCGGCAAAGCCATTTAAAAGCCAACGTGCACGTGGCTGAAACATCAGTGCAAAATGGCAAATCACAGCGAAGACAAGGAGCAACCGCAGGACTTAAAGCAGAAAGAAGATAAAGACGGGAAACAGGAGCAGGCTGAGGCGATGGATTGGTGGATGGAGGTGTGCAAGGAATCGGCCATACATGGAATGCCGTATCTGGCGCGCAAGGATCTTCACTTTCTCGAGCGCATCTTCTGGCTGGCCATGATCATAGCATCAACCTACTATGCTATCAACAGCTGCATCGCCCAGTGGCAACGCTACAAGGATAATCCCATCATCTACGAATATGAATATATGTTTGCCTTGCGCTCGTTTCCATATGCGGGCACGACCATCTGTACGCACTACATTCAGCTACCCTCACATATGACGCATAAAATGGTCAATGAGTGAGTATTGAATGCCAAAGGAAACTATGGGAATTAATGCCATAATTGACAGTACCTGGGACAGTGACTCTTCTGAGCTCACTGAAGTTCCGATTGATGCCAAAAGGATACAATATTATGTCAAATTTTTACACGTCTTGCATCGTTTGAAGTACAACAACTTGGAGACGTTGATACCCTATGAAAATGATACGACTGTGCAGAATTTGCCTTATGATCGGATTTTAAGAAAATTGTTGAAGAACACTGTACCCAAACAGCGGCAGGTTCCCGAGTTTGTGTCCAGCCTAACCGAAATGGGCCTATGTCTCACAACGAGTCAGCTGGCGAGGTTCGGCTACACCCTTCAGAAACAAGTAGAGTGAGTATGACGAATACTAGAGGCTCTCATCTATCTTTCATTAACACTGACTAGGCAAAATCTCACAGTGCCCATTCGAAAGTGCACCTACTTTGACAATTGCCGCACGCAAATAAAGCCAGAAGTATCAGGGACTCTGGTAACTCTGGTAAATAGTTCCCTATGTTTGTCTCCATGGCATTTCTTATATGTATTGTCACTTAGTTTATTCACGATGTGAACGAGTTTATAATGCCATACGATCGTCGCACAGTGAGCATCGACATGGACACCATAAACTCGTACGAAATCACGCTGATTCTCAACTCCTTTTCGGCCGAGACCGATGTGCGCAATGTGCCCATCGCCTATCGCAAGTGTCGATATATCGATGAGAACAATCTCAAATACTACGAAGTAGGTGCCATGCATAGCGATTTCCAGATGAATTCTGCTCCCAAAATTACAAATTACAGCCCTATCATCCCAGCCTATGCCGCATGGAGTGTCGCATCAATCGAGCCCTGGATCTCTGCAATTGCAAACCCTTTTTCTATGTGGCAGGGCCAAAGGATCGCATTTGCAGTGTAAGCCAAATGGTGTGCCTGGCGCGCAAGAAGTGGCTCGAGAAGTCCTGTGAGTGCATGCCTCTCTGCAAGGAGATCAGCTTTACTGTCACCGAGAGAAAGGAAATAGTATGTTTCGATCTTCTATAAAAAGTTTCTATATAGTTTCTTCATTTTCTTATGTTCTCTCCAAAGAATGGCGTTGACGGGTTTGAGGGCACTATTGTTATCACGCAGCAACTCCCTAAGATGGGCATCAAGCGTCGCGTGGTCTTCAGCATGGATCAGCTGCTCATGTCGATTGGAGGTGCCATCGGCCTCTTTCTAGGTGCCAGCTTTATGACCATCTATGGCTTGAGCTATCTGGTCATGTACTATCTGGTTGTCAAATGCAGATATCGACCAAAGCTCAACCGGGATCAAAGTCCCTCTGTCAAAATAGCCTAAGTGCTAGAAAATCTATTATAATACAATTCGAAATATATATTATAAATTACAACTGATTTTTAAAGTTGTGGAAGTAATAGTTAAAGGAAATATGAAATCTTTCAGGTGATGCAAATGGCAGCTGCACAGGGCCTCATGGCATCTGTACATTGGCTTAGGGTCTCGCAAACCTGTTTTATAATCAAAGCCTCAACATTGACTGCAGAAAGAAATTGTTGTTCGGTTGCTAATGCATTGACTAATTAATAGGCAAATGAATTAAGTGTGAAACAAATTTGAATATTTGCATAAAAAATTATTTAATTGATTACAAACATTTGTATGCAAAAGATGTAAAGGCAAACCTAAATTTGACCTTAAGACTGAATAGATTTTCACGATTTTCTTTGGCCTTTGGATAAAAACAAAAACTAAAACTTAATCAATATTTGAATCAACGTTTGAATTCGGTTCAATATACATATAATTATGCCTCACATTCCTATAACAATTTAATTGAATATGCATGCAGTAAAGACATTAGAGCTACAACAGAATACCATTAAGGACTAACCACTTGCAATGGGCGTGGTCGCTTGTTAGTAGAGCGCATCATTTCTATAGGACGCGACGGCAAAGCTAGTTAAAATCAAGTGTGCCACATGCAAGGCTGTTCAGTGCATCATGGCCAGTCAGACCGAAGACAAGAACAGCTCCAGTGAGCAGAGCGAAGAGCTTGCAGAGGATCAAGAGCAGAAGCAGGAGCAGGCTCAGGCTGAGGCGATGGATTGGTGGATGGAGGTGTGCAAGGAATCGGCCATACATGGAATGCCGTATCTGGCGCGCAAGGATCTCCACTTTCTCGAGCGCATCTTCTGGCTGGCCATTATCATAGCCTCCGCCTACTATGCGATCGACAGCTGCATCTCCCAATGGCTTCGCTATCAGAACAACCCCATCATCTACGAATACGAATATATGTTTGCGCTGCGCTCCTTTCCCTTTCTAGGGATCACTCTCTGCACGCAATACACTCACCTCCCTTCTCATATAACGCACAAGCTGGTTAACGAGTGAGTATGATCCGAGTCAAGCTAAATCATGTGCACTACTATCGTAATTGACAGTATCTGGGAGAGCGACTATGCTGAGCTCACTGAGGGTACTATGAGTACCGAAAAGATGAACTATTACATCAAGTTTTTGCACGTCTTGAATCAATTGCAATACAACAACTTGGAGACGTTGATACCCTATGAGAATGATACGACTATGGAGAGACTGCCTTATGCTCGGATGTTAAGGAAATTGTTGATTTATACCTTACCAAAGCAGACAGAAGTGCCTGAGTTTGTGGCTAGCCTAACCGAGATGGGTCTCTGTCTGACAACGAGTCAGCTGGCAAAGTTCGGCTTTATGCTTGAGAGACAAGTGCAGTAACTATGAATACCATATACCCTACTACCTAGCTTACCTCAACTATATTCTCCATTGACTAGGCAAAACCTCACAGTGCCCATTCGAATGTGCACCTACTTTGACAATTGTCGCGCCCTTGTCGAGGCACCTATGCCTGGCACTATGGTAACTCTGGTAAGTAGTTTCCTCAGTTAGTAGTCATGTTAGTTCGTAAATATTTGTATATTCTCTTAGTTCGTTCACGATGTAAATGAGTTTTTGATGCCACACGATCGTCGCACTGTAGCCCTCGATATGGGCAATAAGAGCACCTACCACATACAGTTCATGCTCAACTCCCTTACGGCAGAGAACGAGGTGCGCAATGTGCCCATCGCCTATCGCAAGTGTCGATATATCGATGAGAACAATCTCAAATACTACGAAGTAGGTGCCATGCATAGCGATTTCCAGATGAATTCTGCTCCCAAAATTACAAATTACAGCCCTATCATCCCAGCCTATGCCGCATGGAGTGTCGCATCAATCGAGCCCTGGATCTCTGCAATTGCAAACCCTTTTTCTATGTGGCAGGGCCAAAGGATCGCATTTGCAGTGTAAGCCAAATGGTGTGCCTGGCGCGCAAGAACTGGCTCGAGAAGTCCTGTGAGTGCATGCCGCTTTGCAAGGAGATCAGCTTTACTGTCACCGAGAAAGTTGATTCAGTGAGTTTCCACCAATATGGCTTATATATATTTTCCTCATTTTCATTGAATCTATTGCTAGAATGGCGGTGGTGCAGCTAATTCACAGACCTTTGACCGCAAGTTTATCTTAAACCAAGATCTACCCAAGATGGGCATCAAGCGTCGCGTGGTCTTCAGCATGGATCAGCTGATCATGTCGTTTGGCGGTGCCATCGGCCTCTTTCTAGGTGCCAGCTTTATGACTATATATAGCTTGAGCTATCTGGTCATGTACTATCTGGTTGTCAAATGCAAATATCGACCAGAACTCAAGCGGAATCAAAGTCCCTCTGTCAAAATTGCCTAGACACCGAGCGTCAAATTTCTTTGCCTTTGCACAATTTTACTGTATTAAAGTAAAAGCACAATTTTCTCGTTTTCCCGTTTACTACGCACGCATTAACGGACCTAATGCGCACATGTGAGTTAAAAGACAATAAAATACCTTAAGACGCACTCGACAGCAATTGCTTTAACCAAAAGACCTGAGTGGGGCAGCACGAATGGGAAGTCAGAAAAGTGCCAACGGGGCACAGAAAGCGAATTTCACTTTTGTGACAATGACACAAGAAATGAACAAATGATGGACTAACAGATGCGCATTAAAAGCTGGAAAAGGCAACCTATCAGTGCAGTCAGAGTAGAGACGACAATGGAGCGATAGATAATGGATAAAGATGTTTGGCAAAGCGTTTGTGACTGCGGCGGAAAACGTGTAAGCTGGACGCAGGAGCACGGAAGGGCTTCGACTTGGAAGATTAAAGAGAGTTAACTTCCGGTGGGGGAGTGGAAGGCAGGCGAAGAGAGAGGAGGTTTCTTAAGTCGGTTAGCAGCAAATGCAGTTCGACAGGTCGTACAGAGTAACGACCGGACTCTCTCATCATAATCATTACCATTATAATGATAATTACCTTTAATATCATTATCTTCGTTTCAATTATCATTTCTCGCTCTTCTATTCTAAGTCCAAGTAATGTTTCAAGCTTCCAGGTTACACCAAACATGTCCCCAACTCAGCATATCCTATATTTTCCCATTGTTTGGGAACAGGGTATAATTATTATAGCCGCCATATGCCCGACAATGCACATTTAGCGCCTCTTTTCTGTTACACATTTCAGCGAGAGAGCCATCCAAATGGGACAATTTGACAAACTGCCTAGCTGAGAGTTGGTTTGAATGACTGAATGATGGACTGACTGAGTGAATGACAGACTGGCCGAATGACAGACTCACGAATTTACACTTGGCACACAAGTCGCTTGGCAGCCAGCCGTGCGAGACGAGTGAATAAGTTGAATAACCTCTAAAAAAGAAGCGCCAATTGCTTAAAAACTAAGAGAGAAAAACAAAGCCAGATTAAGCAACAATTACAATGTAGCTGGAGCTCAGAAAACTTTGGACTGCAGCCTAATTGAAATTAGCCGCGTTTAATTGCAACTACTTGCGAGTGCCGTTAGCAGAGCTTTTCCAAATCTATATATATTAACTATATATATATTCGTATTCGCATTCGCATTTAGTGTTTAGTATTCGCATTTCCATCCACCTTGGCCCGCATCTTGGGTGCAGGGGCATTAAATTTGTTTCGGTCTGCTGGCATTTAAGATCTAAGCTAAATATACGCAAACATCTATATATCTGGAGAGAGAGAGACAGAGAGAGAGAGAGAGAGAGAGAGAGAGAGAGAGAGAGAGAGAGAGGGAGAGCGAGACTTAACTATGGCAAACGCAGCCAAGCAATTAAAACACACACCAAAAAAAAAAAAACCAAACTAATTTTAGTTGCACGGAAATTGGAATTGAAGTTAAGTTTGCTTAAGCAGCAACAGCTGACATTTGCATTTTGGCCGGGTCGAAAGACTAGACAACAATAAAAGGTAAAGGCCAAGAGCATAAGCTGACTCGACTAGCCAAATACTATGGAAAATATCATAAAAAGATGAAATTTTCAGATTATTTCATAAGAAACGCGACTAAATAGATGAGTACTGATGTATTTCAGTCTGAGCTGCTGCTATTGGTTTACTCAAGAGTTGACTAGAAATATACCCTGTATTTATAAGTATCAAAAGGCATATTGCAGTTGAGCTTATGGGTATTGGCAGATAGATGAAAACTTTTGCAGGGTATATAGAGAATATACCCTGCAAAAGTTTTCATCTATCTGCCAATACCCATAAGCTCAACTACAATATGCCTTTTGATACTTATAAATACAGGGTATATTTCTAGTCAACTCTTGAGTAAACCAATAGCAGCAGCTCAGACTGAAATACATCAGTACAGGGTATATTTCTAACTTAATATACCCTTTCTCATCATCAACTAATATATTCACATTTCTACACAGTACTACAGGGTATGTTCCTAACTTAATATACCTCTTTCTACCCATTAGTTAAGGTATACTGTTGCTAGTCAATTGCTTAGCAAAGTCACCAATATATACCCAGTTCTACACATTAGTATAGGGTATATGGCAAACTAAGTGTACCCCGTCTAGTCAGCGATTGAGCAATTTATACATTTCTTAACTCATAAGGGACAACTACAGCTAGCCAGCCAATATACCCCATGGCTACTAATTAGTACAGGGTATATAGCCAGCCAGACGCTTTAGCCAAGCGCCGCAGCTGTGGCAGCAACTAAATGATGATGCGGCTGCTGCTGCTGCACATACTTCAAGGCATGTTTCTGCTCTAATTCGCACTCAGGCCAAGCAACTACAGCAACAGCCAAGCAACTACAGCAACAGCCAAGCAACTACAGCTGGAAAACAAGCCAACAGCTAACAGCTATGGCTGGAATATAGCTAACAGCTTTGGCGTACAACGAACTGCTGCACAATTGCGTGGCCACCAAAAAAAAAAATACATACGAAAGAAAAACTAAATAAATTTCATAAATACAAAATGCAGTCGCCCGCATCCACAATTCCTGACAGCTGTCTGCAACGCCGTTTGTATCTCTGTATCTCTCCATCTGTATTTGTATTTGTATCTGTATCTTTACCTGTAAAAATAGCTAAAAGCAGGCGCGGCACACTTTTATCTTGCGGCACCAACCCAGGCGAAGGCGTCGCACAGCACAACACCTGTCGACAGCCAAGTCGGAAATGCTCTCAAGACATTTCTGGAAAACAAGCCGAAATTTTCAGAGCTTTCCAGTTGAGCCAAAAATAGACAATACTATAAATACCCTGCAAGTAATAAACTATGTTGTATGAGCTCTATGTCGAGTCACGAGTGCTTGGACCAGACTAAAGTCTATAACTTTTAATTGCTGAATATAATATAGGGTATATACCCTGTACATACACATATGTTCCATTGTTAATTGAAGTAGCCAGTAGGTTCAGTTAATATAGAAAACATTTATGTATAGAGCGAATGGCGTCATGATTGCTATAAATTATTGATACACTGCAATTAAATAGATAAATATAATGTGTTTTGTGTGGCAATAGATTAAGCAACGCAGACAATACGCCGCTTAAACGCATCACAGATACTCTGTAATAGGCGTATTCCTAGCTCAATAACACAGAAAGTATAAGTAGTTGAAAAAATACCCTGTAATAGGCAGTCGTTTACACAATGAGCGCGGGAATGTAAGCTACTTTGAAAAATACCCTGTAATTAATGCTTTTCCATGTCAGTATCTTATATAACTACAAGGCAGAGCTTCAATTACAGGGTATCTTTGAGCATAACAATTGAGATTTAAGTTAAATTTATATAGAAATTTAAGCTATTCCTAGCTATAGATCAAGTCAACTTCCTGCTATGTATCGACTTACTTTACTCATTCCTTCATCCATTGGCATTTCCAATATACTCCATTCAAAAGTGTCTAACAGGGCATCAAACAGTAATTAATAATGGAAGCAAGCGTATCTATATTTTTTATTGAATTCGCGTAGATTAATTGAATCACTTATTTTTGGCATTTCAGCCAATAGACAGTGAGACAGAGAGAGAGAGAGAGAGCGAGAGAGAGAGCGAGAGAGCGAGCGAGACAGAGAGAGAGAAGAAAAAATCAATTAGACGATTTTTTTTTCACTCTCTGACATATTTATGTACAGTGAAGCCTTGAGAATTGGCAAGCATGCATGCTTGTGTATCTTTTATCGCGACGGGGAATTGTTTATCTGAAGCTTTTGTTTATTTCGCACACAGTTCACATTGCTCTGACCTTGGCTTTAATTATTTCTGCTGGGCTTTGGTTAACTCTTATGTATATCTTCTCTCTTGTTTTTCTCTGTATACCCTGGAAAAATGTTCTTGACACACACACACACACACACACACACACACACACACACACACACACACCTGACCTTTCGAGTTTCTGACTTATTCAGTTTATATGCTTTGTTATTCAATAAGTCTCGAGCGAAAAGCAACAACTCTCAACAACAATTGGCTTGACACGTCTCTAGTTCCATTTGCAAACGTTTCATTTCACTGGAACTGGAAACTGGAAACTGTAACTGGCATTCTCGCTGGAAGGCAAGCGCTTCGTGAGGAAACACAACTACTGTTTCCTCCAACTTGTATAACACCGATTTCCTGCTAATCTATAGACTTCCGCAAGAGGTGTGCTGCTTTCTGCTTACTTTTTGGCAATGCAATTATCGATAAATATATCGATCACTTACCTTCATGTCATTGATAATCTGCTGAAACAAGCTGCCCAGCGCCGAGCTGTCGCGTTCGAGACTTAGATCCATTTTCGTTTCGAGTTTCTTCTGCTAACTAAATATCTATATATATATATATATATATATATATATATATCTATAGAAATATATATATGTATATATATATATATATATATGCGAATGCAAATCGATCGTGTATATTCGTTTTCGTTAGCCTCAGCTTGACTTTTCACTTTGTTTTCGTTTGGTTTTTGCCAATTTGCTTTGCTTTGCTTCGTCACTGTTCAAAGAAAATTAACTTCAGATTTTTACGTTTTATCGACATTTTATTCGGTTGAGTTTCAGCCAGAGTTCTAGCAGCACCTGCAAAATAGTGTTGAGAAATCAATTAGTAAGGAAATTTACAGCACTTGAAATATGTTTATGGAAGGAATAAGCAATAAGTGTTGCTTAACTGTCCAGTTATTAAATGTAGCAACTGTTTACCAACACTATAAATTATTATATATATTACAAATTCGTTTCTAAGCTTAATGATGTTCCAATTTCTATCAAGTCTAAGCGTCCCCTTAAAGCTATTGCAACACATTTTTCAACTATTTTTATAGATTTTCCACACAGTTTTTACTCAGAAAGCTCTCTCATAATCTCATAATTTGTGTAGATAAAACTTGAGGCGATTACACAAAAAACATGTTTCTCTTATTTTCATATTCATCCGAAATCCCAGCCTCCCTGTTATCAGCAGCGCGTGAATGAATCATTTACATTGAGAGTCAACACTCCACACTTCCGAAATATATATAGACAGACTATAGATGTGGCATATGTGTTGCCATATGTGGCATGAATTCATGTGGCGCATGCAACAACTGCCACTCGCCCTGCGCTCCAGTCGGCCAACGACAACATAAATTTACGAAATTTGTCTTGAAGCGTTGTAATAATGCGCTCGTAAATAACATGTAATGAAAACTGGCGCATATTTCAAAACGAAACTATTATTATTATTATGATTATCATGTTTAATTATGCTTATTAATAAGCTTTTGCTTGCGCCTTATAGAGAGGGAGGGGCGGAGGGCTGGCTGGACAGGCTGAGCGGAAGAGAGACGGACGGAGAGTGTGGGTAAGAGGAGAGTGAGATATTGTGTAGGCGCAACATACAACAAGTAAAACTGCTCTAGGCGGGTGTGCCTGACTGGGCGATACCCTGAAGCATGTGTCAAGCAGAGAAAGAGATGGAGATGGGGATAGAAATAGAGATAGAGACAGACTGACACTGACACTGAGACAGACTGAGATGAACTCTGGGACTTAGACTGATAGAGACAGAGACGGAAGCAGAGACAGAGACCAAATCAAAGACACATAGGACAGAGAGTGTTTGAGCCTACGCCTCCTTACAGTCACAAGTTGTTCACACACTTTGCCTAGCAAAACCAATATACCCTCTTTCTAGCAATTGGTTCCAGAGCATACAAAATCTGGCATGTGTAGGAGAAAAGGGGCAATCGGAAAATGAAAGCCATGAACAATGTGACCCACAAATGAAAAACTGATATCGAAGAGCATTTGATTTATGTGTTATGTGCGTGCACGACACAAGTGCTACGGAAAGCTTTAATCAATTTGCAGGCTAATTGCGCTAATGCAATGCCTAATTGTTAATTGATATGTCAATGAGTGGGCCAACTATATCTGTGTGTGTGTGTGTGTGTTAGCTGTGTGTGTGTGCGTCTGTGTGTGGCAATGCCAAAGTCAGTGGACAGGAAGCGATTGTCTTGCTTTTGCAGTTTATGAGTTACGAGTTGGGAAGTTACGAGCTGCGAGCTGCGAGCAGCGAGTTGCGAGTTGCACGAGGCACGAGGCACGAGCATATAAATAAAGCCATTAGCAACTCGTTGCTTAGTGCAACACGAGCTGTGACCCATTTAAATGTTTCTTCAATTTTCCCCATTTCTCATATGAGCTTTACGTGCTTGCACAGCTCTTGCTGTCTCTCTCTCTCTCTCTCTTTCCCTGTCTCTCTTTCTCTGTGTTTTTGCCTCTGTCTACTCAAATTTATGTGGTTAACCAAGTAACCCCAACTCTTATGGCTTGTCTATGCAGTTAGCAACGAAGTTGGCAGTATCTAGGGTATCTGTGAGTCATATATGAACAGCGTAATCATCAGCTAGCAATACTAGCTGCTAATCACATATATGCCTTATTCCTTAGATAAGAATCAATATGCCCTTTCATTTCTAATGTTATTTAACTAATGAATCAAACATAATGTGAATCATTCGAATATGCAGTTAGCTAAACTAGTAACTCGCTTTACCTAAGACTGTCTGCAGTTTTTACACTGCTTTCACAGAGTAAAGATAAGTTTTGGGCAGTATTTGGCGAGCATGAAGCAAGCCAAGTTAAATCCGAATCCAAGTTAAACTTGAATGAGTATTACGCCAGTGGATCACGCCCCACTGCAGCCTTCTTACTCAGCTCGGCTTATCAATTGTTCTAGTTTATTGCATTCATATCTAATCTACCTTTTGCCTAATGATTCAATATTTATGCAAAACAGCAGCAGCTACAACAGAAACATATTTCCGCAGTTGCGGAAATTACAATTCGACGTGCAGCACCAACAACTCGAACAACAACTGGAACAACAAAAACAACAACAACAACAACTTGGACGGCAACAGCAACAACAACTTTATCTTGAGAGGTCATTTACACTGCCCAGCAGCAGCGACTCTGCTGGCTGCGCTTCGTTTTCTTCAACTTGTTCTCTCGATACTTTTCACTGCGCTTTTCCAAATGCACGCACACACACACACACACACACACACACACACACACACACACACACACACACACACACACACACACACACACACACACACACACACACACACACACACACACACACACACACACACACACACACACACACACACACACACACATGTCTACACAAGCAAACACTCAAGTTCTTTAGGCAATCAGCTTTTGTTGTTCGCACTCTTATACTTTTCTTTTGATACCCTAGAAATCTATTGAAAGTGTCTAAGCGGCTCCGATGCTCACGCTCAAATTTATGTAAGAGGCGGAAGTAGGCGTGGCTGAGTTTATGTAGCATATATCATTGAGCAGAGTTTGAGATTGAGCACAGTCTAACCGCCTGCACGTCTGTGCATCCGAACTTACACACGTCCGTGCGAGCATTAAAGTTATAAAAATCTTGAAATTTGACACGAAACAAGTTTTGTTACTTCAAATCATCAAACTTAGGTTGTGTTCTAGATGTAAGGTATAAGCCATAAAGGAAACCTAGCAAAAGTCGCTGACTTAACAAAGCTGAGAACTGAGAACTTCTCCAGCAACTTCAGCTACTGGGTAACTGCTAGTTGATCAGTCTCTGCCAGAATACTCTTACATGCTTTTTTCTACTTCTTCTTCTTCTTCTTCTTCTATTCTTTTTGTCGCGCTTTTGTTTGCTTGCATTTATCATTCGTGCTTTGTGCATTGTGGCCCTTGTATAGCTGTTGTTAGTGCGTATCTGTGGCTGTATCTGTGCTGCTATATGTCACTATGTATCTATGTATCTTTGTATCTTTGTATCTTTGTAGCTTTGTAACTTTGTATCTTGTTTGTAATTGCCGCGCCGACAGTTGCTGTCAGTGTCATAATCAGCCAGCGACACTTGAGCCAAGTCTCAAGCCCTCAAGAGTGGCCATTGAACAGAAACCGACTTGGCCTTCACTTATTCGATTTAAATCGTATCTTATATATGCAGTATATATACATATAGATATGCTTTATATATGTTTTGTAAGCGCACAACACTTATCAGAAGATAATTGTACTACTAGACTTCTTGTGACAAAGCATTTCCTCAACGCAAACATGCAAATTGTGCTTCACATTTCTGTTGCTGAACTTCTAGCGGAAACCACTTTCAAGACGAGATATACATATATAACGGATATATATATATATACGTATAGATATATGTTTTAAAAACATAAGCTCAGTTGAGTAATGCTTTGTGAGAGCTTAAGTTTAAAGGCCAGCTGCCAAAGGGCAAAGCCAAAGGTAAACAAAGATGCGCAGCAGCAAAAGCGCAAGGCAGTGAGAGAGAGAGAGAGAGAGAGAGAGAGAGAGAGAGAGATAGAGAGGCAGACAGAGAGATCGTGAGAGAGAGGTAAGTTAGACAGAGACAGTGAGTTGGAGAAACGTGATGAGATCTGCTCTACTCTACAATCGGCTGAAGCCCAGATTCTTGGCCAGTAGCCAGGCAAATTAACAAATCGTGCATGAAACGCCATAAAACAGGAAAACAACAATTTTGGCAAAAGAGCGGAAAAACGTTTAAGCCAACAGCCAACAGCCAACAGCCAAAAGCCAAAAGCCGACAAATACAAGGAAAAAACGGTTCAAGGAAGATGTGCCAGAAAGGTGGCAGGCAAAGAGCGAGTAGCTGGAAGAGGCAAAGCTAAAGCAGAGCAAGCTAAAGCAGAAACAGGGGAACACACAGGAAAGCAAACTCGCAACAGATGTCAAGTTGATTGTTTATTTTTGAGACGCCCCAAAAGAAAGGGTATGATGACATTTAAGCAGAAGCATGTCACTTGTCAAAAAAAAGAAAGAAAGCGCAACTGGCAGCCCTTTGATAGAGAGCAAATGAGATGTGTAGCAGCTATGAGCTATGTAACAATTAGAATGTCTTTAATGGGTATTTTCGCACCAGGTTAAACCAATGTCATGCAGTTTACAGGGTATACGCAAATCAAAGCGTTTTCAAAATTACAAATCAAGTATTCTAATTCAAGTATTCCTATCACTTCCATAATAACTTATTTCAACTCTTCACAATTTACAGGGTATCTTTGAATTGTTTACGTTTCAATTTCAACTATCTACGCATAATTTTCCGCCCTATTTAAGTTTTGATCTGCGGCTGTTGCTGGTTGTCGGCTCTGCTGCGCTGGAAAGTCGACGTCCCAATGCGGTTTTCATTGGCGCCTTGAGATTTGCATCTGTTAAAGCGGAAGCTGTTGCCGATGTTGTTTGTCTCGTTGTTGCAGCTATTGTTGTTGTTGTTGTTGTTGTTGTTGTTGTTGTTGTTGTTGTTGTTATTCGGATTGTTGTGGTCCAAGGGCTGATACGTTAAATGGATTTGTGTACACGTTCTCAGTTGCATGCCGCACGTTCGTTTCAGTTTTGGTTTCTATTACAGGAAGTGACTTGACAGAGTTCGTCTGCACAGATATTCGTTCTATCAAGGGGCGAGCAGAGAGCGATGTGGAGATAGAGGGAGAGAAGGAGTACTTCTAATTGCGACCCCAAAGATGTGCGCACACGCACAGCTTAACTGCACACTCGGAGTATGCGAGAGTGTGTGTGTGTGTGTGTGTGTGTTTGTAATTATGCGTGAATGCGAAGCAAGTTGAAATGTTATCGACATCGTGCCAGAGCAACACTTGCATAGACTTAACTCCAGAGAGGCAGAGGACTAATGGTTCTATGCAATGAAGGGAGGCGTGAGTCAAGAAGAATTTCTAGTTAAAGATATACATATGTAGCTGGCGGTGAGCTAACTCCAAGTATTTATGCTTAGAATTGACTTTAGATAAACGACTGAGTGTGCCTATCGATAATTTATCGATAGCTCAAATGAATGCAATAGCAAATATATTTTAGCATTTCTTTGCTCCCTGTATAATCTCATTCTTGATCTCAATTATCTGGTATCTACTAGTTGACTTTGCTTATCGATAAATTATCGATAATTAAGAATGCATGAAATATAAAATGTATTACGTTCACTTGTTTCGCTGTGAATATAAACTATCTGTCAGCCAACTGTTTGTCTCTATGTGTTTCTCTATGCCAATCTGTATCTCTGTCTACTCTGTCTCCTGGACCTTGCTTATTGACAACTTATCGATAGCTCCAATGAATGAAATTGAAAATACAAAAGGTTTACTTATTGTTAAACTAATTCCATCTGTCAATTGCTTATTAATCTATCTCTCTCTCTCTCTCTCTCTTTCCCTCTGTCTGCTAGTCGACTATGTTTATCGATAACTTATCAATAGCTCCACTGCATAGAATTGTATTCATATAGAAGGTCCGCATGTTGCAAATCATTTTCCATTTGCCAACTGTTTCTTTATCTCTCTGCTAATTGCCTATGCTCGACTATAACTTATCGATAACTTTAAAAGATTCATTTGTTGTTAAGCTTATTCCATTTGCCAACTGTTTCTTTATCTCTCTCTCTCTCTCTCTCTCTCTCTCTCTCTCTCTCTCTCTCTCTCTCGCTCTCTCAGTCTCTTTTCCGTCTGTCTGCTAATTGACTATTTTCAACGATAACTTATCGATAACTTAAGTTAATGCATTGCATTTAAAGTTCATTTGCTTCTTTATGTATTCTTTGCCCATTTTCTACAGCCCAAAACTTTCATGAATTAAACAATTATGTTAATTTCGTATACTTTTTATTAGCTTTCGAGTAAGAATTTGTTTTAGTACTTGGGCAACATTTTGTAGTTCCCAAAAGTTTTCTCAATCGAAGTCTATAAATAAGTTGTATCTCTTCACTATGCACACTCACACACACACACACACACACACACACACACGCACATCTAGAGATTTTCCCACTCATGTTTTTTGGCCATGTTTTCAATGTGTAATCATATAATTTTATGCCCGATTAAGCAGTTGAACGCTAATGTGCCGAAAGTTTATTTCCAGCGAGACAGGCCAAGAGGAAGAGCACATGTAAACACACACACACACACACACACAAACACACACACACACACACACACAAACACACACACACACACACACAAACACATATACACGTTGTTTACATAGCTATTGCAAAATCTTCTGTATGTTTTGTGTTCTACTTTTGTGTTTCTGTTCCCCGTTTATGCTCATGCTCGCGCTCTCTCTCTCTCTCTCTCTCTCGCTCTCTCTCTCTCTCTCGTTCTCTCCCTTGTTGCCTGATCGATTATCGATTTTCGCCGCGTGTTGACATTCGACTTCCGATTAGATAATAAGAAACAGTTAAATTCCAATCTTATCAAACATATGAAACAGAATAGAAAAAAAAGATTTTTCTTTGCTTTTTAATTAGCGTTAAATAGTTTTTTCGCTTTTGCTTTGCTTTGCTTTGCTTTACTTTTTTAATGAGCTGCGAAAAATTTGAAATTTCCTCCACGAACAATACTTTATGTGTGTGTGTGAGTGTGTGTAGGTGTGCGTGAGTGTGTGTGTGTGTGTGTGTGTGCCATTTCGTTTTATCCAATTGCTAAATGTTATTTATAGAAATTTGGGTTAATGACGTCGAAGGCAAACACAGATGCCGAAACACACTCAAATGCAGCGCATAGATGCATAGATACATAGCAAGAGAGCAAGAGAGAGCAAGAGAGAGAGAGAGAGAGAGCGACAGAGAGAGAGAGAGAGAGAGAGAGAGATAGAGAGGCAGAGTGAGAGCGAGCGCTTGATTTCATATAAAAAAAGTCTTTAGATTATCATCAACAACAACAACAACAACAACAGCATCATCATCAATGATGAGTTCTTTTCGCTTTTCAAATGCATTTTCTAAAATAATAAAAACACACGCACACACACACACACACACACACATACTCACGCGATGTCAGCTTTCCACAACAACAACAAGAAATGTTGACAACCTACGCGAGAGGTAGGGCTACAGTGAACTGTCTTATTGTTGACCACAAATGTTGTTTATGGTGAAAGTGTAAAGTCATGATGCGAGCTGTTCAATTTGCCACACATATATCGTTTATCTTGTGGCTTTATAACTATATATCCATATCCACATCCACATCCACTTTTATATCCACATCCACATATATATATACCCACCCACCCCTGCTGCTCGTTCCCTCTCCCTTCCGAACATAAATCAGCGCCGATTCGTAATGTCGCAATGGGCTGTAAACATGTTTGTTTAAGCGAATGCCACAGCAACTGGCAGAGTTTTTAATGCTGCGCCTTAAGCACACATCAGAATATTTCTTAGAGCACATACATGTGCATATATGTATGGACACATGTATTCTTGGATATTTTTGGAGCTTTGGTATAGTGGCGGAGCATAATACTAGATTAGAGTGTCAAATTGTTGCTGTTCTCGTCAGTTTGCATATAAAAGGCAGAGGCAGGCGTGGCAGATTAATGTTAGACTATGTATATACCATTGATCAAGCTGATTATCCTGTCTGCATGTCATGTATGTACGAAAAGAGCTCGCAATGATTGGAATATTGGAATTCACCGCCGGCTTCCGGGCATCGCCTAGTCGGGCGGGCAGTCCCTCTTGCTGGTTCTATTTACAATTATCTTAATTTTTACTTAGGTTACCTTTAGGAATATACAAAATTCTACCGATTCCATCCACATTCATTCAGTGTATTCCCTCATTTACCTCACTTTCAGCCAACTCGTCTATGTGGGTCAGTATTCGTTATAGGCGAAACGTGTACTCTCGGCTCTGCACTGTGGTTGCCCCCAACTGCTTTGGCACTTCGATAAATATGTTAAACAGCAAGAAGAAATGAAGGAACATAAGCGTTAAAGCTGAATAACATTCATTAGAATATCCGCCTGTTGGCCAGGCTTCCAGCGAGCGCTAATTGAAAACAGTCAAGAACTGCAGGCTTCTTCATTCCCTTTTTTTTTATTTTTGGTTCAAGTCTTGTTTCTGTTTTTTGCAGGGCTCTTTATCATACAAGACACCGTCTGCGGACCTCACAGTCAACACTCGCTAATGATAAACAAGAGTACCGTTAGCCATGCGCGCACATGTTGTTTATTTCGTATTTTTTCCCTACATATACACATATATATTTCTTTTTCTTTTTCGTTTTCTTTTTTGTTTTTTTGTTTCAAGTTTATTTGCCGGTTCGCTCTGGCGCTTTTCTAAGCCACAAAGATTTCTTTTCTTTCCACATACACACAAACATGTCTGCATCCACATACATACATACATACATACATACATATATACATGTGTGTGTGTGTGTGTGTGTGTGTGTGTGTGTGTGTGTGTGTGTGTGTGTGTGTGTGTACTGTGTATGTATATGTATATACTTTGCAGTCAACACTTGTCAATTTTCACTGTTCTGTTTGCCTTTTGTCTACGCTCGTTAGCTCAAAAATCTCTGCTAAAGAAGCAGCCGGCGAGGCTGAGCCAGCTGAGCCAGCTGAGCCAGCCAAACTAATTTGCCGTCAAATAAAACATTTTCCTGATGCCGCAGAACATTTTTGGGGTTTTGCGTTGATTATTTTCAATCGGAAAATACTTCGATTTGGGTGCTTCTCTGTTTCTCTCAGTATTTCTCTCTCTCTCTCTCTTTGTCCATTACTCCCTATAGCTGTATCTCTCTAACTGTTTCACTCTCTGACTCTTTCTCTCTGTGTCATTCTCTCTCTGTCTCTTACTCTGTCTCTGTCTCTGTCTGTCTCTCTCTCTCTCTGTCTTACTCAGTCAGTATCTTTCCCTCTCTCTCTCTCTCTGCATCTTTCTCTGCATCTTTCTCTGCATCTTTCTCTGCATCTTTCTCTGCATCTCTCTCTCTTTGCATCTCTCTCTCTCTCTCTCTCTCTCTGCATGTCTCTCTCTGCATGTCTCTCTCTCTGCATCTCCCTCTTTCTGCATCTCTCTGCTTCTCACGCTGCCTCACTCTCTGTCTCTCTCACTGCCTCCCTCTTTCCCTCTCTCTCTCCAATTTCTTTGCACTGCATAAGAACTCGCTATAAATCGATTGGAGTCGCGCTCAACTTTTGACATTTCACCGTGCAACAAAATGGAAATTTTTTTTTAATGTGCTTTGCGAGCTGCTGATTAGCTTCCATAAACGTGAAACAAGCGATTAGCAAAGCTAACAAAGCGGACTTGAGACAAGGCGTGGGCAGGCAAAGGCACTCAATATATATGTATAGTCTTATATATATATATGTTATATATGTTCATAGGTATATATTTTGATATATGACATATGCTCCAAAAGCTAACGCCTCTCCTTTAATTTGTATATTTCTATATGCATATATGTATATGTATAGGTATATGTACATATATTCATTCATATATTTGTGGCAGCCCAAAATGAAATCGAAATCGAAAATGTTTTGTCGAGTGGGTGTCAGACAAGCAACAACAACAACAACAAGCGCAACAACAACTGCAACAACCGCAACAGACGCAACAGCAACAACAACCAGATGCAAAACAAATGCATTCATTCATGCATTTACTTCACTTTTTCGGCTCAAAGCGTTGCGCTTATAACTCTCAAGAGTTGCTTGGCTCTTGGCAACGTTCCCAGCTGCCCCACAGCTGTTTGCCAACAACAAAAACAAGAAGAAACAACAACCACAACAACAACAGCAACAAAGATGCGTTGGCGTATGCAAACAGCAAAGAGAGTAAACAGGCTCGACTGACGACCAGCCTATCGACTATATGTAGATGTTTTTAATACCCTGTAAATGTGGGGCATACCACATGTGGCAGTAGAAGAGCTGTATAGTTAGTTATGTCTGATATTTCCAACAGATATCTATCAACTATATATAGTACAGGCAATATTTTACCCTTTACATTACAAAGGGCATATTCATTTCGTTAGGCAATGTGTGAAGGGAATGTATGAAAACTACTATAAAATGTGCATATTTATAGACACAGATACCTGTTGAGCATTTCAAATCAAGGTAATAGAGAGCATTGTTTGTGAAAAACCCTAAAGAGATCTACTTAAGAGCTGCGTCTCTCCCTGCCCCTTCAATGCTAATGAAGAGACTAAACTATATGCATATATATCATAGCACTGATCAGCATTCATAATTGAGAGAATGCGCCTACGCGCAGCTATGTCGCGTCTCTCTAGCTCCGTGAAAACTAGTTTTATAATTTACAGAGATGTCTTTTATTGATGTTTATATAAAACAGAAGCCTATTAAAACGCTTAAGTTTCTATTAGCAAACATCCTAAAACTCAAGTCTACAATATTTGCTAGGGTATTTGCACGTCGTGCAAGCTTACAAAACTCATGGCTAGGTAGGTGGGTAGTTAGGCAGACAACGTTGTCTTCCAGTTGCCCAAAAGCATAATTAAAAATAAAACTTACATCGCTCAAGGCAAACTTAACTGAGTAAACAACAAAAAGTTGTCGTTGCTGCTGCTGCTGCTGCTGCTGCTGCAATTGTTTAGGCTGGTCAAAGGCAGAACGCAAGTTGAAGTAGCTCAAGACACAGAGCAACACAGAGAGTAAAGAGGAAATCCACTGTTTTTTCCTTATATTTAAATACACACATAAATGTAAATATATATATATATATATAACTGGTACATACATGAATAAGTTTATTTATAATTTTGTTTTCTGCAGACAGAAATTTGCTTGTTGATTCAGCCGCAGGCGTAGGCTATAAACAAAAACAGCGAAAAAGAAGAAATGAAGCAGTTAAACGATAGCCAAAAGGCAGCTAAAAAACGAGCCTAATAGCAGCTACAAGCTAGCCAAAAAGCAGCCAAAGATCAAGCCAAACAGACAGCTAAAAGCTAGCCAAAAAGCAAGCTAAATAGATAGCTAGCAGCAAGCTAAAAGAAAAACAGCCAAAAGCTATCCAAAAACTAAGCTTAGCCAGACAGCCAAAAACTAGCCGAAAGACAAACTAGAAATCAAGCCAAATAGTCAACTTTAACTATAGTCAAAATAATAATAATAAGCTACAAATTTGCAGACTTCTGATTAGAGTCAATCGCATCATACTGAATAATACCCTCCTGCACGAGTCTCGCGCATACATTTTCCAAATATCAGAACCAATATACTCACTTTCCAGTTGATGAACGCGCATAAGCGGACAAAAAGTCAGCCAAAAGGAACCGAAACCAAGTTAATTCGTTGCCGACAGCTGTTGGCATTTCAATTGCCCGCCCTCTTTCCCCCTCACCCTCTCTCTCTCCCTCTCCTTCTCCCTGTCCCTCTTCCTCTCTTTCTTTCTCTATCTGTCGCTCTTAAGCAGTTGCACAGGTGCAGCAGCAGCAGTTGAATGGTTTTTGTTTGGGATTGGGTTGCACGTTTGCTAGTTGCAACGCAGAGGCATCAGATAAGCGCACAAAGCAAAATGTGCCAAGTGCAGATACAAACACACACACACACACACACACACACACACACACACACACACACACACACACACACACACACACACACACAGCACACACACACACATGTGTGTGTGTTTGTATATGTAAGCTAATAGCCTAGGCAAATAATATCTAACAAAAATTCCAAACATATCAGATGATATACATATATCTTTATATATATATATATATATACTCATATCTAACGGAACCTGAAACTTGCCTCTTGACGCTCTGGGAAAGCTATGGATTGGATCGGAGCCTAGGCTTATAATCTAGAATTTCTATGCATAAACAATAAACAATAAACAAGGCTGTTTGCTTTAACATTTTTGGCTCGAACATTTGTTTAAACAAAATGCAATGGGAGCGCCCCAAAACAAAAAAAATACACAAAATTAAAACATTAAAAATATTTTTTTAAATAAAAAAAAAAATTTTTTTTTAACTGCCAACATCTTAGCTAAAACAGAATTAGAGCCAACGTTCATCAAATGGAGTGTTCACTGTTTCTCTTATCAGCTGCAGCCCCGCATCAAAGTCGTTTGAAAGGTATGCAAAGGCAAAAGGCAAATGCATATGCGAACCGACAGACACATTTCAAATAAATTTGAGATAAGACAACAACAACAACAGCAACAACAACAGCAACAACAAAACAGAAATTCTAATTAAACAACATTTACAGTTAGACAGTTACAAACGCACAGCTACACATACGTGCGCTGCTCTGATTACGAAATGGAGACACAGTTAAAGCATAAAGTAGAAGCAAAAGGGGCACAAAAACACAACAACAACAACCAGCAGCAGCAAATCAACCCCATTTCATATGTTTTTTCCCTAACCCCCAAAAAAGGTAAAAAAAAAAAAAAAAAACTAATTCTAATACGAATTTAATAGCCTAAACAAAGTCAATGAACCCCACCAGCCGCCGTCGGATGCTGTTGAAATACGCCAACGCTTTATCATTATGCCTCCAACAATAATAAAGAAAAAAAAAGGAAAAAAACAACAACAAGAACAGTTAATAAGTAGCCCACGCATAATGCAAAATGTTTGTGCTAAAAATGTGCACAGCAAAGCACACACACACACACACACACACATACACAACAAAGCAGAACGAACGGCTAGAGGTGAAAGAGTAACAGCGAGTTAGGGCAACATTAGAGATGAGCAAAGGGAGCAAATTGCAAAAACAACAATGAGCAAAGCTCAAATTGTGCTAAGAAATAAATGACCAAAAATGCCTTAATTTGCTGTGCAACTGAAATTTCGTTATTTTTTGAAATAGCACTTTATTTAGCTGTATTTATACATACATATAGATGTATACACGTATGTATGCACTTTGCCTGCATGCACGATTAATTCGTGTCACGGCACGTGCGCACATCTAATGGCGAGTGCCTGCACTTGCGCAAATAGCGCGACAAACTTCAAAAAGGGAGCACAAAATTGCTGTTGTTCTTGTTGCTGTTGTTGTTGCTGTTGTTACTGTTAATGTAGCTCTGCTTGCTGTTGTTTTTGTTGTTGCTGCTACTGGCTGGCTGGCTGGCAATGAAAGGAGTTTTCATGGACTTGGACTGGAATTGGCACTGGAAGGCCTTGGAAAATGAAGTGCGTGTGATTGTGTGTGTGTGTGTGTGTGTGTGTGTGTGTAGCTGGAAGCTGTATTTGTCTGTCTCGAATAATTAGCACACTTGAGTGGAAGATAGAGAGGGCACGATAGAAAGACAACAAAGGCAAGTGTAAGAAGCAGTATATTTCAAGGATACTCACGGTTCTTTAATTTATACGCAGTCAGCTTCCAGCTGCAGTTGCAACGTTGCAGCGGCGCTTCAAAAGAATCCTGCAAACAATTAAACAGCGTTTCCTCCCCTTTCAGCCGGCACCCGGGTTTAGAGTGTGTGCATGTATGTGTGTGTGTGTAAGTTATTGTTGTTGTTGCTGCAGTTGTTTTTGTTTGTTTGGTTGGGCTGCAGCGCATTCCAGGCGGCAAAAGCGCACAAAAGAGTATAGAAGAGAGGAGAGCACGCGTCTCGCGCTCTCTCTCTCCACCCGTCTTCGCCACACGACTTTGGGCTTTGTTCAAACAAACTACCCTGACGGCGATCCTTGCAGTTGTTGTTGTTGTTGCTGTTATAATTCTTGTTGTACACACACGCACACAAGCACAATCACAGACACGCACTCACACACACGCATATAAAATTATTCACTTTTTTTAATTTAAATATGTACACACTTTTCGGCGCTAATTTTTTTTTTTAGATTTTTTCTATTTCTATTTTCGCACTGTTTTCAAAGCAAGCAACAGTAAAGTGCCGTTGCCGCCGCTGTCGTCGTCCCCTAACAGTTAATTTTTTTTTCGCCTGCTGCAGCCGTCTCGATTTCAAAGCTACTCCTGTCAATTATGATTTGCATTTTCGTTATTTAATTCAAGACATAATACAAAAAAAACACAACCGCCGAACTGTAGCAAATTTATTTCAAAACTAATACCAATACCAATACCGATACGTTTTATATGCACGCACGCTGTTACACGGCTGTTTTATTTACGCGCGCGCAGAATTTTGTGCATTATTATGTTATCAAATAGCATTTAATTATTTAACAAATTTAACACTTTAAATCGCGCGCACCGCCTGCCGCACGTCTGACTCGCTCGGCGTTGTTTTTGCTTCTGTTCGTCTGTTCGATAGCAATTGCACAGTGTTGAAGAGCGCATAAAGCGATGAGTTCTGAGTGCGATAGATCGATTGCCAGCTGCTCATATTTGCGCTGCAACCAACTTCATGTGCAATGCTGTAACAGAAATTTAAATTGCGATTCGGGAAAAAAATATATTAAATAAATAACACAATACAAAATGAATAATAGATAATTATACTTTAAGCTATTATTTAACAACATTTAAGGTTTTATTTGTTCTTCATTTGTTTCATTTGTCAGTTTACAATCTAAGTTTTTAAGGTAATACGTCAGCATTATCACACAAGCCTAGTTTATAATAATAATAATAATAATAGATGAAGTAATAGCAATATACAAAATACATAAAACATACAAAAAACAATACCAAAAGCAACAATTTGACTACTAAATAATAGCAAAGGAAACGAATGCTCGACTTTTCTCTTTCTCCCTTTAGTCCTTCTCCAGCCTCTTCACAATTAATTTGATATCCTCGCGGGGCATTAGCACTAGCTTGCCCGGATCATAGAGCATGGGAATTTGTGTCTCGGCGCTGGGCTCATATTTGTGATGCTCCAGCAGGGCAACTAAGCCAATTAACAGCTGCTGCTCCGCCAGTTGCTTGGCAATGCAGCCACGCAGACCCTCGCCGAAGGGCAGAAAGGACATCCCAGGCCTTTTGAGCACTGCCTCTGGCCTAAAGCGTTCCGGATCGAAGCGTTCGGGCTCTGCATAAATAGACGGATCACGATGTATAGCTGCCACTGGTATGACCACATTATTGCCACGTGCGATGACAAAAATCGACTTGGACACCTCGAATTCCCGCGTGGCACGACGCAGCAGAAAGGGATACGGCGTATGTAAACGAAGCGTTTCTGCAAGGATAGCATGATGAGATATAAACTGTAGGGATGTATAGCCAAGTTATACTAACCATTTAACACTTGCTTCGTAAGCCTGAGTTGCTTGAGTCCTTCTGCTGTCAGCTGTCCATCGTTTGCTCTCAGCACTTGCCTAATCTCCGCTCTGACGCGCTCTTGGAGCTCCGGCTGCAGCGCGAGCTCATAGAGACAGAAGGCCAGGCTTGCATTCAGTGGCTGCAGACCTGCTAAAATGAAGCCAAATGCCTGTGCCGCGATCTGAGCATCCGTCAAGGCTTCATCTGTGGCGGCGAAGAGCTGCAGAAAGCTTTGCAGCGGCTGCCGATCTCTTTTGCGATGTTGCTGCAGTTGCTTCTCGGCTAGCTTATAGAAGTAGTCCGTGGCTACCTCTGAGTAGCTTTTGTGCTTCACAAGGCGTGCGAGCAATGGCAGCTCCAAGGCAAAGTAGGCGCGCCAAAGACTCCAGTTGCTCCAATAGCTGCGCGTCATAAACGAAAATTCCGATAGATCCTCGGACGACAGGCCATAGGCTAGCTTTGCTATAGACTCCACATTGTAGCTGTCCAACAGTTGGCTGACATTCAAGTCCTGCTTTTCCACTCCTAATTCCACCTGCAACTTCCTCGAGGTCTTCCACAATTGCGGCAGTAGCTTGTGCAGATTGCTGGCTGCAAAAGCTGGCGCGCATTGGGCATGCAGCTGTCTCCATTTGTGGCCATCCAATTGGAATAGATTGCCGGACAGCGGCTCCACTTTCACATTGTTGTAGAGTCCACGGCTGGTGAAGGAGCCCGCATCGCTATCCAAAATACTCCTAACCAGCTCCAGGTCCAGGATCAACACAAAAGGCTTCAATAGCACATAGCAACCAATGAAGGGTGCGCGTCCTTTGTAGCTCTCGTAGAGGAAGAGGAGCAGCTGCTGCACATGCTTCTTGCCACGCACCACCTCCGAAATGTTGCCCCATAGAAATTTGGGCTTGATATGAAGTATGCCACGTCTCTTCCAATAGCCCAAGGAGAACTTGACCAGAGCATAGACGAGGACCAGAGCTCCCAGAGAACTCCAGAGCGTATGCTGCAATAGATCCATGTGAATTTCTCCTACTTCAAATTGGAGCTACACCAAGTTGCTTCTTTCTGGATGAAAGTGGATGAGGAGTGAACTGCTCCTTGGGTTGGATCGGGGCTAAGCTGCTGCTGCTGCTGCTGCCTTCCTGGTAGATCGGAGCTGAGCCGTTCCTAGGGGTATAGACTCCCCTCCAGCTGGAACTAGGCTAAGCAGCTGCTTTCTTCCAGTTGCAGCACTTCCTATATATTGGTTGCTTCGCTCGCTTCGTTCGCTTTTTTCGTTTGATAAGCGTTTCAATGTCGCCGGCTTATCAGCGCCATCGTCATGGTACTACTGTAAAAATATATATATATTTGCTTATCAAATCACTCGATTTCTGGACATAACGAGGGCTAAAGGAGAGAGAGATAGAAAGAGAGATTGAGTAAATTAGCTAACAACTCAAACTATAAATGAATTTGAGTATTAGATTAATGCACTGCCATAGTTGTAATACCCTGTTATTTAGTAGACAAGAGGGTATACTTGCGTGAACAGTAGCCAAATGAAATACATATACAATTGAAGAAGTATTATTTCAAACAAACTTTTCTAATGTAAAGTATTTCAGATGACATTTTATGTTACAAGCTAATAGACACTCGGAGTATTTACATTACATATATCTTGCTGATTTTATGAACTAATTTAAGTTAAAGCTCAGTGTTGTACAGTTTCGTAATATATAAATTTTATCAATGTCGTAAAGTAGGCAACACTGTTTCCACTCCATTTGCCTTAGTTTAGATTTCCAGCATTTTGCAAATATTACAGCGTCTCCTCTCTAGCAGTGTTGTCATATTTAATTGTTTTTTTTTTTTTTTTTTTTTGCTTGAACAATATTTATTCCTTTGCAAATTGTTTCAGCATCTTTTTTGTTCATTTGCATTTTTTATATTTTTTGAACTTTCATTAAGAGAGCAAACACTGTCACCTTGCATGTTCCTCGCCAATTGATTCAGCAGTGTGTAAGATTGTTTTTTGCCAACTCTCGTTTAATTTGACAACACTGTTTCCATTTCCACTTGTTACTTTTCCAGTATGAAGCACAGGTTGTAGGCGCTGCCTTCCAGCTCGCTGCTGTGCATCCAACGCACATAACCGCGTTCAATTAACTGCTGCTTGGAGCTAGGTACACCCGTAAAATGTGGATCCTAAAAAAAAAAGAAATCAAAATTAGCTTTAATTGGGTTCAAGTTTAGGGGTCACTTACCACAATAAGCAGCGAGCAGCCTGCCGTTTGGCTCTGGTGAATGCCCGCAATGGCCTTTGACGCGGTGTCGTTTAGCCCGCCCATAACAATTAAACCGCAATAATCCGCAAAATATTCACGTATTTGCTTTAGCACCTGCTCGCTGTTCAACTGTTGAACGTGTGCAAATTTACAAGGTATATCAAATAGGACATCTATTACGAAAAACTCCTCCATAGTGCCAATCCAATCGCGTGAGCCAACAAATCGTGCAGGCTTATCGCCAATCCTTACCAGCAAGCGCTGAATCTCCTCAATGGAAGGCACATTCAATATGGCTGCGCTTCCATTGCGCCTGTTTATTAGCCAAGAGATGGCCGTTTGGAGCGTTCGATAGCCGCAGCCCCAGCCCGCGTCCGAGTGGCCATCGCAGCCGTAATGAAAGTACTTGAAGCTTCCATTCGTATATAAACTCTCACCTACACTACCAGCTGGTGGTAGCAGCGCCAGGTGCACATCCTCCAATAATTCGTATTTATATGTTTTCTGCACAATTTCAACTTTCGACTCTAGTTCACAGGTTGTTCCTAATGCTGTTGTTGTTGTTGTCATAGTCGTTTACACGCTCGATAGAGTGTACGTATATGCGCCCTATTTATAACTATATTTATTTATAGTTGCGATATTTACCTTTTGCTACGTTGCAACAATTAATTTTAGAAATTTAGAAATCATATGTTTACTGCCCCGATAACGATATACACTATGTTGCAATAGTCGCCAAGTACAATTCGTTTGTCAAACTATCGATAGGATCTCTTGTCATATTAATTTTGGCGCTAAAGTGCATCAGTAACATCGTAACGATATCAGTTTGTCAGCACTAATCGACAAATTATGGGCGCTAATTTTGAATCGCATGAAAAAACATCGCTTTCTTATACATCTTCAAAAATCTTAATCGCTACGCATTTATTTAGATTTACAAATATATTTCTAGCTATATAGATGTAAAAAATTATGCGCCATTCCACATATATAATAATATAAAACGAATGGCCTCGTTGTTTCAACGCTTAGCGTTTGTCTCAATTTAAAATAAATCCATTTCGCTACAATTCACATCGAGGATATCATCATCATAGCTGATCAATTGCTTAAGGCTTGCTGCTGCTGTGGCAGCTTTAGAAGTCGATGGCAGATCACTATTATCCACCACATTTATATTGATTTCATGAGTTTTATATTCCGGACTGCTTTGTTCCTGACCCACAGGCGAGGGCGGAGGATTCGATACTGCAAGGAGAGATTAAAATAGAGTTCAATCTTTGCTAATGTTCATATATATGATATCGTGTTTACAATTGCCTGGCTGTATTTGTGCCAATTCCTTGCGGCTATTTAATGAAGGCATTTCGGTGCTCTTTTCGCTCAAACATTTCTTCAGCTCTTCCACTTTACGATCGCGCAGCAACGTGGCCAATTGCTTGCGCGATTTGCTCTCATTCTGGCGATCTTCACTGAAAATGGATATCTGTTGCGCTGGCGTTATGAGATTGTGATGCTTGAGCAGAAATAGAAAAACGCCGCCAGGTGTACGACGACGTCGGCCATTCTGCAAAGATAAGCCCAACTTTATCAATTCAGAGTTTCATAAATTTGTAATCTAGATTTCTACAGACGTTGATCATCATGCCGCCATCTGCCTCGATGCGTTGCGTCTCTTTGTACAGCTCCAGTGGCAGGTCTAGGCCAAGAATTTGAACGACACGAACTGCAACAGAAATTGGAAATTGGCAATCAGACATAATCTGCAAAACGTTTCATAACTCACCCAAAAGTTCATCCTTCTCCTCGTACAGTTTGCTGGCCATTTCGTTAGCCACATCCTTGGGCTCACGTCCCGTCACATCCTGCAAATCGAGTATATGTCGCGGTTCACTTGAGTTATCCGAAGAGCCGCTCGTTGAGGAATTGCCGCGACGTGCTCTCGATCTAGATCCAAGCCGTTGCTTGACCGAATGTCGCTGGTCCCTTTGCTGGCTATCCAAGCAGGCAGAGCGTCCACGCTTAAACGCTGGCTGTGAGCTGCTGCCCTCATCCGAGGAGTTGGACAGGCGGCGCTTTAACGCATGCTCTCCATTCAGGCGATATCTCAGCGAGAAATCGTAGTTCTCCACATTGCGATCGCTGCTGCTCTTATGATTCACATCACATCCGCGCATATTCTCACTTAATGCCTCCTCCTGCAGCGCCGCTGTCCATATGTTATATTTCTTGAAGCGCGCGCGATTTGGCTCGCCAGTCGAAGAGGCACCGGCGGCGCCGGAGGAGCAGGCTTGAGCTGGAGCAGCAGGCACACGTATCATAACGGTTCGTTTGATGCGCTTCTTGCGCTTTTTGCTCGATGCAAGATTTTCGGTGCGCAGCTTTTTGATGCAACCCTCTTCAGAGGATTCACCGCTTGTGCTTTGTTCGCTATTCGATTGGGACTCATCGTCCAAGACGCTCTGCAGCTGATGGCAGCTGCCGAGCGGATTTGTTGCATTGCCTTCGGCAACTCCCTTTGCAGCTGTTGCAACGTTTGAAGCCGGCGCCGGTCGCTGCAACGGCGTATAGATCTCCTCCTCGCCGCTTGCTGACAACTGACATGGCATTATACACATATTATCTACCTAATTTATATATATTTTATGTAGTTCCTTACCTCGCCATCCTCTAAATCAACGTCTTCATTTGACTGCAGTTCCATCATCTTGCAGGAAAAAATTAATTCTTCTACGGCATCAGTGTTGGCAAACGAATGCACAAACAAAGAGATGTTTCCACTGCTTAAAGAGCGTGTTATCGGCTTTTAAATGGAATTTAACCATATTTTATATAGAAAGATGTTCACGCCACAAATGTTGTCAGCTACCTAAAATATTGCACATTTAAATATTTCGTTAACTATTAACTGCAGCTTGCAGTTTTTTTTCAATATAAAATTAAACTGTGGCAGCACTGTCCGACATGTAACAAGAAAATTTATTTAAATTTTATTAAATTGTAATGGTTGTTTTATTATTAACTTCTCATTTTGTACTTGACTCTCTAAAATCAGCATATCAAATAGACACTACTTATATATATTGCAAAATTATTTAGCGAAACATTCAAACAGCTGATTTCTCAAGTGGAAACGACGCAAAATCATGAACATTTTAAACTGTGGCAACTCTATGTGGCATGCAGCAAGAAGAAGAAGACACGTGCATTCTTTTATAAAATTTTGAACGTGCTTCTCAGACGTAAAAACCATAATTTACGTCTTGTTATGGTGCGCGTAAATAATCAACTGCCGGATAATCTTCCGCAGTTGCAGAACCTGATCAAACGTGATCCGGAATCCTACAGTGATGAATTCCACATTCAATATGAACATTTTTTGAGTTTACTTGAAATCTTCGCATTGAATCCGCGCGAGGAAAACAAATCGCTGGATGAAATTGTAATGTTCATCGCACAGGTGGCACAATGCTATCCAGCAGTGTGCCAGCAGTTCCCAAAGCACCTGACGGACCTGTTAAGACGCAGCGCCACCGTCCTAGATCCGGCGATGAGAAACTCCTTTGTCAAGGCGTTGATTCTGCTGCGCAATAAGAATCTGGTTCCAGCTTTGGATATATTGGAACTATTTTTCCAGCTGTTGCGCTGCCAGGATAAAAACTTGCGCACCTTCTTGCAGACGCACATTGTAACGGATATTAAGAACATGAATGCAAAGCACAAGGATATGAAGCTGAATTCGGTAAAATGATGCACTTACTACTGATCTAAAATAATTACTAGTAATTTTTTATTGTATTTCAGAGTTTGCAAAACTTTATGTATGGCATGTTGAAGGACGCCAATCCAAAGGCTGCCAAAATGTCCGCAGATATCATGATTGAGCTGTACAAGAAGAACATATGGAATGATGCCAAGACAGTGAATGTGATTGCCAGCGTGGGCTGCTTTTCAAATATCACAAAGGTTTGCAATGCATCCTAATAGATAATGTCCCTCCCCCAATTTTAACGCGGGCTTTAAGCTCTAGCAACGGTACCTGGTAGCCATAACGCTTAGAGCTCTCAAAATATCTATGTTTGGGTTGCAGTCACTGCTCTCTCTCTCTCTCTCTCTCTCTCTCTCGCAACATGAGCTCTAACCTGTTGAAATTGTAAATTTGTTCTTGTTTTCTACGTGCCTTGCATTAGAGATGTGACTCAACTCTGCCTTGCAGGCACTTGCCGCATCTAGTGCGATCGAGCGAGAGTTCAGTTGCATTTAACTGCTCTCACAATATCTATTTTTGGGTTACACTCACTGTTCTCTCACAATTGTAATTGTAAATTTGTTATTGTTTTTACACTACTTGCCTTAGAGATGTGACTTTTAAATAAGCTGAACTCTTTGCCTTACAGGTGCTTGTCACATCTCTAAAGTTCTTCCTTGGTCACGATGATGAGGATGAAGCTGGCAGCGATTCGGATAGTGAGCAGGAGGTGGATCTTAAAGGTGCGCTAATGGCAAATCGTGTGAATAAGAAGACGAAGAAGCGTCAGAAGCAGCTGCAACAGATTAAGAAACAAGCGGTCAAAGCGCAAAAGAAGAAGAAAAATGCGCCTGCTTTCAACTTCTCTGGCATTCATCTGATACACAATCCTCAGGGCATGGCCGAGGGTCTGTTCAAGCAGCTGCAGTCGAGCAACGAGCGCTTTGAGGTCAAGCTAATGCATCTGGATGTTATCTCTCGGTTAATAGGCATTCACGATCTATTCCTTTTTGGCTTCTACCCGTATATCACACGGTTTTTGCAGCCGCATCAACGGCAGGTGACGCGCATCCTTCAATTCGCAGCACAGGCCTCGCACGAATTGATTCCGGGTGACATAATTGAGCCCATCTTGAAGACAATTGCCAATAACTTCATCACCGAGCGCAATTCGAGCGATGTCATGGCAATTGGCTTGAATGCCACGCGTGAGATTTGCATGCGTTGTCCTTTGGCCATGGGCGAGGATTTGCTGCAAGATCTGGCCATGTACAAGACATACAAGGAGAAGTCTGTGATGATGGCCGCGCGCTCCCTGATCACGCTCTATCGCGAACAGCTGCCCGCTATGTTGCACAAAAAGGATCGAGGCAGGCAAACGGAGGCGCAGGCGGAGCGTAAGGTGAGGGCTTATGGTGAGAAAGATGTTAAGGACACTGTGGTGGGTGCAGAGGCGTTGCTCAAGGACTCCAAGACAATTGACATTGGCAGTGATGATGATGATACGGATTCCAATGATGGCGAGTGGGTGACTGTGACACACAGTGATAACGAGGATCGATATGATGAGCAGGCAAGCGACAGCGAAGAGGAGGAGGAGGAAGAGGACGATGAAGATGAAGAAGAGGACGATGAGGAAGGTGAAGATGAAGAGGCAGACGAGTCCGATGAAGGCGTTGCTAGTGATTGCGAAGAGTCAACGCCCAAGGCGAAAAAGGAAAAAGCAAAGACGTCCAAGGCAGAGATCAAAATGCTCGATCAAAAGGAAGCTGCGCAGGAGTTGGCATTGACGCGCATCTTCACTGATGAGGACTTCAAGCGCATCAATGCAGCCAACTTGAAGAAAACGGTGACAAGCGCACGCAAACGTCCGCTGGAGCAGGATCGAGCTGAGTTTGTAAAGCTGAACAACATTGAAATGATTTATAAGAAACGTAAACACGATAAGGAATCACGTTTGGAGACGGTGCAGGCTGGACGACAGGATCGCGAACGTTTCGGCTGGAAGGATGGACGTGTCAATGAGAATTGCTCGAAGACGAATCGAGAGAAGCGCAAAACGAAAAACTTTGGCATGTTGCGGCACAAAGCGCGCTCCAAGGTGAAGAAGAGCTTTAGGGATAAGCAGCTGGCCATGCGAAAGCATCTACTGCACCAGAAAAAGATGAAGTAGATGTTGAAATGATAGAGGGAGCAGAAGCTGATGAAGATGAATCAAAGTCAAGAACAGCTTCCAGGACTAGCAGCGAGTCAAAAGCATTTGCACCAGAAGATGATGATGACTTAGTTGGAATAGATGGAAGAGAAGCAGAGTAGAGCTGTCGATGCAAATCAGTTGAAATTTCGGGAGATCCTTTTGTATTGACACTGCAATAAAATTTATTTCAATTTGTATTTTAATTTACGTAGGTTATTTCTTAGGGTTTCACATAGTCTCTATCTGCGTCGCTTTTCCGATTTCTTGACACGCTTGGGTCCCTTCACGAAGCACCAATCCACTTGAATCGTTTGTCCCATTATATCAGCGCCATGGAGCGCCTCCTTGGCAGCCAGCGCTTGTTTGTGCGTCTCATACTCGACCAAGGCGTAGCCTTTTGAGAAACCCGTGCGTCGATCCAGATTTAGGTGTATGTTTTTGATCTCGCCATAATCGCAGAATTTCTCCTGGATTTCATCCTCCTGTGCTTCCTCATGTATGGAGGTCACAAATAGTATCCATCCCTCGACGGAACGTTGTGGCCCTGGTTCCAGTTCGTCGTCATCCTCGTTGCGCACCCTCTCGTAGCTGTGAATGGCTTCGCGTGTGTTGCTGTCGCTGCCAAAACCGCGTCCCTTGCGATGTTTCGCTTTCTCCTTCAAGCGTACAATGCCCTCTGTTTGTGTGTGGGCGTGGGGTATATTGGTAAAACATGAATAGCCGGCTTGGCAAAATGTTGAGAGAAAAAAGCGGGGTATTCACATTCGTTACTTACGGTCGCCATCCTCGTCCACTTCAAACTCTTCGGCATTGTCAATATCCAGCACATCAGCCATTTTACTTCCCTTTAATGTATAACTTATTTAAATATATTTAATTAAACTTTTCTATGCAGTTTTCTCCGCGTGTTGTAGTTGTGATTTTTTCAGCGTTCTATTGGCAAAACTTTAATGAACTAAAAAATACCATGCAATGAACTGAACTAGTTACTAGACTTTGAATTGGTATTTAAGTAAGAGAATGTATGATTAATTATTGTTGGTATTTTTAAATTTAAGTCGTATAATTAAATATGTTAATATATAATGTTTTTATTTATATGAGTATTAATATATTTATTTTTAGTTTATTTATTCGTATTTTGAGAAATATAAATTTGCTCAAGAGTCAGCTTTAATATGAAATGTTTTGCCACAATTTTGGTATTTTTTAGCTAACTTGCGTTGGCCACCTGCTACTTTTCAGTGCTTTAGTGCGAATTATGTTGAAGGCGAACGCACAGGGGGTCTTCAGTTAAAATCAACTACCGGGTGAGTGAAGAGATAAGCGGCAATTAATTAATAAATGTATATTATACATAACTCATGAAGGGTGTGTGGCATGAGCAGCTGTAATCGCTGGCAATTAGCGTTGTAAATGTTTTGTGCGTGTGTGTTAACATAATCAAATAATTGTATTATTTCTAGATCTTACGATATTTGTTGCCAACTGAAACCATGAATCAAGAATTAAATGAATCTGATAATCAAATCCGCTCAGGCGATGAGAAATTGGATCAATGTATAGCCGATTGGCTGGCATGGGATCGCAATCCCAAGACAAGGGAAGAAATCCTAAAATTAGCGAAAATCGAAGACTGGGAAACGTATGTAAAATACAAACTAGACATAAATCATTTATAATAGATTCATTTCTTGCACCTAAACAGTCTGAAATTGCGGCTGTGTAAACGTATTGCATTTGGCACTGCCGGACTGCGGGCTGAAATGCGAGCGGGCTTCGATTCGATGAACGACTTGGTTGTCATTCAGTAAGTTTGTTTCCACTGATCGAAACTCGAACTCGAATTCGTGTCAATTTTCAATTTCTTCTCTTTGCAGAACTGCCCAGGGCATTTGCCAATATCTAAAGAAGCTCTATACTGATGAGAAATCTTGGAGCGAAGCCGGCATTGTCTTTGGCTACGATGCTCGGGAAAATGCTACGCTAAATGCCAGCAGCAAGCGTTTCGCCGAACTCTCAGCATTGGTTTTCATTGAAAACGGTTTTCGTGTTTATCTCTACAAGCAATATGTGGCCACGCCCATTATACCATTTAGTATTAAGCAGCTGAAATGTTTGGCGGGCGTGCAGGTGACAGCCTCTCACAATCGCAAGGAAGATAATGGCTACAAGGTAAATAGTACATGCAGTACAGTGAAAGCTGCTATGCACAGACGACACCCATGCATGTGCATGAATGATCTAGAACAAACTTTGTCAAACACCCCTAACTCAACAGCGCTGCGCGAGCCGCAAGTCGTTGTGAGATCGAAAGGGATAGCAGCTCCCATACAAGTGCTATCTCTGCTCTGCCTCTCTCTCTCTCTCAAGCAACAATCGAGTCCCTCCCTATTGAGAGCAGTATGGAAAGGGCCCATTCACGCTCATACACAAATACATTCAGAACTCTATGCATTCATTGTCTACTGTGTATGAATATTTGATCTATCTGATTTTTTGCAGGTCTATTGGATCAATGGAGCACAAATAATTTCGCCACATGATGCGAAAATACAGGAACAGATCGAAGAGAACTTGAAGCCGCAGATAAACTATTGGTCAATCGATGAAAAGACTTTGTGGTCCAAGGTGCACGATCCCTATGATCAGGTGGTACCCGCCTACTTTGCGGCGTTGAAAAGCCAAATACCCAACTCGTTCATTGAAGCCAATGCTGAGTGTCCTTTGAATTTTGCTTACACAGCCATGCACGGAGTTGGCTATTCGTATATTCAGGAGGCCATCCGGCAGGTGAATATGAAACCTTTCATACCTGTGCTCCAGCAAATCGAACCCGATCCAGAATTTCCAACAACGCCCATGCCCAATCCAGAGGAGGGCAAAGAATCTCTTAATCTGGCTATTAGCACGGCACAAAAGAGCAACTGCGACATCATTTTGGCCAATGATCCGGATGCAGATCGTCTGGCTGTTGCTGAAGTTTTGGAAAATGATGCGGATGCAGAGAAAAAGAAGTATAAGCTCTTTAGTGGCAATGAGATTGGCGCTCTGTTGGGCTGGTGGGTGCTGTTCATCCTTAGATGGCGTGATCCAAAAGCAGACATTGGTAAATACGTGATGATTGCCAGCACTGTGAGCTCGAAGATCTTGAAGTCGATGGCGGCCATTGAAGGCTTCACATTCTATGAGACGTTGACGGGCTTCAAATGGATGGCCAACAAGGCCATCGCGGAGGAATCGGCTGGCAAAGAAGTTCTGTTTGCCTTCGAAGAGGCTATTGGATTTATGATCTCCACTGTGGTGCCGGATAAGGATGGCGTCAGTGCCGCCGCCCATGTGGCCACCATGGCACGGTATCTACGCTGCGAGGAGAAGCTGACACTGCAGCAGAAACTGAAGGAAATCTATAATACCTATGGCTATCATACCAGCATCTGCTCCTATGTCAGCTGTGACAATCAGCAGCTTATCAAGCAGATCTTCAATCGCCTGCGCACCTTTGACAACGGCCAGGCGAACACCTATCCAAAGAGCATTCTCAATGGCGAATTTGAGATCGAACATGTGAGGGACTTGACCACGGGCTATGACAGCAGCACAGCTGATCTGAAGGCTACTCTGCCGGTCAGCTCCAGCTCCCAGATGATAACCTTTACCTTCAAGAATGGTCTTGTCGTCACCCTACGCACCAGCGGCACCGAACCCAAGATGAAATACTATGCCGAGATGTGCGGCAAGCCAGAAGATAAGAACTGGGACCAGCTCTCGACGACACTGAAGCGTATGGTCGAGGCGATTGTCAATGAGTTCTATGAACCAGAGAAGCATCAGCTGCAGCGCAAGTCAGCTGACTGAATGAGTATATATATATACACATAAATAGAATATAGCGAATTTAAAGCACACAATCATTCATTATTATATACTATATACTATATATATACAATAATCTGCCCAGTTGTACTTGACATGAACCAAATACGCACACTTATCTACGTTATATATTTAGTCTTTAGCTGATATTTATACTAACTATATATACATATATATCTGTGTTTATACTTAAGCATATAGTAGAAGAAATGTATTTAGCGGCACCATATTTATACACCCAAGTGATTTGATACATCAATAAACAATTCCAATTCCAATTCCAACTATCGCAATCAAAGCCTAAACTTTTGATATTTGAGCTAAATGAAATCGGTTTCGCGCTACCCGCGAGGGGGGTAACATGATTTTGTCATCAAATATGCCAGACATGGTAGGGTTTATTGCTTAGCAAGAAATAAATATTGATGCAATTGGATATCTTAAAGCAGTTTCATTGTTCCATTGCCATAGTTCCATGCTCATCGCCAGATTGTCATTATCCATTATTATCCATTGCCATATAGTTGCCATCTCATATCATTGTTCCATTGCCATCGTTTCATTATCAGTGTTACATTGTCACTGTTACTACAATCGTTTGCTTTTCATTGCCATTGCCATAATTTCTTTGCCATTGCTTCCTCAATCGTTTGTTTTCCAATAGAACCTGTTTCCCTCCATTCCATTAACACTACCTTCACCTTTGTTACATTACCATCGTTCCTCTGCCATTGTTTCTTCACCATTTCCAATCTCCCATAGATGAAAGGGTATTCAAAATTTGTAATGCCTCAGATTTTGCTTGTGAAACTTCTTTGTAGATCATTAAAACAGTTGAAATTGGAACAAGATTCTCTTCATGACATCTTCAGACAGAGTATTTCGACTTCGTAGCGCCAGAGATTTCGTCACCAAAGCTCGTAAAACTTAAGTGGAAATTATTAAAAACTTGAGTTGCTCAGCTACAAAATCAAGTTCTCATAAGTATAAAAGTATATATACATTATATATGTATTTTGTATGTAGGTATAATCAGCCTGTTGGTCAATAACAAATTAATGAGAAGACAAACAAAGCGAACCCATTCGAATGTAATTTTTCGCAATTTATTTATACAGCATTTGATTGTTTATAAAAGATCTATAAATATTTATATATATATATATATATATATATATATATATATATATATATATATATATATATATATATATATATATATATATATATATATATATATATATATATATATATATATATATATATATATATATATATATATATATATATATCATTTACACATATATATGTTTATTCTGTTTAAAAATCGAGTTAAAAAAGCATTTAGCTAGAAAATCAAATGAAAAGTTGAGGCAAAAACAAGGCAAAGTATGCTAGCTTATAAAAATGGGCATATATGTATGTAATATATATATGTATATATATATGGGTTGGTAAAACTTATCATTCTATATATAGTATATATATATAAGGTGTTATCAGTTTTCATTATTCGCTCTTACATATATAGATTGTGCTTTTAGTAGGTTGCTATGCACAGCTTAAGTGAAAAACAGAGATAGCTATATATATATATATATATATATATATATATATATATATATATATATATATATAGCTATATATATATATATAGCTATCTCTGTTTTTCCTTTAAGTGGCACCGAACCCAAGATGAAATACCATGCCGAGATGTGCGGCAAGCCAGAAGATAAGAACTGGGACCAGCTCTCGACGACACTGAAGCGTATGGTCGAGGCAATTGTCAATGAGTTCTATGAACCAGAGAAGCATCAGCTGCAGCGCAAGTCAGCTGACTGAATGAGTATATATATACATAAATATATGTAAATATAATGTATGTATTGGCGATATCGGTATATAAAATGCTTCTTAGCAGTCTCTTGCTTAAATTTATGTATTTGTCACGAGTTACATTCGAGTTGTAGTGCAGCGCAGCAATATTTACTATATATCTGCTATAGATATGTTCGAGTTGTAGTTGATTTAGATTTATATGATTTATATATATATATATATATATATATATATATATATATATATATATATATATATATATATATATATATATATATATATATATATATGTCTTATGTCTTAACTGAATCACGCCCAGAGTAATATTATTATTGATTTAAGACATACTCTAGGCGCAAGTCCTATATCATTTTAAGACCCACAACCAACATATAGGTATAGGTATAGCTCGTTTAGGGACTATGTTTTACTTATATATATGTAAGTATATAGTTTATATATATTTACTAAAAATTATAAAAGTTATTTAAAAATCTTTTAGCTGCACTGTTAGATTGTTTTTCTCATATTTGGAATACTTATGTTTAATACTTTGGGAACTTGTTGAAGTCATTTCAATGGGACGTTCGATATGTGTGCGTTGAGCTTAGGATATTTTCACTGGGCTATCAAAAGTTTCGGATCTAATTTTAGTTTCATTAAAACTAACATAACTTAAACATTTCAAAAGTATTTCAATTGTAAAAAGAATTGAATTATTAAAATGAAAAATAAATTGATAAAGAATGGAAAATATTTAATTATTAATATTATATTTAATTTAAAAAGTAATTTCATTGAATTTAAATTAAAAATGCAAAGCAGAAGCTAAACATAATAAAGACGTTGCGTTGCTTAGCTAGAACTATAACTCTTTAGAATCTTATTAGATATCCACCAGAATACAGACGTCTTTTCATTTGACGCAAATACACTATGGTCAGGTCTTGGTTACCTTCGAAAGTACCTGCAAAAGGTGGCAAAAAGTGCTGAACATAGCTGCATTCACTTTCTTCTAGGAGAAAGAACCGACCTGGCAGTAGAGACTATATTGGAGTAGATTCTGGGAATACGCCGAAGGAACTAGAGGCTGGCTTCCACCTTGAAGCTGTTGCTAAACATGATCCTCACGTGTTGCTGAGTTGGGGCGATATGGCTAGTTAGGCCCTCCGTGCAGAGTACTTTACGATTTAAGTGGATTTGAATTCGAAAGTCTGAGAAGGCAGCAAATGCAGGAATTCTTTTATGAAAAATTAAAAAGGCAGGCGAATCAGCTAACCGAATTCAAACCTTTCGATAAAGTCTTAAATGCAATTAGACATAGGTAACATCTCAAGTTATAGGATAGAGTATTGGGAGAACTGTTACAACTAAAAGTTAAAAATGAGAGAAAAAGCTGCTTAAGTATTATATCAAAATAATACACATATAAAATATATATATATATATATATATATATATATATATATATATATATATATATATATATATATATATATATATATATATATATATATATATATATATATATATATATATATATATATATATATATATATATATATATATATATATATAAAGTCTTAAGTTGAAAATCATTTGAGCAGCTTTTACATATAGGAAAGTTAGAGTATTAAACTAAATATGAATTCTTAAGACTTGCTAAGAACTCTTTTGTTCTTATTTTATAAATTTTAGCAGCAGCTGTCTAAATGCTAAAATTATATAAAATCTTAATCAAGTATTATTAGATATCTGTAGATAGATATTTGTATATAGAGTATCAGACAAACACATGCAAATACGATGATTGCGTTTGATTGCTATGCGTAGGCGTTATCAAAGGAGGTGTCCTTTGCTGCTGCTGCTGCTGCTGCTGCTGTTGTTGATGGTGATGATGATGATGATGCTGATGCGGCTGGTGTCATACAGATGTCTCTGAGTTGAGCTTCAAAACAAACTTATTGCTCTTGGGATCGACTACTTCCTCGGCCAAATTGAAGTGGGGCAGCTTGTGCACGGTGACCATCAGGGAGACATCGTTCTGTATCAACTGGAATGTGCATTCATTGCTAATGGGGCGTGAGACGATGTCATCGCAAATCAAAGACCACGATTGCACCCAGCGACGCTCCTTTTCGCTCTGCATGACTGGCGATTCGGTTAGATAGGGCTCCAGGAAGGCGCGTGGCGATAAGTCATGCTTGAGACAGTGCGCCAGGTGTTTGAGTATGCTCTCAAAGGTATGCCTTGGCTGCTGTCGCGTGACACGCAAATATTTCTGCAGAGCGCGCGCCATTGAGGGAAACACCGCCTGTGCTGCCTCTTGCGGATCGAGTGGTAAAGCAGGAGCTGGTTCGTTGTGTATGCGTTTGATGTGCGTGAAGGCCTCCTCGGCGGCTGTGATAAGTCGTGCACGTCGCTTCTTAACCCTCCGCTCGTACTCGTGCTCCTCGTAGAAGCGTTCATTGTGCGAAGAATCGCGACGTCTTGCATTGGCCGCCAGCACTGCCCGACTCTGACTCTGCTGCTGCGAGTTGCTAACGCCGTCCACTTCATAATATTTGAAGCTATTCGAGATTTTGTTGCGCTGAGACTTTGATATTGATATGGGTATGCGTTCCAGATACGGATTAAAGATGGGAAAGTCCACATAGTAATGCTGCAGCACCCAAACGGCGGCACGCTGAATGCTCAGCTGACCAAGCATATAGGAGCGCGAGACACCATCTGGAGAACGAATGATCTTGACATAATAACAAGGCTGCTGATGACGCAGCTCCAGTAGAACCACAGCCACATAGTGTATAAAGAGCAGCGTGTCCACAAAGTTGGTCGCATAGCCAACTAGCGATTTGTAGTCGACAGCATCGCCGCCAGTTTCCACCACAATCTTTGCGCCATTTGTGACCTGCACAATGTAGAAGAGCCAATAGGCAAAGGTGCAAATGGTGACCAGAAGTAACACAATTGCACGATACAGAAAGATCCGTGGCATGCTGGCCGTTGTCCGACGCATGAACAAGGCCCACAATCCAATTGCCAGCAGCAGCAATCGAGCTGCCAGTGAGACGAGCTGCCCCTTGCATTGCTCACTGCAGGCGAGCAGCTGTGTGCGCACAGTTTGCGTCAGTTCCGGATGATCGAAGGCCGATGGAAAGAAGCCAATGTATGGCATTACGACCATGGCGACAGGTGAGAAGAATGCAGCACAGCCAAGCAGAAAGTAGAATGTTGATTCCACATAGCGACGGCAAGCGAAGCCAAATCCTTTGTCATTCTCTCTATGCCACATATTGTTGATGTCCTCCATGGAAATGCTTTGCTCCGATGTATTGCCCGTGACAGCCGTTGTATTCTCACCCCAGTTCTCATCCTGTGGCAGTATTTGCACCTCGATCACCTCCTGGCCATCGCGCGAATCGTCACCTGTTAACACAGCATAAGAGTTAGCTTTTAATTCATATACATAGCTTTATACACTCACCTGTCATATTAACACTGGTTTGATAGGGCGCCATATCGTTGCGTCCTTTGCCCGATTTTGATGAATGGGTGCTGCGATGCGAGTGCCTGGAACGATCTCTATGATAACCGTTGTTAACGGCGCCTCCACCACTACCACCACCTCCACCACCACCTCCTCCCCCTCCCCCACTATTGTTGTTGTGATTGCGAGAGCGTCGCGAGCGTCCACTGTGTTCCGATTTGACGGATTCGTTTTCCATTGCAAGCAAACAACACAAATTGCAATTGTTGGCGTCCGTGCGTGGGAGTCAACACCTGAAACTCGCTTTGTAGCCTAATTAACTGACCGCGCTGGCTATTTCACTGTCTAACTGTAATTACAGCAGGTTTTACCCATATGCATATACATGTATGTGTTTTTCTTTGTATGCGTGTGTGTGTGTGTGTGTGCAGCACATTCATAGGTATTTGTTGCAAGCGGTGCGCTGGGTGGAGTCGACGCCGTTTCCACTGTTGCACATAGCTTTGCATTCAATTTTTTAGCTAACAAAGCAGTACATGAACACTTTTTAACGTTTGCATATTGCTTTCATTGATATTTTTCACTATTTAACACACATTTTCACTGCTTTTTATTTCACTAAGGCTTTGCATTCAACCCCGACCAGCAAGAATGGCAGCCAGTGTCACCACACCAGATGAAAATAAGAAAACTATGCACCCATACACACGCTGAACTATTTTGACATTTTGCAGCACTGTTCATTTTCAAAAAGGCTCTACTTTAACTGGCTTTTATTACATGCATCTGGAGCCTGCGCCTAATCGCACCTTCGATAGCTCAGTTGGTAGAGCGATGGACTGTAGTAAAGAATTTTTGTTTGTAAGACATCCACAGGTCGCTGGTTCGACTCCGGCTCGAAGGATTTACTTTTTCTTTTAATTTGATTTTTTAAACCTAATAAAAAGTATAAATATTTTCTTATTCTTAATGTCTATTTTTTTTGGGGCTAGCACGCAATTATACTGCTTAGCAGCTGCCTTGCCTGCTGATTGATTGGATTCATGCGTATGGCGCTCTGAATAAGCTTTAGGGACTGAGTCTTATCCACAGGTTCCAGAGCTCGACTGGCATAGATGGTTGCCTCGGATTTTTCACTGGCCTTGTTGCTAATAAACGTATATAAAAAGAAAGTTAAATGTACAAATAAATATATGTACACAAATAGAGTTAAGCCTACCAATCGGCCACGTAGCTGGATCTCAATTTGAGCCCAATTAAAGCCATATTAGCCAAGGCTTGCTCAAAAATCGGATCGTTGGGGAAATAGTCCAGCAGAAATTTAACAAAGACTTTGCGGATCGCAGGATTTTGCGGAAACATGCGCACGCGTTGCTGAAGATAGTTAAGAGCCTGGCGAGGACCCTCCTGCAAAAGAGAGATCTCATATACATAGATATAAATTTAAATAAAATGAATAGTCTCATTGCTTACATTAATCAAACAATAGTGAGCTTTTAGGTAGGACACATCAGCTGCATACTCCTCATTGAACTTGTAATTCTGTAGATCTGGCATAATGATCTTGATTAGCTCGTTATCCCGATGCAGCACGCCCAAGGCAAAAGCCGAGAAGAAACCTTGAATAGGCGCGTCTTTGAGGAGTATGCTAATCGAATACATAGAAATTGATTAGCTTTGACTGGGATACAGGTGCAAGACCACTTTCTAGCATACCATTGGTATAACAACGTTTTGGTATCTGTTTCGCCTTGCGAGGCATACACCAGGGAAGCCATAGCCACCAATACAGTGGCTGCCTTTTTATCATCCTGTGCCACGCCGCTGGCCAACAGATTGGAATATGTTGCATACGATTCATGTGACTGTCCACAGCGATAATAGGCCAAAGCCAGCCCAGTGATGGGCTTAAAGGTGGCATGGGCGACATTGTCAAAGGCGCTGACTGCCTGCTCCGGCTGGCCGACCTTTAAGTAAAGATATCCCAGATTCGTATAAAGATTATCTCGATCTTTGCCAGGCTCCACCAGCTGGCAGGCGCGTGTAAATGAATTTATAGCCTGTTTGTAGAGCTTCTGGCGTTCGTATAAAAAGCCTTGAAATGTAAGCGACGCAATGCTGGCCTCCGACTCCTCATTCTGCACATACCTGAAATATCAAAGTGACATTTAAAATATCAAACAACAAATACAAAAGCAAATAGCTAACCAATTGATGGCATCCAAGGCATATATATCCGCATACATATGCTCAATAGCATGCTTGTTATGCGGATTTTCGCGCAACGCCGGGTCGGAGAGCACGCGACAAACCCAATGAGCATAGCCAATGGCTGCTTCTGGATGATATTCGAATTGCTGGCAATGCCGAAATAAGTCGAAAGCCTCCTCCTGTTCGGCAATGGTTTCAGCTACCATAGCCTGTCCTATCCAAGCATTTAGATAAATCGGACTCGATTGCTGAGCATGCTTAAAGGCCTCGTTAGCTAATCGTATATTGCCCAGCTTAATATATAATACGCCCAGATTTGTCCAGGCCGTATACGATTTCTTCTCCACCACGAGAGCTTGGATCAAACAATGCTGGGCCACAGGCAAATTCTCATTGGCGGCATGCATATTGATCACGCCCAATAGATTCCAATTATGCCAGCGATTGCTTTGCTCCTTGATGGCCATTTTGCATACCTCGACAGCCATCTCCAGATGGTTCTGCGCATCCTCTGGCATATAGATGGCGCTATAGTAGCTGCACAATGCCAATTCATACCACAAAAAAGTGTTTTGTTTCAACTTTAAGGCGCACAGGTAAAATCTTTGCGCCAGCTGCAGCATATCCTTGCGCGACAGATAAACAATTTCCTCCTCTCGCTTGGCCAAGCTGCCCGCCACATCCAAATTGGCCAAGGATTTAGGTAGCTGAGCTGTCTGCACCAAAACGCTTGCAGTAAGTCGCCACAGCCAGACCATGCTCTGAGCCTTGCTTTGCAAGAATGCGCTGAATAGATTTTGGAAATGGAACTTTTGAATTTGAAATATATATCCAATATATATGTCCTGTACAACCTCTGCAGATGGCCCAAAGCCAGCTGGAAATTTTCCTTGGCGCGTCCATAAAGGTTTTGAATCCTCAGATTGTGGGCAAGACCCATATGCGCCTCTGCAGCGCCTCTCAAAGCGGGCAAGTAATCTGGATGCTGTTTGAGGAGCTCATCAAAGTCAGCAATTGCCTCCGGATACATGCGAATGGTCTGTTAATCATAGATAATATAAATTTTTTATATATACTTAGACAAACTAAAGTTAGCTTAATTACCGTTTTAATCAGAGCTATTTGCAGTTGAGCGTAACTGTTGTTGGGCGAGAGCTCGAGTATTTTTTGAAACACCCGAATTGCCGAGTTGTAGGAGCCGCGTGCTGCATAGGCATCGCCCAGGGATTCCCAATATACCATGCACTTAAAGTCGTGCTTGATAGCAAGGCGAAAGCATTGAATAGCCTAAAAAGATTAAATTATACTTTATATTCAAATTCAGCGCACTGCATGTGTGTTTAGCAGACATTAAACTGTATCCAGCGGATGTAAAACCATATTCAGCTAATACAAAACCATATCCAGCTAATATAAACCATTCCTTCAGCTGATAGACGGAGTAGAGGTGTATGCTTACATTATCCAGTTTTTTCACTTGGAAGAAGTGCAATCCCAGTTTGTACTGCAAGCGAATGGTATCATCGGTGCTCAGGTGACGCAGAGTATTCAGCAACAGTGCCTCGTTCAGATCCTCCTCGCCCAACTGTTGATAGATCGAGCTTAGGGCATCCACAGCCTCTTCGGCCAAACCATTCAGACTAACGCACTTCTCGAAACATTTGCGCGCTCGTGTTATATCGTCATTTGCTTGATACAAGCGCCCCAAGTGCTCGAAGCATTCAGCAATGTGTGGCTGTAGTCGTGTAGCCTTCAACATGCAATTCAGCGCTTCGTCAAAATTTTTTAACTTCGAATTCAGCTTGCCACGCAGCAGCAGCGCTTCAAATGATTCATTGTTGGCTACAGATTGAAGGGCTTCCGATGGTGATCTATAAATGAATGTTAATCTTTTGAGTACTATATGACTAACTGGGCTTACAGTAGAAATTCAGCACGTGTAACCGCATCCAACGGCAAGGATTTCAACTGTTCCACTTCACCCATTTTGTAATAGCAGCTGAAAAGTAGGAGCAAGAGGGTAGAATCCATATGCTGCACATGATATAGAATATATATTCCATAAGGAGATTTTACAAACCGCGCCAAAGCCTTCAAGTTAAGTTCATCCTTAGCTAAATTATCCTTTAGCAGACTAACCGCCTCCTCCAATAGTTTGACATCCTTTTCGTAAGACAAACATTGAGCATAGTCTGCATGCTGCTCGCCCAGCTCCTGCCACAGCAACAGCGCCAATTTATGAGCTCCCAATTTCATGTGAATCCTAGCAAGAAGCTGTTGGGTCGTCCTATAGCTAGGTTGATATTCCAGCGCCTGCAAAGCCAGTTGACGAGCAGCAATAAATTGATCGTTTGAATACAAATCAAAAGCCTGAACGAGCAGCGCCAAACTTGATTTAGGATTTAGTTGCAGCAGCTCTTCGGCATATGCTTGAATAGAGCGGCGCAGTTCGCTCTGCCAGGCTTCACTGTGCGCCTTCTCATGGTTCTCGCAGTGCGTCTTGCATATCCATTCATAGCCATAGACGTCTCGTGGATGGGATTCAATCATATTGCAAGCGTTACGTATGCAGCCAACAAAGTCCCGCTGCTTGTAGAGGAACTTCAGATAACGTTTGTACACCAGGCTCTGGAGATTGGCATCGCCCACAGACAACAGTTTTTCCATGCTCTTTTTGTACTACCAAAGAAAGGCAATGGGATTCAGCTGGCATATTGCAAGGAGTACGACTTACAAGTTCCGTTTCTGTGGCTGGCACCTCCATTTCGCTGGAAAACCATATTCTGCCCAAATACTCCATAATCTTATTGATGTGGCTATCATTCGGATTTTGCGCCTTCTTCTTGAACACTCCCAAGCATGACTTGGTCAAGGCGGCATCCGCTGCCAAGGAATAGAGCTTTTCATAGTACTCCAAGCGTTTCTCCCTACAGTTAAAGTATTTGTATTACTTGGTATTTATTGCTATTCCCTAGCTGGTTCAAACTTACGGCAATAGCTCCACGAGCTGTTCATAAATCTGTGGCAGTTCCTCTGCGGGTGCACAATTTGCAAGTCCCTGCAGCGCGACTGTGGCGGGTCCATCGGTATATTCAATGGACTTTCGCAAAAATTTGGCCGCCTCTACTTTGTCAACGTTCTGGTAGGCAGCGCCGAGCAACAGGTAACCCATATTATTCTTTGGATCACCCTTCAGTAAACGCTGCAATAAATGTCAAAGTCAGCAATAATAGCAGAAAATTCTCTAGTTTCATTTGTCGTCACTTGGCATTTGTGTATGGCGTCTCCATATTTTGCCAGCTTAATTGTTTCCCGTATTTCCTTAATGAGGGCTTTTGATTCCTTGGCACTCATTGTGAATACAATAAAAATTGAATGTATTATCTTAGCTTATTTCAATTGAAGTGGTCAACATTAGTGTGACCCTACAAAAATAATATGCTTCAATCAGTGAAAACATATCCCGCTCTATCGAATTAAAAATACCCTGATAGCATGTCAACTGAACTTGAAAATCAAATAAATTGCATAAGGAAATTAGCTGTAATTTAAATTAAATTATATAAATTTTATGCAGTGTTCAATAAAATCCAAAAAAAAAAAATTGTGCTTTGTCTAAATGCTCTTAAAGTATTTTCAAGCATTGCAAACGTCAGATGAACTTGTTATAGCTTGATTACAGGTAAATTTGCGTGAAGGGGAACACTGAACATTTCTTATCACCCGGCAGAGGTTCAGTGTTGAAAAGAGAGTAATATTCTTTAATTCTAGCAGAACACACACGTTCAGCCGAATCGCAGATAGCAAATCAATTGATTTGTGCGCAAAATGAAAATTGTGAGTGCTAACTTGAAAAATAATTAAAAAAAAATAAATATTTACATTTTTATTAAGTGCTGTAAGTGTCGGCAGAACTTGTTGCGGCCTGTGTTGTTGTTGAATTTTCGTCCTATAGGGTAACACTGAAAGTTGTTTGTCATAAAAGGCTGTAAAAATGCGAAAGTATCAGCAATTAGCGCTGCTACTAATATCCTGCTTTAGTGTGGGCATCCTTATGATGTACAAGAGCGAAAACAATCGCTTGAGATATGTGTTAAAGTATGTAAATTTCTTTGGACGCAATGATGCAGCCGTGCTGCGTCGCATACAGAACAGCACAAGTGCCGAGGATGAGGAGCTTCATTCCAAATGGGCGTTCACTAAGCCGCTGCCCGTTTGGCAGGTGATTGGAGACTCCTTTTATGCCTACTCGGCATACTGGTAGAGTATATGGTATTTGTCATATAGGATTTATGTTCATTATGTGCTTTTGTTGTGCTTTCGTAGGAAACAAAAGGAGCTGGTTGTTGGTGGCGAGGCGCACGTCGTTGTTGTTGGCAAAAAGGGCGCCGTAGTGGACTTTCGGTGCAGCTTCGATGTGGGCGGCCGCAGTGTTCAGGGTAAATTCCGCTTTCAACGTGATGCTGCGGAGGGCGTGGTCGATGACAAGACCAGCACCAGCACCTTCACCAATTACAATTTCTTTTGTCAAGTCAGTCGCAATTTCGGGCAGCCGAAGTATGTTTCCTTTAGCGATACGACGTCGCCGTTCAAGCGACAGGTGAAGCTGCATCTGCGGTACTTGAAGCCAGCCAAGGCAGCTGCCAAGGCAACAGCAACAGCAGCCGCAGCCGCAGCAGGAACAACACTTGCTGAAGTGCCGGTTCGCTTTCCAGCAACAATTTGCGTTGATTTGGTTAGCTTCGATGTGGGCTCGAGATTTGGGCGCAATGTGGATGCCATGCTGCAATTCTTTCTCTTCCATCAGGCGCTGGGTGTGCAGCACTTTCTAGTCTACAACCACGATGAGCTGCCGGAGCCAGTTCTACGCCTCCTGGAGCGCACCAAAATACACCTTTACGGCTTGCCCTTCAATTTCCCATTTCTACAAACGAATGGCACAGCTACTCGCATCCGTCAGCTGCTGCAAACGGATTGTCTGCTGCGCAATGTGCAATATGCTAGCTTTACGCTGCTGCTCACTCCAAACGAACTGGTGTATCCGAATGCACGCTTCGCGGGCAACTTGGCCAAGAACTCGCTGCAGCAACAACTGCGCGCCTACGAAAGCGAAACAGTTCGCTTTGAGCTGCCCACCTTTGCCGTCTGCTTCGATGAGCGCAAAAAGTTGCTGATAGACAACGTGCAATACGATCCAGAATTGAAGTCCAAAGTGCTACTGTATCGCTTGGAGCTGCCGGCAGCGCAACTCTTGCTGCCCACAGCGAGATGCAAGGAGCTGCCACTGGACAGTGGCTTTGCGCATCGCTACGTGGAGTGCCAAAAGGTGGGCGCAGATGGTCTGCACGATTGGCGCACTGGCGTGAGGGAAGAGCTGATGGAGCACATCAATCAGCTGCGCAATGAAGTCGATTTACTCATCTAGATATTAAGTCTAAAGTTAGTTAGTTAAGCTAGTTAAATTAGGCTAAAAAGTATTGATTTATAATTCGACTGCCATAATGCCAAAAGCTTTAGCTACGACAATTTTTCATTCACTTTTCAATTTTTTTTATAATAGACAATTTGAAAAGCAAAACAATTGGACAATTGTGAAATATCTAATAGGAAAGGTCAATTGCTAAATACCCAATTGGATGAACATGTTTGAAAGTCTAATTGGACAACATGAAACGAAAATGCATTCAATTGGATCGTTGTGCTAAACCAACTGCACAACATCCAATAAGAAAACGATTAACATGCAATTGGAGAATAGTTATTTTTTACTATTTAAGCTTGGGATGTTGATTGACTGTCATAATGCACAAAATTTGAGCTGACAATGATTTATTCAATTTTATATTACATGTATGATAGAGCATTGTAAAGCAGGCTAAATTTGATAAGTGTAAACGGGCCAATTAGATAGCTACAAATTTTCCAATTGAGCAACTCAGCCAAAATATCCAATGGTAATACAAATTGGTTTCATGTGTAACGCTAAAAATCCGATTAGATAGCACAATTGCAGTGAATTATAAAGTGAAACTTCCAATTGAACAATTTCAACAGATCGCAATTTAAACTTTGATCTATTACACAACTGCCTTATAGCAAAATGCAGATGACACATGCTTCACCAAACACGATTCAATTTTATATATTATATATATATAATAATAGACACAAATTGTAAAACATCGATTGGGCAATGCAATATTGTTTTAGTTATTTGTTTTCTGTTTTCTCTTTCTTTTTCTGTGAATGTTTGCAGTTGTATTTGGGGGGACTGTATTGCATTTGAATGCGCCATATCCAATTATTGTTATTTTTATTATTATTGTAAATTTTGTGTGTTGTTTCACTTTTATTTAAGGCGCTGCATTAGCGCAGCGTTCCTGAGGCCAGCCTTCTCGATGGTGGAGCTATCATCGCTTAGTTCGCGTGTGGGAAACGAAGAGACCAAAACGAAGTTACTATTCGAGTACTGCGGACGAGCACTGCAATAGAGCAAAGAGTGTAGCATGTTAATCAAATATGTTTACACACTCGATTGGAATCTGAGTTACTTTTGTATAAAGCGACGTATGTCGGAAACAGTGTGCGTCAAATTGAACTGAGCTGCCAGTCTGGAGCCATCGGCCAAGCGTATTTGGAGCGTTGTCAACGGAGCCTCGGCATTCAAATTGATGGCATCTCGTGCAGTTGCCTCATGATTGGCCACTTCGGCAGGCGATGCTGCAGCGGCAGCAACTGGTGTTCGATTGGTCACAATGTTGGCCACTGGACTGCCAAGTTTTTGGCCCGAGCCTTTGAATGTTTGTGGTGCTGCCTGACGCTTGAAGTCCTCCTGTCTGTGATCCTCTACATCGACATTGACCATGCGACCCATTTCCAGTAGCTCTTGAGGGATTTCACTAGAGGAGAATTGTCCGAGATAAATAGCAAGCACGCATTTTAGAGTATCTCAGGCAAAAGCTTACCCCCTCATCACAGTCTCCAGAAACTCCTTGTTCTGCGGATCATCATAGTGACGCAACTCGCCGCCATCAATGGAGAAACCTTGACTCCATAGCTTGAGCACCACAACTGGTTTGTTTTCCGTTGATTGTGCTGCTCGATTGGTGCCCACTGCTGTGTGATCGCTGTCTGTCATGCCCAGACGCATGCCCTGACCCCAAACGCTACCGCTGCCACCCACATTAGCTGAAGCGCTGGTCGACGGCCCGACGCCTACTTCGGCTATGTTTTGCTCCTGTGCGGAACGCATCATATCGGTCAACTGCTCACGAAAATTCTTACGTTTAGCGGGTCCCAGCACTTGCTGCCCAGAGCGATCAGAGCCTCCGGCATAGAAGGCCTGGTGCTCATCATCGCTAGATGGTTGCTTCGACATGTCGCTGAGCGTAGCAAATCTGAAATGAATATTTAAATAGTATTTGCCTTAAGTAAACTAATTCTATTTACGTACTTTGGTTTATTAGTACCGGCCTTTGGCGGAGCAGTTGCCGTAGCAGCTGATGGAGCTGGGACGCTTTTTGCTGCTGGGGCTGCAGCGGCAGCGGCAGCTGCAGCAACGTTGACGTTGGCGCCGACGCTGGCAGAGGTCGTAGTTGTTACCGGCGCCGTTGTTGGATTATTCGGCTGGCTCACTACAGTTGGAGTGGCTGGTAAATCGGTCTGTGTGCTCCAGTAGTTGCCCAGCGCTTGCTGCAACACACGTACACGTACAACAATAAAGCACATCATTTTTTTACACTTCTTTGTTAAATATTTGCACTGCAAAAATTTACCTCAATGTCCCAGTCGCAGCTGGATAGGTAGAAACGGGCAACGTTTTCATCGGTACCAGTGATTTCAATGAATTGTGCAGTTAGATCGCCGCGAGCGGCCATTTTGTACAATGCTTTTACTTAATTTTTTCTGTTTAAACAAAATAAATTAATAAGTGTCTAGTGAACGATAATGATAGACAAAAAATTAGTGTGACTCTAAAGTTTATTTTTGGCACAGTGTGACCCTATCGAATTCGAGCGAATATGCCAAAAAAAAAAACCAAACAGGGTTGCTTTTCATCGATATTTTTGTCGGCTGCTATCGAAAGTATTACAGTGGCAACGCTGCTTGGCGGGCATTTCAAATAAATATACACACGATTTAAAGTTTTTCGTTTTAACATTTACATTTTATTAAATAGTAACTAAATAACAATATAACTAATATAAAGCGGAGTATCCATATAGCATAACATCACCCACCGTTTTTTGCGTATTAAAAGTACAAAAGGTACATGCTTTTATTTAGTTCGATTTTGAGTCCTGAAAATATAAATTGATGCATACAAATAAATAAAAACAAACAATTAAATACAATAGTTTACAAAATTTATCAGCATTGAGTCTGTTCTGTGAATATATCCATAGGCATATTTAAATATACTTAATCATCTAGTTAATTAGTAGAAAGCAAGCCCAACGAGTTAGAAATTAATGCTACTCCAAATATGTTTCCAAAAATATATTTAATAATTATATTAAATATATTTTTTTAATAATATATATGTATATGTATATATATATTAATAACTGTCCACTGGCTGATGAAGGTGCAACACGATTTTTAAGTCCGCCATTTGATGGGCATACAAAAGTTCTAACGCAACAGCTTGCCCTAGAATATTTGGGATATGATTTATGAATTCGGATTGGAATAGGAATTTGTAGCAGTTGTTGTTGTTGTTGTAGTGCAATGAGTTGGTTGTGCATGATGTACATGTAAAATGAAAGACATTAATAGGTGTACCAGCAAATGACATTGGCCTAGTTAACATGTACCTTTCTTACCTGCAGATAATAGTTGGTCAAAAAGGTGAGACCAATGCCCAAACCGAGTGCCAAAACATGCGTCAAATAGAAATTGGGCAGAGGTCGACGTTTGCGCAAAAGGAATGAAAGAAGCGAAGCCTTGCGATCCGAATACGGCGGATAGCGAGCACTACAAAAGAAGATACAGATCAAGTTATAGATATATAAATATATATAGTAGTTAGTATATAGCTATACTAACGAGGCCATCTTTTCGCCAAGCAATGCCAGATTCTTGCCCAGGCAGGATTTCTTGTGTGTGAACGTATCGAAGCCATATTTGCCATGATAGCTGCCCATGCCGCTCATGCCGACGCCGCCAAAAGGCAGGGTATCAACTGTGAATGCAAATTTAATATAAACATATGGAAGTTTCAAGTAATATTATATGTATAAGCAGCATACGAGGCTGGTTTAAGAAATTTATATCAATAAATTGAAATGAAGCTTAGAGAATGAGAGAGAGAGAGATAGATTATAGAATTTATTTATTTATTGGGGGAAAAAGAAAACATGAAAATGAAAAATAATTCATTTAAATAAATTTGAATTTTTTGCTAATAAAAAATAGTTTGTTTAAATGAATATTTAAATTTCTATTAGTAAAAAACTCATTTAAATTAATATACTTTTTTTATTGACAAAAACTAATTGATTTAATTGCTTATGAATTTTTTGTTAGCTTGCAAATTTCCCAAACCAACCTCGTATTTAAATTAGTGTTAGTTCAGATATATATGTATATATATATATATATATGCATATATATTGCTATTTAGCTATACTATATCTAGTTTTATTTGCACACCAAACACCAGTTGTTAATTAAATATTCGCACTTAGCCAACAAATTGCTTAATTTAAAGACAAAAAAAAAATCAGAAACATATTTACATAATATACAAAAACCAATTCCAATACGAATAAAAAAATTGTTAATCAAAAATACGCAATAAACATTTTGTGCTGTACTTAGGTGCTGTGGGTGTGTGGCAGGGTATTTGTGTCTCGGTGTTCAGTTGAGTCAAACAAATTTTGATATCAAAAATAAAAAATTAAATTTTGCTGCAAAATTTGGAAAGTTTCTAGTGAACGGGCTACATTCAAAGTGCATAAACGAATTGAAATACAAATTTAAGAAAAATAATAATAATAAGAATGTAAAGCTATATCTACTATATGTGTATATATATACCTCCGACATGCATTATAGTTTCGTTGCTGCAGAATCCGCCGCTTGTTGTGTTCTTCTTGAACTCTTTGATTAGCTTTGGTGAGTTCGAGAAAACGTAGATCACCAAAGGTTTCTCTCTATTCAAAAACAATTAAACATAAAGTGCTACAGATATTTGGATATGTAATGGTCAAAGATACTAACAAAGTTGATCGAACAAATACGGGAACAAATAGTCTAAATTATATGAATTTGATGAATTACAAAGTTGAATGATCAAAATGTATTTAAAGTTAACAAAAGAACATTAAACAATAAAAATTCCATTTTAAAAATAATTGTATGCTGATTTCTAATTCATATCAAAATGATTTAGAATCTAAATTGGCCTTGATAATATCGAAAAATAATAAATAAACTAAAAAGGACTTTTAAGATACAAAACTTTCATTTGAAATGTGTTTAGATGAGTATGAATTGAATTCGACAGATTTATTTAATCAGCAGCGACGGCAAAGAGTGAAAACAAAGTGGTTCGATTGAGCGTTCATTCTAGAGAGTAAAGTATCGAGTACAATAGTTGTACAGGGTTGCCAGACTGTACGTTTGTCTATTCAAATGCTAACTGGCATTGCACTTCTACAACAGACATAAAACCAATTGTCAGCTATTTTAAGCCAGAAAATCGAAAAGTTTATAGAGTAATTGGAATCTAATTTGCGTTTAGCTTAGAATATTTACGCTACTTCAGCTTTTCTTCAAATTATTGTTTGATTTTAATAAAGGTACAAAGAGATAAGAAATACTATTTCGGGTACAAAACTTATTGATAAAAAAATATAACAGAATATATAATAAAAAAATAAAAAATATAAAAAAAGATTACTTTTACTTTACTTTAGTAAAATATTAATATATACAACTTATAGGAACAACATAGAGAACACACAACGCTAAGAAACATTTTTAGAAATATTTAAAGTTTATATATAAAAAAAAAAAAAAAAAACAATTTTTATAAGCAAAAAACCGTCACCAGATTTCCTTTTTAAAACTATTTACAAATCTCTTAAATAAAAAACAAAAAACCGAGCAGGCATTAAAGAGGACAACAGAGTAAAGGACGAGGGGCAACCGCAACCTTAATAAACTATTGTTGATAGCAAAGAGAACGGAGCTAGCGCTTAGTTGGAAGTAGAGTAGAGTTAAGTAGGGGCTTCAGGCATCGTAATATACAGATTTGCTTATATACATGTATTTATATATACATATATGAATAACCGCAGCCATTAAATTCAAATTGCGCAATTGCATCCATGTTTGAGCTTGGATCTTGGATCTTACCGGCATAATGCATGATCGTATCGTTCACGCACATTCCGCCCGATTGTGTGCCATTGACAAATAGGTCGAGCACCTCATTTTCCGACGTGAAAATATACATGACGAGCGGATTTTCTCTAATAATTTTTGCATTGTTTTTTATTTTTTTGTTTTGTTTCAATTGTTAAATCCATCAGATATAGAAATAATATTATATAAAAAATCGGAGGCAATCAAAATTCGTGTGTGACAAATGCAAAGAACAAATGATAAAATGAGAAATTCACATTTAAGCACGTTCAGCTCGACGCACAGACAGTCTTACCTGGCATTGATGAACTTAATTGCATCATAGGCATTCTCTACAGTGAAGATGGGCAAGATTGGGCCAAAGATCTCCTCCTCCATAACGGGATCATTGGGCTTAACGTCAACTAGAATTGTTGGCTCTATAAAACGCTCGCTGGCATCGAATTTGCCGCCAAGTGCAATGCGTCCGGCTTTCATCAAGCCCAACAGACGTCTGCAATGAGGCGTATTATTAATACAGGGTATTCGCTATACAGTGTATGTGAAATATGTTTCAAGTTACTGGAAATTGTTTTGATTGATGACGCGACTCAGATCGGGACTGCTCTGTATGTTGTCGCCGTACCACTCCTTGAGCACCTCCTTGGCCTCCACAATGAACTTCTGTTCCATTTCCTTGGAGCAGAGTATATAATCGGGAGCGATGCACGTCTGTCCACAATTGATTAGCTTGCCCCATAAAATTCGCTTCACAGCTGTGCGCAGCTCAACCGATTTGTCTATATAGCAGGGGCTGTCAAATGAGAAGTCGAGTTCGTTAATGATCTTTTGAGTAAATATATTATATTGTAGATTTAACGAACCTCTTGCCACCCAGCTCCAAAGTTGTTGGCGTTAAATGCTTATTGGCAGCTGCATGCACGATTTTGCCTACGCGCGTGCTGCCCGTGTAGAAAATGTAATCGAAGCGTTGATTCAGAAGCTCAGCTGTTTCGCTCGGTCCACCACAGACGACGGGATAGCAGTCCTATAAATAGGTTTTACAATCTAAGTCACTTGACTCTCATAAATTGAATATCTTAGAAACTATAAATCCTAAGTATCAGAACTTTAGATCAGAAATACGAAACCGAGAGGGTTAAGAGAAAAGACAGAGGCAGTTAGACAATTCATCTATTAAGACTTGCGGCTAATCTACACGAATTAGCAATCCTTAATGACTATTACAATATAATTAACTAAGAAACTATTGAAACTATTGACTAGATTGCTGCCTATTGGGTATGCTAATACTGCATTCATAAATTAGCTAAGGATTTGAATTCAGACAGATTCGTTATTTACATGTCTGAATAACTACGCCACAAGGGCAACACATCATATCATCTAGAGCTTTAGAGTCTCAACTAACTTATGCATATGTAAACCAGTTAGATAACACATCTATAGAGATTTTTCCTACACAGATCTTTCAATGCAAGATACTCGACTTAAAAATTTACATATCTTGTCTAATGGGATTATAACAAGACTATTTAACAGGCCTTTAGTTAAGACACTACTACACTCAACTTGCAAGTGATAGGAGGCCGAAGATACTCCTTGATCACTTATCTAAATGCCTAAATCACTTATGGAACTTAACCCTTTCTGTAGAGCTTAACGTTCTAATACTAAGTTAGTTAATTTATAAACTTAGATTATCCAGCTGTTGCTCTGTCTTTCACGCACATTATCCAGATATTTGGGTAGAGTCTCTGCTATGAACTTAGCGCAATTGCCCGCAATTTCACTTGGCTTGAGGATCACGCAGTTGCCACTTGCAATGGCAGCTGCGACGGGCACCAGCAGCAGCTGCAGCGGATAGTTCCAGGCGCCAATCACCAGCACAACTCCGAACGGATCATTGTAGATCTGCACATCATCCAGCATGTTGACAAACGATTTGTCTGGCTACAAATAGAAAAACAATTTCAATTAAAAGTTTTTGATTTAGCTTATTCTTTTACATATTCATCAGCAAATACGCACCTTCTCTGGCTTAACCCAATCGTCCAGGTGATAGAGTATGTGCTTGATGTCGTTCTTCATAAACTCCGTTTCGACGATCAAACTTTCCTGTTTGGGTCGTCGCAGATCCGCCTCCAGGGCGCTGATAATCTCATTCTCATGCTCCTCATAGCAGCGCAGCAAGTTTTCCAATTGTTTGCGTCTAATTTGCGGTAGATTAATTGATAAGATGTTAGTTATACGAGTGGCAGATTGAGAGTGGGTATGCTAAACGAGTAGATACCCTGTTGATACTTAAACAACTAAGACTAGCCTTCAAATGGGTCTATGCCATAAAAGTCTAGAGCTCTAATGGAATTTCTTTCCCTTTTTTTGTGTAGTAAACCAAGTGTTGGTATGCTCGACAAGTAGATAAAATGAACAAATTTTTGTTTTCAATAACTTTACTTTCATTTTGAAGATCTTTGAGTTTCATAGCTGAAATATATATAATCACAGGGTATTCAATTATTCAGTTGCAGGGTATAGCAATTAGCTGTGTCAACTACTCTTTGCTTTCTACAGGGTATAACATTAGGCCAAACCAATTTGAAAGTCGAGTTGAGTTTATTTATACAAAAAATCAAACGTTTTAATTGGAATTTTTTATAGCTGCAGCTACATAGTTTACAGGGTATTTAGATTGTTATTTACAGAACTTGTTTGCTTGAAGTTGCTCCAGGCACTAATTATACGGAATTAGCAAAACTAATAACAATTCGTGCGCGCTTTGATCTATAATATCGTAAAAGCTACGATAGATTAAACTCGCATGCGATGTTTGTTAAGCAACAGCAACAGCAACAACAACAGCAGCAACAACAACAACTACAACTACAATATCAAGAGCTATAGCAATAGCAACAGCTATGACACTAGCAATATCAAGTACTGCCAATCAATGTGCCCAAGGTCAATGCTAAAACTCAATAATCTTCATATTTATGCAAAGCTTTTTTTCTTTGTGTCTCACAAAATGAATCGACAACTTGTATATGACGCAACAGAAAACTATATCAGCCGCTAGCTGACCAATATTTGAATTCATATATATATATATATATATATATATATTTATATAAATGTATACATGGATATCTAACCATAGCTAAATATCGAGTTAGAACTGCCAAACAGGTTCGCCTGCTGCAGCACTCATAGTTGATCTAAAAAAAAAAAGAGAATTTAAAGGCTAGCCACATATAACTTAGTCGAATTCTACATAATATAGTGTGTAAACGAGGCGAGTCTAAGCAGTTGTCAGACATAATAACAGAAGTTGCAAACATGGAGTAATTGAAGTCAATTAAATTTACAGCTGTGTTCATAAAAATAGTAGTGCGACTGAAACGTTGGACTGAAATATTGAGAAAGCAATTTGAAACGAGTAGTAAAACTAACACATTTATTTATATATCTATATACATATTATTATTAAAAATGTATAATGTTCATCAGAAAATTGTGCTCTGCAACATTTCAGCTGCACTACTATTTTTATGAACATAATGCCCCTTCGGGGCAACTGCATTCCGCACATATATCATTTATATTTATGCTAATTAGTCTAAGCCTAGACATTTCCTACAGCACCAAGACATTTGCTGCATTCACAGTACACAAAAGCTATACTTGATATCATTAAAGAGCGGGATATCATAAGAGCACATACTGAAAATAAGACTAAATTCTTCTAGCATTATTTATTTCATTTGGATTTTTATTCTGTATAAAGATATATATATATATATATAATCTGAATATATAATAAGTTACTAGAATAATATCAATATAAATATAAATAGATTTCCTAGCTTTAAGACTCGTTTAACGCCTTGCAAAAAAGGTTCAAAGTTTGATTTATAAAAAACAAATCATTTATAAGTCAAACAGAACAAACACACCCTATATACAGACATATATATATATATATATATATATATATATATATATATATATATATATATATATATATATATATATATATACAAGATTAACTGAATGCCTAATCAGGGTCAAGTTCAGCTGCAATTGTATCTGCACTTGTACAGCAAGTTCCGAAGTTACATTCCGATTATAGCAAAAAATTGTTATTAGATACATATATACATATGTACATCAAATACATACATGCATACATATATATGCACATATATGATTGCTGTGCATATCAATGAAGCAATTATAGAGCCATGATGTGGCACATACTCCGATATTCACTATATTCAATACCTGGCCAATGCTTTAAGGCGAATTGATATACACAAATATACCTTTATATGTATTTAAGCTTAGATATTTCTATGCAGAAGTAGAAGAGGCAAGACAGATAAAAAAAAAAAAAAAAAAAAAAAACAAAGCCAAACGCAGAATTCTCGGACACGTTTCCTCACCGTTTTGTTTGAACAAGAAAAAGATCATGAAATTAAATGGCTATCGGCCTTGACGAGGGGGGCCACAGACGCATGTCTATACGAACGAACGAACGAACGAACGAACGTCCGCACTTCCGTTTCACACTTTGAGCTTCAAAAAATGCTATATATAAACATATATACATATACATATACATATATATACTATATATGGACACATCAGTTTTTGTCTATTAACATATCAATAATTTGCCTATACATAGAGACATACCTGCATAGTATGTGTGTGTATTTGGATAACGTATCTAAATGCTACAGCTACTAGGCTCGTTAATTGAGCTGTTCTAAATTAATGCTTCAATGCATGCCAAGTGCTAAAATAAAAACTAAAAAAAGCCAACAACAACAACAATAACAACAACAGAGAGTAGATCAAAGATCGTCGCCTGCTTAACATTGCGTAAATTGTGTAAATTTATGCAAATAAAGGTAAAAGCCCTTACCATATGTACGAAAAATAAGAACAAGCCAAAGATCACAATGAAGAGAATAAGGCGAAGGTGTTTGTAAAGGCGTATTTAAAGTAAAATTACAGTGCAAATTGGACTCGATGTACCTATTGAAGAGGTACTAATACAATAGGTACAAATGAACCCATTAGTGATGTACTAAATATATGCGGCTATTCAAGTGCTCTATATATGTATGTATATTTAACTATTCAAATGTACTAATTAAGGATAGTAAATACCGTTAAATACCCGGCCATTTTGAATCAATATCTCTTTTGGTATAGTACTCAATAATTTTATAAAGAGAAGCTGGCGCTCTTCACCAATTCATTAAACTGCTCCAACAGTCAATTCGATAAAAACCATATCCCAACTCCTTTACAACTTCAAGTTATCGATAGTACATGTTAGTTGCTTAACATCAGTAAACACTGCATATTTCAACACCCAACTTCTTTTTAGCACATCGCAATTTTTGGCAAATTGGCGAAATATCGATAATTCACACAACTTGCGCAATATCAATAAATACTCATATCTAACAGCAATTTTTTTTTAGCATAGCTCAAACAATTTTATATAAAATATGACTTACGAAATGCTACAGGGTAGTGCCTAATCGATCCCTATCTATATGCTAGTTGCACACAGTTTTCTTGACATTTCAGTTGTGCTATATAAATAGTTATCTACATTTCTTATCAGAGCAAAACGCCTCAGACATCAAACAAACACAAAGTTCAAGTGAACGAGTTCAAAAGCTCATTTCTTTGTACTGTGATCTAAAGATACAGTCCATAGCAACTATCTGTATGGGTGTATTGTTGTGTGCGTGTGCGTGTGCGTGTTCGCTTGTTAATCTCAACTGCACACATACAACCGCACATACAGACATATGTATGTTGTATGTAGTAATCATTATTATTGTGTTACTTCTTTTTCTTTTGTTTGTTAAAGACGCCGCCGAAAAAAGCAGCTGCAACAGTTGTTGTTATTGTGTATTTTACATTACATGAGCAGCCATAACGCAAAAGCTGATGACCTGTTTAACTACATGTACTAACTGAAAACCGTTGCTTTGGGCTTTAATTACAGTTACTTACCGAAAGCTTACGTTCCTTGTCTTGCCGCTGGCGAATGCGAGGCGAGCGCGCTGCAATATCTGCGCCGTGTCCATCGCAATTGTTGTTGTTGTTGTTGTTGTTGTAGTAGTAGTAGTGATGGCGGTTTTTCACATTCGCAATGGATCAGGTCGTGTAACAGACACACACACATACACGCACACAAGCACAAATATGCACGTATATAGGAAGATAACGAAAAGCGAAATTGAAAATAAAAAATAAACGAACAAAATCAAATAAAATCAAACGAAAAGAAGGCTTAATGTATGTTACGTGCGCAAATGTACGTTAATAATTGTTGTTTTTTTTTTTGTTATTATTATTGTTATTATTATTGCTCTCCTTGTTGTGATTGTTTTTGTTGTTGTTGTTGTTGTAGTGCTCGCATTAAATTGCATGCGGCATCTACTACATTAAGTAACTTTTGTTTATTTGCAACTCGGCAACACTCACATCATCGAAATTTGCCATTATATCAGCCTGTGCAGGAGCGTTAACGGGAGCGGTAGCGGTGGCGGGCGCGGCGTTGTTTTCGCTTTCTGTTGTTTCTGCTTCTGCGGAATAAAAGAAGAAACACACACACATACACAACACACGCAAGAATTAGAAAAACTTTGTTTACACTTCGTTCCACTGGAACTGACTTGCACATTCACTTATACATATACATATTTATATTACTTTTGCTGGAAGGAGACAGAAGCGCAGCAGCTATGGCAATGGGGCGTTAATACAAGCAATTAATTGACAAAAAAAATAACTATGTTTGTACACACGCACACACAGAGAGAGAGAGAGAAAGATAACGCGCACACCGGAAAAAAGCACGACCGACGACGTTCGCGACGACGAGAAGATTGAAATTGAAATGGCGAGCAGTTGACGACTAAGCGACAGCCGCCGTGCGAGCTGAGAGCTGCGGGCTGCTTTTAATTGTATTCAGTTCTTAAACCCGTTTCGAAAAATCAAACACCGCATGCCAAACTAGCTTAACACAAAATGTTAACAAAGCCATACGAATCGGACACCGCTGAGTGAACGCTAAAACAGCTGTTTGCAATGAACGCACACAAGCGATGGTATCGAATACGATTACTGTGTGCCAAAATACGATAATTTCCTTTGGCTTGTTATCGATAATGCAAAAACATATCAAATTTCAAATGTAGTCTACATAAAAAAACGTTACTTTACTTTAAATTATTTATGAATAACTTTTACCTCAGCTAGACAAGTGTAGCAGCATGAATGCCGTGTACTACTGAAACCAATATACGATTGCACGTTGCTCTATACTGAGCTTATCAGTTTTCAATATGCTATAAAAACCTACATATATTTGTTTGGCAATAAACCCGCGCCTAATCTTTCTTACAATCAGTTGAAATTCTATATTAAAATGAACAAATGTTATAAGCGATTAGCCGCATGGCTTGTTAAAATAGACCTCCAGCCATGGCGTACAGCTGTACTATCCAAAAAAAAAAAAAAATATGTATTTATATGTGCCGACTAATGATGATGCGGGATTTGTTGGCAAACCCAGCAGTCAGCATGATGTGACAACTCCAGCCGCATTAACATTGACCTTTACTTACCAATATTAATGATTGTCGTGCCATCGTCTGCATTTAAATTGAATGAAAAGAGACAATATTTAATTTCAAGCATTTCTAGAATTATTTAGAGACTTACCAATTGTTGAGTTTTTCACATAAATTTCTGGAATGGCTTCCTTTGGTTCATTTTTATTGGAATCCATGTTGTCTATATATTGTTTAATATTGGTTGATAAATCTGATTTTTGCAGATACTTAAAAAACAATATTTAATTATTATTTATTTATTTTTTATATATTTTCTATACTAATATTATTAATACATTTCCCTTAAAAATGCATATGTTTTTAGTTATTTTATTTATTTATTTTTAACTTTTATACTTTCTATTATAATTAGCTTTAACTTTGGAGCCAACTTGGCGCAATTAGATCTGGAATCTCTACCACCTGGTGCAACTCTCTCACGGACCATTAGCAGATGTTTTGCATTCTCTCTGCATTATTCATTGCATAATTGTCCTTTGGCAGTCTCATTTTCTGTTTTCTGTTTTTTGTTTTCCTTTTTCTTTTTGCGCAGAGAACAATTAACACATTTAATTAATTGAATTTATCGCCGTTCGATCCGCGGGCCAAAAGCTCCACACGAAAAACTTGGACAAATGCACTTGACCTTATATGGGCTAAGTTAACACCCCATCGTAAATGGTTTCATGGTCACAGCCCATTTTAAACGTATGCCTATTGCATCACATACAGGTGTGCATATGTACATATGCAGGCGAGGGTGGTTAGAAAAGTTGTCGTATTTAGAAATTACACTACTATTTCTATGCTCTTTCCTAATCATATTCTGGTCAAACCATTTTTATATGTTTTTATGCTGATATGTGCGAGAGTGGTTTGAGAAGTTATTCGTAGTTAAATAAATAAATTTTGTATTTTACTTTGGTTTTTTTTTTATTCTTTTAATTTTTAACTATAAAACTATGTTTACATATTTATTTTGATAGAAACGAGGGCAGTCTAAGCAAGTTGCGACCTGGTAAAAAGAAATATTTACATATTTTTTAAATTTGCCAATTGTTCAGACCACCCTCGCAAATGCATATGAAATACACCATAATTGATACCTAATTAGGGGTAGTCTGAGCACTTTACATATTCGTGTTCCATTGATCGACTGCAACTTTTCTATGTTGGATGACTTTTCTGGCTACCCTCGCCTCCGTATATTACATATGCATATTTATGCGTTACACGTCGCTTTTCCACTCATTCCCAGTGCGACATTGTGGGTCGTCGACACTGGATCACGTTTTCAGCGCTTCAATCCGACTCACTTCGATTCGATTCGATTCAATAATACTTAATTACCAGTTTGCAGCTCAGTCAAATGTTGTTTTCGCTTTCATCCGAGCTGCTTACAGCATTCAGTTAGTTGGGTCATTTATCAGAGATATAATTACATCTTAATATATCCAGTTATTATGCATTTTTAATTGAAATGCATAATTAAATCAAATTTGCCTCAATTGCACTCTAAGCTAGGCTGTTAAGCAGCGAGTGGACTTAGAACGATGGCGACTCTAAGGCAAGGCAAGGCAAGGCAAGGCAAGGCTAGGTCGGGCGCGGGTTGCGTTCAAGGCCAGTGACAACAGACATTAGAGAGCATATTAAGTTTTTAATTCTATTTAATATATTTTTTTATATATTTTTAATATCTAAATATTTAAATCAGCTTAACATTAGGTTTATAGCAGTTGAGGTTTAACATATGTATAAGTGTTTTGCATTCCAGTGAAAATGATCTTTAGGTAAATTTATGCAGCAGGCAGAATAGCTGGCTTTATTGCTTGTACTATATATCTATACTCACACATCAAAAGCAAAAACCGAGTCGATTTACGCCTTTACGTATGTAAGAGTATAAGAGCATAAGGAGTAATAGTAGTATAAGAGTACAACAGTATACGATTATGAGCGTAAAATAGTACAGGAGTATAAGAGTCTCAACATAGAAGACTACAAGAGTACAACCGTATAAGACTACAAAAGTATAAGGCTATAATAAAAGTGGAGTATAAGCGTATAATAGTTAAGTAGTATACGACTTGAAAAGAATGAGCCTAGAAGAGTATAAGAATACAAGTGTGTAGGGGTAAAGGCATAAACGGGGATGAGTGTAAAGAGAATAGAGAGATTATAGTAGTATGAGAGTATTACTTTTGAAGTTTAGCAGCTAAAGAGGAACAGCGATGAGCAGTACAAGAGTATAAGAGTCCAAGACTTGATATACGTATACGAGTAAAAGAGTATGCGCATAGGAGTATAAGAATATTAGAGTATGAGCATAAGAGTACGCGTATAACATTGCAAGGGTAGAAGAACTCAAGAGTATAAGACGAAAGTATATAAGAGTATAACACTATTGGCCTATATTAATGCAAGAGTATAAGCTCATGCGACTAGAAGCGTATAAGAGTATTCAAGTGCATAGCTCTGGCGCATACGTCCACCTCCTCACACCTTTTATGGCTATAGCTATGGCTATAGCCATCGCATTCTAAGTTTTTTCTATAAACAATCGATCAGTTTCTTCATTCTCTTGCAATCGACTTAAATCGATATTGAACTTCAGTTAGTTGAGCCTATCTCTCGCAACAGCAAATGTTGTATAAGACTTCCACTCATGTATTCCACTTTATGGCGAATTGCAGGGTATCTACAGTTCAGGCACAAGCAACTAGAGCTATATACATACATTTATAGAAGATTCAGTCTTTTTTAATATTTTGATATTTTTTAAATAGTTTTTTTTAAAAGAAATTTAAATTAAAAATAATTTAAAATAATTTTCGAAACTTTTTTTGCTCGAACTTTTTGTGTTTTTATGGAGCTAAAACTTGGTTTTTTTTTTTGGATGTGTTCTCAACATTTAAATCCAAACATCCCCGGCAATCTCTTACTGTAATCTAGGCACTCGAGCTTCGTTTTTTATTTGCGTATTTTTTTAAATTTATAAACCTTTTATGAAACACTTATCGCGTCGCGTCGCGTCGCACCGGCTAATGTAGCCAATCGCCAATTGTGCACTGAGCTGCGAGCTGCGAGCTGCGAGCGGCGCGCTGCTCGCTCCAAGCGTGTGGCCTGCCGTTCAGTGTTTCGCACTGTCCGCTGGATTACGAGTTTTGCTTTAATTACAAACAAAAGTCGCCTCCACTTCTTCGATTTCGTATGCACCACCTGTCGTCCAGCTCTGATGAAATTTCAAATTTCAAATCTTTTGGCCAATTCAAACTGAAATTGAAACTGCAGAGCAAAATGTACTTAGACCGTAAACGATATGTATACGATATATGTATACGATATATATGCCTGCGATATATACGCACTCTCTACATATATATATATATATATAGCTGTATATATAGAGTTACATTTCTTGTTTAGCTTCAATCGTTGCAGCGTTCAAGACACGTCTGAGCCTTCAATTTAGCTGGCGCTTTGGTTTAGGCTTGGCTTTTGGTCACTTTTCAATCAAATTTGTTGTATACCCAGTGACAATCTGCAAGTGGGGTATATTGGTTCTTGTGCATGGATATATTAGAGATATATTTGTACTCGATCACATATATATATATATATAGATATATAAGCTTGAGCTGACTCAATCTTTTCATTGGCATTCGTCCATCCATCTAACTATACGTTCATCTTTATCTTTATCTCCCTCTTTATGTTCGTCTATCTGTCTGCATGTTTATATCTATGTCCATTCCTCTGCCCCTTCATACTTCCTTCTACTTTTGCTTCTATTTGAACTCATTGAACTCGAATACTACAAAAGCTAGAAGCTTGACATTTTATACATATATTCAGGTAAACTATACGCTCTATGCATCTATAATTTTCATTTCATATCTTAACCCATTTCCAAAATGTTGATAAATATCGATTTTCTCATTTTATTTATCCGCATAACTCGAGAACTATAAAAGCTAGAGTTGCCATATTCTATATGTAACATCTCGTAAGCAATACTTTGATTATACACAATTCCTTTTTTGGATACATTGACTCAAACTCAAAGAATTAGCTAAAAAAAAACTCATTTCCCATAGTCCAATTTGCAGATTTGGTATATTTTGCATACTATATATAATATATAATGACAGCTCCAGTCCTAGGGTATCTCTTAGTCAGTCTCAATGCAACCTTTCACTTTTACTTGTTTATTTGTCGGTGCACTCGCTTGGACAAACAACATTGTTTCGCATCGTTGTTTCACTTCCATTTACTATAATTGGTTAAGCAGCTGATTTTGAAACCCAAAAACCTGATTTCTAGGGAAATATTTTAAAAATATTTATATATAGCTATATAACTATAACTACAAATCTATATATATTTGGATATATCTATATATATAATAAATTCTTCAAACAAAACAAACTCCAATGTGCTTGATTGATGACCTGCCTCATGCGCTTTTGCTGCCTTTTTAAACACACTTTGCGCATTATTTCATATAAAATATGCAAAGCTGATTTGGTCGAAGTTCAAATACCCTATAATAAAGTTGCATGAAAAGCAGACAGAAAAGTTATTCAAAATTATGATCAACTTAAATATATAAACCACAAAATTTACATGTTTAGCAGAACGACTTCTAAATGCCCTAAGAAAATCTACGTTAAGCACAGTTCATGGAGAAACTTGAGCGAAAACATTCAAATTTACTTAAATTTCAATAAAACTTCAAATATTTTAAAATCTTTGCTAGAACGAAGTCTAAATACCCTAACAGTTCAAGACACTTGATGACTTAAAAATTAAGTTCGACTTCAAAATATCTTAAGACTCAGTTCTAAAATATGTCGAATTAAGTGAAG
>JAWNON010000127.1:40000-185000 GCA_035045945.1 Drosophila anceps | reverse complement strand
TGTGAAAGTCTTATTTGCTGTGTCGAGTGTGTCGAGTATGTCAAGTGTGTCGCAGCTCCTACAATCAATTCCAATGATAATAAATTTAATTTTTGCTGCACACACGACTCATGCAATGTAGGAGCGATGCTAAATTGAAACGTTCCACACGTACGACTAAAACTATCACTAGCCGAGTGTGACTATGACTATGGATTAGCAGTCAGCAGGATGTGCCATGTACTCTTTCTTCTCTTCTCTTCTTTTTTTACTGCTTGCTTCCCTTTTGCTCTATGGGTGCCTACTCTATGTGCGCTGCTAAACACAATTCTCGTTGCGGTGTCGAAGGCAAAACTTTTGCTTTTTCCGTTACAAAAGTTTTCCTTTAGAAAATTTTGCGCTTTTGTACTGGAAAACTGGCAACAGCAGCATCAGCACGTGTGGTCCGTCTATGGGCTACCACTGACACCCACCACCCATCCATATCACCCACTCATCGACTCTCAGTCGGTGCCATCAACACTTGCTCATGAGCCCTGAAACGTGTTTGCCATTTGCGAACAGTTTTTTCCTCGCCTTCCTACGGCTCACTGGCTAAACTAACCTCAATTATTTGTCATTCAATACGATTATGGGCAGGCAGCCTGGTTACTGGTTACTGGTATTTGACAATTGCGTTTGCCATTATGCGCGTTGCATACTGAACGCCTATGTGAAGTAGCCGCGAGCCCAAAGACTTTTCTTTGCATGCCACACAATGGCATTGAAGACTAAGAAAACAAACTTGAGGCGCTGCGCTTTATGTCGGAATCCCCTATAGAGGGCGGCAAACATGCTTTATTATTCCATTAAAGTAATATCATACCCAGCTTTACTACCTTTTTATTCAATTTTTATTGGCTTCTTTTTTCTTCTTTAATTCGTCTAAAGTCTCCTTCTTGACTAATATTTTTTGGCGCTTGCAGTTGAAGTTCACAGAGAAACTCACTAAAGTTCAATTAAAAGTTAGCAAGCAGCGTTGTCGTTACCATCAGAGCAGTCACAGACATGCTTTTCTGCTTTAAAACTCCGTATATAAGTAATTATTTTTTAATTCCAAACAGCCGCGCCTATGCAGTTGATTGTGAATTCTAATGGATATTAGTTTTTATACTTTTTGTGTATCCCGAATAATTGGCCGTTTCGTACCCTTACAACATTTTTGACTGCAGGCTTTAAAATGACCCTAATATTAATATTTTTTAATACAATATTTTCCATTTGAGTTGCTTAACCAGCCATGTATAGTTATTTGTGCTACTTATGAAGTGTTTGTTTTGTTGTTTGCTACTGAGTGCGTTGACCATTAATTGAATTTTAATGTGAACTTTATTGGCCTTTGATGCCCCTCACACCACAGTTGCAAGGCAAGTTTTCAGTATCGTCTCCTCTTTCAGCACTTGCTTCCTCCTGAACTTTATGTCGTCCCCCTCTCAATGTCTGTCCACAAAGTTCTTGCAGCAACTACGCGCGAATGTCTTTATTATGCGTTTCCCGGTTGCCCTGTTCCCCTGTGTCCCGAAAAAACTTTAAGCACAACTTAATCAAAGTCAAGGAGCGCAAACGCGCGTGATAAAATTATTATTATTATGTGAGTATTTTGCAAATATGTGTGAAATTATCGTTTCCATGTATATATGCCAAAAGTTTACCTGCAAATCACCATTACAGGTACGCGGCTCGCATTTAACTGTGTTGTCGTTACTAATAGGCAACTTTTCCTTCATGTCGTGCATTGGACCGCCGACAACAGTGGCAACAGTAACGCCAACGACAACGGCAACAACACTCGAGCAAAACTTGACATTGCTCATATACTTACTAAATATAATACACAGTGAGAAAGAGGAGCGGGAGAAAAAGGGGTATGTCAAAAACGTGATGTTTTCCTCGCCATGCTGCCTAAAATGAATGCTATAAAAAATGCAGAACCAAGTAAAAAGTGCTGGGAATGAACTTTTATATAGAGAAGCTTGCATCTTAAGTTGTGTGTCGCTCCATATGCCAAGTATGGTCTGTGTATGAGTCTGTGTCTAAGTGCAGCCAAGGCAACGAATTTGACAGCCATTAATGTGAAGCCATCATTAAAACTGCACGAGAGAGTTGTACGAGATTTTGGGTTCAAGATGGCGGTGGTGCTGCTGCCGAATTTGATGGCTTTTGATTCATTAGAAAATCACTTCATGGCATTTAATATGCAAATTATAAGCACTAAAGTCTAAAGTCTGCCTTAACACACACACATACACACACACGGACACACACACACACACACACACACACACACACACACACACACACACACACACACACACACACACACCGCACACGCACACACACACACACACGCACACACACACACACACACACACACACACACACACACACACACACACACACACACACACACACACACACACACACACACACACACACACACACACACACACACACACACACACACACACACACACACACACACACACACACACACACACACACACACACACACACACACACACACACACACACACACACACGCACCACACACACACACACACACACACACACACACACACACACACACACACACACACCCCGACATGTATGCAGAGGAAGAGGCATCTCTAATGCCAAAGTGGCTGCAGCTTTTGAAGTTCCGCGCATAATTTTCTAATTAAGTTTCGTTAGCTTTTCTCCTTCTTGCACTTTGTGCGTTATTTTTTTGTTAATGCATTGACTTTTAAGTAGCTTGCCAAGATTAACTGACTTGGCTGCAAGTCAAAGCATAGTCACAAGCAGCGTCTCGCAAATGTCGTGAGTACTATTTCTGGATTTCAGCTTTTTTTTCTCTTGCATGCACTTTTAACAAGATTTTAATTTGAGCTCATTATGTTAAGCTGCTCAAAGGCGCATACCTTAGACAAAGGGCCATAAAATATGCATCAAAGGTGGACAAGGAGAAGCTTATATACCCACGTTTTCGAAACGTTTATGGACTTAAGCATAAGTATCCAAAGTATATTTACAGCAAGTTCGAATCGAATAAAATCATTGACATTTGCAACTGTGAAAATTGTCTATTTCCACATTAATTACAGTAATACTTAACTGGATAAGTTGCATATAGAATTTCAGGGAATGCAAGAAATTAGAGTAATTTATGTGTAAGCTTGTCATGTGTGTGTATAAGCTAGCGCATTAGTTAACATTGACGTCACGATTGCGTTACATTACCAACACGTTTTATTTAAATTTGCGCTGCCTTGATAATTATGATGTGCAGATGTCAGCTGCAGTCGAGCGTTGCTTTAATTATGTAGTCCGGCAGCCATGTCCGATTGTACGCACAGTTTAAGCTGGGTTTTTTCCACACTTTTCACAGCTATATATATGCAGCTTTTTATTGCATAGCGGCAGGCACTCATTAATTGCAAACCGTTTGCAATGTTCGCAGCTCGTTGAACGCTGCACGCTGCGTTTTTTTTGCGGCCTCTAACGAATTCATTTCATTTCCGCTGCATTCATTTGCACGTCACCAACACACACACATATACACACAGAGGCACAGACACTCATACATACAAAGACACATAGAGAGACATTGCGGTCGCAATTTCATTGGACTGTGGCCACAAGCTCTGGCCAGGACCATCATTTCAACGTTGCTACATCGTGCACACAAACTCGAACTTCAACGCGTTGATGATGACATTCCCAAAATGCAAAGTCCACATAGCATAGCGTAGAGAGCGAGCGATCGTCCAAGTACAACTGTGAATCTGAATCTGTAACGGAGCTTGGTGCTCTGAGTGCACACAGAGTCCGGTCCATAGTCCAGAGTCCAGTCCGACCCGTTCTGGCATTTCCGTGTCCCGTTCCGTTTCGCTGTGCGTTGTTAGAAAGCAACTTCCGAGGGTAATTAATTCGAGTACTCGTCGTCGTCGTCGTCGCATTCGTCGTCCTCGTTGTCTGTTTTAAACGACTTACAACTCGGATTACAATTAGACAAGCTGTTCGGTTTGTGATGCTGTTTTGCGCAAATAGTTGCCGCTGCTTTTTATGTTTTTCGCTTGCAAAATGAAAATTTGCATGTTGCCAGCTCTAATATCAACACCAACCACCAGGCCCACAGAACTTCGCATTTATTTACGCTGTGGTTTCATAGTTGCAACGTCAACGTCCCAATGACACTGGCTGAAATCGTTTTATAGATATGTATAAATTCAAGTTCATTTCGAAACAAACAAAACCCACTCTACTAGTGATCATTGCTGTGCAGCTGCTAAAAAGAAATGAGGTGTTTAAATATGCAATGAAACAATGAAACAGCTTTGGCAATCAACAGCTTAAATATTTAATATATAACAAGTTATTTATTTCATAAAAGAATTTTCTAAGATATATATATATAATATATATATATATATATATATATATATATATATATATATATATATATATATATATATATATATATATATATATATATATATATATATATATATATATATATATATCTTATATATATATATATATATTTTTATTTTTTTCAAACTTATAATAATTTAGGGCTTTTTTTAATCTTCGCTGATTGCCTTCGACAGAACATGTCCACATTATCTGTGTCCAAAGAAAAAAAGTATATAAGACGCATCAATCAAAAGCAAATCACAACACATAAAACTTCTCGCATTACCTCAACATGAGCGCAAATAAAAATAAACGTAGAAAGTTACGACAAAAATGGCGTAGCCAAATCTCATTAGACGAGGCAGGAAATCACAAAAAATATATATTGCCCACTTTAAAGAGCAATGCTTGCACTTCATCACATTTTTCGCCACATCTGGCCCACTTCCCCCCGCTACACAATAAAGAGACAAAATGTAACTAAACACCGAAAACACAGTCAGAGAGTGGCAACAAAATGGCTAAAACTTTAAATCATTCTTCAAAAGGCGCCTGACAGAATGGCAGAATGGCTGTGAGCCCTCGCCTTGAAGGGGATAGTGCAGGGTGTTATGCTGTCATAAAAAATTGTCTTGAGTATTAGTTTTGGTCTGTGACAAGGTGCCAGCCGGCGCTGACATTTATTCAGTGTCCACTCACTACTGCTGCATTTATGCTAGGGGCTTCTTATCTGTGCGTCCAGGTTGAGGTCCTAGCTCCGAAGTTCCGAGTTTCGTAGTCCCTCAGCTCGTCTGCCAGTGCACAACGAAATATTATTGTTGTAACTGCTCATGCTGCTGCTGTTGCTGTTGTCGCCCTTGTTGCTGTTGTTGCTGTTGTTGCTGTTGCTACCGCGGCTGATGTTTCCTCCTAATGACAAACGAAAATCAACAGTATGCAAAAGGTGGACGCTGGGAATCTAATATGCAAATCCGTTTTTTATTTTATACAATTATTCTTTCCCATTGTTTTTGTTTCGTGAGCACTCGAATACTCAGTATAAAAAAAAATATTTAAATGAAATATGAAAAGAGAAGCGCAATGATTCTTGAAGAATTAGCTAATTAACTAAAACTTGACTTTAACTATCTTGTGAAATGAAATTTAAGAGCGATATTCGCTTTTAATTCAATTAACCATCAAGTCTGAAAGAGTTCTATTTAGATGAACTGCAATTGTCAAATTCTCGGTGGAAGAAGGGAGCCCTGGACAGGGGCAGCTTAAGCCTTTTAAGAACATTTGACAATGGCATCTGAGGGGTAGGCAGTTAAAAGGAGCGAGGAAACTGTGCGCATCCATCATGCGACGGTGACATTTGCAACTGTCAAAAGTTTTCGTTGCTTGTCGCTAAATTTGCACTGATTGACAGAACGAAATGTTGACGCATATGCTACTTGTTTTAGTTGAAGATGGAGAGACGGAAATGTTATGCTAATGAGTTATTGTATGCATACTTATGCAACTGAATGTGTGGAGAAACTGCGACTGCATATGTCTTTGCGAATTGCCGACCTTTACTCTCTTGGGTGCAGAGTAAAGAAACAATTTCAGAAATTTTGCAAAAAGCAAACAATAGCAACCTCGACGTCGACATCGACATCGACATCAGTTGTCATAACAAATTCAGTCCGGACACGGACACTGAGACGTGATGGCACTTTGCGTTTTATACAAGTATTTTGTATATTTTAGGACATTTTTGCAGTTACTGAAACGGTATTTTGCATGTCCTTTTCAATTAAGGACTATATCATATCAAATACTAGAATTAATTGCTTTTGAGTGTAGTGAGAGAGAGAGAGAGAGAGAAAAAGAGAGAGAGAGAGAAAAAGAGAGAGAGAGAGAAAGAGAGAGTGAGAGACAGTACAATTTAAAATTGTTGACATTGAAAATATTTTCTGTTTCGCTAAGGCTTTAAGGTTTTTGCTGAAACATGTATGTACATCGAATAATCAGGCGGCTTGGAGAAAGACTTGCTCAATTCCACAAAGCACATATTTAGGTAAGCAATTTAGTACCGCATCTCATGCTGTGCGTCATTATTAATCAATGGCCGTTGGGGCTTGGGTTGATTAAATGGGAGCGTTAAAGCAGCTGCCACAGACATATGTATACTCACACCTATTGCTAACATTACTTTGTGTGCACTGTGTGTGTATAGTTTTGTAGCCGTCTCTAATCAGTGAATCATTTTATATTTGATTTATGAATGCCTTTGATTTGCTCCTCAGTCTCAAAGGCCTCCTGCTGTTTAATGAATTATGTATAGCGCTTAAAAAAATACGTTTCTTTTTGCTTTTTGCCATTGCCAAATTGCATCGGCGACTATTTGATTATACCTTTAAATCTAAAAAACAATTGATTCTGATCACATTGATAACGTAAGCTTTCTATAAATTAATATTGTTAGAACAGGCTAAAAAAGTACAGTAGAAATTTAAAAATTATTAAATAAATAATAATAAACATTTATAAGCACATATATATCAGGTAAATAAAATAAAAATTCTATTTAATAACAATTTACCACAAAAAGAAAATGTCAAATGAAAAGTTTCGTGTGTACATTTGGTGGAACTTTCATCTATTTATTTGCTAAGCTCGTTCATGTATGTGAAAAAGGATCAGCGGGATATATATATATATATATATATATATATATATATATATATATATATATATATATATATATATATATATATATATATATATATATATATATATATATATATATATATATATATATATATATATATATATATATATATATATATATATATATATATATATATAAATATATTGTGCACAGTAATAAATGCCACAATGGTAATGCCTACATTAAAGCGCAAGATATGATCTGAGAAAGTAGGGACTTTCAGCGACAGCAGCAGAGCTGTTCTAATGTCGTGGCTATGTCTTGGATTGCTGTCATGGCAGCTGCTTGTTTGTCGTCTGCATTTTGGTGACATTTTTGCCATTAGCCAAATGTCAATGCTCAACGGCAAGTGGTAAGAAGCACTTATAATAGATGGGATTTACAATTGTCGTCAACAAGAGCAAGAACAACAAAAGTGAAATCAAACAGAAGCGAGGGCAGAACAAGAAGCAGGCCCGAGCAGGACGTAGCAGCCTGTCAGCTACCGGTTGCTGATTCTGGGGGGTGCGCTTAGCAACTTCTCATGTTTGGATTGTGGAGGAGGTTGCGCGATAAAAGAATGCCACTAAAGCAGTTTGATCGCTGCCTTGGGGTAACTGCTGGTGGAACCGTCTGGTCCTGGTCCTGGTCCCCTATCTTGTTGTTGTTCCAATTGCCTGACGGCACCTGACAGTAAAGTCTTGCACAAGATAATTTGAATAATTTCACTGACCCAAGCCAATCACCCAAACTCCTGAAAGGCATAGTAGCAAAAATCATCATTTCCATTCACTCGACTGTCTACTTCTGTCTGCTGTTTGCTCCTTGCTGCTGACAAATGGTTTTTAAATCACCTGTCTAACTCGTTGCTCTTTTTGCAGTATTTTTTTTTTTTGTTATCGATTTTTGCGTTAGAACATCTCACTAGCAACTCGTTGCCTCGTATTTGAAATTAACAGCCAACTTTTGCACGCATATCTTGCACAGACTTATGCAATGTGGTGTATGCGTAACCACAATGAAAACCTGTCCTGCCTGTTGGGCAGCGTGGCGGCTATTATCAAGCAAGGGCAGCACTTTGCACGCATGCCACAAACTGAGAAAAAGAGAAAAAGTGCCCATCCATGGTTGCTGCACTTGTCGTGTGATGGATTAAACGGCTCTTAAGCTGCAGCCGAACGATAAGAGGAGCTCATGACAAGCCATTTTTGAGCTGCCACTGCCATTGTGAACTCATTGTACACACCTCATTTTGTGAAAACAGGCAATTAAAGTCCTTTTTAAAATTGAAATGTAATTTTGTAAGAGTGAATGTATCAGACAGTAGTCAAGAGCTTGAAAATTTGGTATTCTTGTGCACTAAAAATGCATACGAATAATTTTCAAGAGAGGAAATTTCGTTGCAATGCAGTGCACGTATGCGGAGAATTGTAAACACTTAAAGAAAAGAAAATTTTCGCAACCTAATGCAGAGATAGTAAGAGACCAAAATGTAATAAATTCGATCTGTTCACTGTACGAATGTGATTCAATTATTAAATAATTTAAAATGCTGAATAAATACATAACATATGCAAATAGAAAGTGAAAAAGTATTTATATAGTACTATCGCTAAAGTAAGTTTAACTTTGAATGCATCTGAAGTGCTCTCATTATTGGCAAATGTTGCACAAGTACGACACACAATTATACCTATTAACAATACAGTCGTAGCACATACCAAATAATGCTAATAATGCTCCGGACCACTTAAACTGTGAAGATTTGATAATGCAATTTAGATAGAGCTTGAGTTGGACAGCCAAACCAGTAGAATGTTTAGTTTGTGCTACTTGTGTACTAAATGCGTTCTCCAAATATAAATGTACATATTTATATATCATTTTATATATACAAAATAAGAGAAGAAATAGCAATTCATAAAACCAAATCAACAAATCGGATTTGATGGTCAAGTGTTTTGTGTGTGGGTGGCGATTATGCAATTCTCATGCTTCATGCTTCGTTTTTATAGCTGGTTTGGTTTGTCTATGCAATTTATGAAACAATTGTTAGCATGCATGTGTATGTGGGCTATACGACTATATATGTTGTTACATACATATATGTATACATATATGCATAAGGCCCCCTGTCGTTGTTTGGCATGCGATCAAATGAAGATGCCTAATAGAGATTTTGTGACCGCCGGCATTTGGCGCTCGCTGTTGCATGCGGATGCGTTTGATTGGTTTTAAATTACATTTTCGGGCAGCAGTTCTTGATTTATTGAGTTGCTATTGAAAATTATGTGACGGCTAAAATTTTCATATGCATTATACCGAAATGTTTGTAAGTATCATCAATTTGTAGCCGGCTTTTGGGAACGGCCTCAAAACATATACAAAACTAAAACAATTGCAGTGTTAAATATTTAAAATGTTTATTGGACTGATTAATTTGCATTCCTCACAAATATATAGAACTTAAAATTTTGCATATAAATTAAATAAAACAAAATGTAAAATGTTTCAAATGTAAATACAAACGAATGTCATTGTAATTCTTTGCTTTAAGTAATGTTTATTAATTTATTATTTACAGCCACGTCCTATTAAGCAAACGGATAAATATTCTAAGTACGTGCAATAAAACAGGAGAGATTTTCGGATGTATTCTTGGTTCATTTGAATATTGTTTTGGGTGGCATTTGAAATATAAATGGCTCAAACGGCTGGTCGATGCTCAGACCAGGGTATTTAATAGTCGGATATTCTTCACTAGTTCTTTTTGTCAGCATCTACTTGCTTTAATTCAAACTTTTATTTCATTTTGCATTTATCTTGTACTATTTTGTAGTAACAATTTCGGTAATTTCATTACTGTGACATTACATTAGCATTTCCAAATTACACAACTGTCCGGGGCCGGAGCACAATTTTCAGTCCCTCTACTGCGTCGCCCCGGCGGAACAAAGTTTGTGCAGCTGCACATCCGTTTTGATGACGACGCTTCCAGCGGCCTAGAGGCATAAGTAAAATCAAGAAAGATGCGCTGTGCAGGGCAGACCCAAACACAAACACAAACCGAACCGAAAGATAAACATTTGCCACAATACCCGACCCGACAGTGGCCATCAATGGCAGACGCTCTGAATAGCTATGGCAATGCCAATGGCATACGGTAGTCCACGACAATCATCGATGAATTGGACGACAAAGTTTGCAACCGGACGCCGACGCGAACGCGGACGCGAACTCGAACTCGACGCGGACTTCAACTCCTATTTCAGCTAGGAACTCCACCCCCAGCTCTCCCAACTACTTTGTGCTTGTCTCAGCTACTATATTGGTGTTGGGGTTCTGCGTACATAGTTCACTACAGTTGGAAAATTACTTATTTTTCAATTGTTGGTCGCCCTTCGAATGGCATTTGGCATTGTTGTAGCCAATGCCGCCATGCAATCTTGATTACTGTCAGTGGCAGCAGTTGTATTTAAAATTGGCCAACAAGTTGTACAGCATTTGCCAAAAGAAATGGGCATGAGGGCCCTGCGAAATACGCTCCTTTTGCTGCTTTTAACTTTTCATTTAGTTTTTCCAGCCTCCATGCTGCATGCCACCTTCTCTCTCTCTCCTCCGTCCATTGTTCAGTCAGACTCATAGCGTGGCAAGTTGGCTCTCTTTTCATATCAGCGAAATTCTCAATGATCTGTCGATGCGGCACCTCCCGCCATAACTTCACTCGCTCGCCTAGGTCTCACTTCATTGAATTCTTTTGCTATTTTACCATTTTGTTATTTGTTTTCGTGTTTTCGTTGCCTAACAGTTGTGATTTTGTGTTTTTTTGTTAGTCTTCTGTATACCCTTGACTGCATAGAAGCAACTACTATTTACTTAACTTAAGCATATCTTTGTGCAAAACAAATTGATTTTATAAATTGCAAAACACTAAAAAAATTAATAAAAAAGAAATTTTATTTGTTATATGTTGTTATTCGTTTGTTAGTTAATCGTAGCTGTGTATACCCTATTAATGCATGTATCTAAGGTAACATGATTTTGTGTTTGATTCAGCCATTGTGTTTGCCGTAGTTGCGTATGTCTGTGTGCCGTTGTGCATTGTGCACATTTGTGCGGCAATAATTTGATGTTCATGGGATATTGTCATTTGTTGCAATTGCCCAGACTGGCCTGGCTATGCCTTGCTGACATTGATAGCGTCACGGGATTTGAAAAAAAGAAGTAAATTTGCAATTGCTTTCATGGACTTTTCATGGATTTATTTGCAAATTACGGAACGTGCTGGAGCTAATCAGGGCCTGACAAAATGACCCACAAAATAAACAGTTTTATTGTTTCGTATAGCAAATACAAATGGATGGTCAGCTACAAAGACTTTGCGCTCCGGATTGGCTATGACAGCAAGCACTTTAGTGGCTAAAAAAGAAAATAGTTTAGAATTTGAATATTTTAATATTTATGCAAATGATCCGCACATTCGTCAACATCAGTTGTACAGCCTGCCTCGTTTATACTAAAAAACAGTTTTTGCCTTGCTTCAGTAATAGGATGCGGCGCCTTTTTAGCAAACAGTCCACGCAAGTCAGCGACTCCATTCTTGAAAATGCGTTTTACTCCCAACTACCATGAATTATATATTCGTAGCAAGCTGCTTATAATTAAAGGAATTTACTTGTCTGACTCACTTTCTGCAGCGGCTCTTTCAGATCCACATCGCACTCGATCTTGAATCTGGGCACAGTTACATCAACATCATGCACCACTGACTTGAGAGCTACTTCGTTTAGGTCCAGCTTCTCTAGCTTTGACTCCAGTTCCGAAATTCCCAATTCTTCCAGTGGTAAAATTATAAGCATGTTTAAGTCGGATTCTTCAAAGGGTAGTTGGAGAATCCGCGAGTTCAGTTTCTTAGACTCCCCAAAGCGGAACTCACCGACCTGAAAGCATAAGTAAATCAATACAATACAATTGGCATGCCTAAAGATAATATTATCAATATACAGTGCACTGATGTTAGATCACCTGTCGCATCATGGGAAGCTGCATTTTCTGTTCTTCATTTATCGTGAAGTCTCCTAAAACAGTGTTCTGCTCGGAAAATCTCTTGGTCCACTTGGCACGAAAATAAAGCGTGTTGACCAAAAAAATCCTTGAGTCCAAACTGAACGCATCCGGAGTGAGCAAATTGCGTACAGTATTAAAAGTTTGTCGCTGAAGCCATGAATTGACATGATGCATTGAGCCTTCGGCGTCCAAAAAGTTTAAGGTATCTGCTTGAGTATTAAAAAATTCGCCTGCTTGTAAGTTGAAGTCGGGGTGTAAGTCCTGATCGTTCTTAATATATAGTCCAGTGGCAAGGCGTATTGAGACTCCTTTATCATTACACACACAATCCTTACTTATAGATTCAGCATGTCGTTTGGCGATTGCAATCTTCTTAGCTGGTCCCAACAGCAGTCCTGAGCGCAGTTCGTCGGCAGTCTTGCCGCCTGCAGCCATGAAAACAAGAGTCAAGGCGCTGCGTGCGCCAGCGGGTGATATGATTAAATTCTGAGCCTTTAACTCCTCATTTTTGTTCACAACCCGAAGAAAGTTTCGCGCAAATAGAATTTGATTGGGAGTCGGTGGAGCAAATAGAGTGCCTGCAGATGTCATATTATAGTTTTGAAAGCAATGCAGTTTTAGTGTTTATGTCCAAAGTTCTATGTGTATATTTAAAACATGTTTAGTTACTCAATAAGTGAAAAAAAAAACTGGCTACCTTGTTTAATAAACTCGTTTTTTTCTCTGAATGGCAGTTTTAAAACGGAGAATCGAAATCTTGTCAAAACTTATGTCGATTTCAAAAGCCAACGTCAATCAACATCTGTGGGTGTGATCATTGCGGGGCTGATAATTTTTTTTTTCCACGTTAGATATACTGAATATTTAATTGCTGCTGCAGCATTAAAATTCGTATTTTACAAGAGCAAGTCAATAACGAAAGGTCTTTGGTCTCTTTCGGTCTAACTACCGACTTAATATGTTCAATTGCAGCCTGCGCTCCATTTTGTTTTCTCATTTCTCTTCTCCGCAGTGGCCGTTGTTTGTTTGACTGCTGTGTATTCACCTGTCGCCCTTAACAGGTGTCTACACATTTCAATTGACATTGATGGCTACCCCTTTTCATTACAGTTACGCGTCGCTTCGCGCATAATTTGCGCCTGATTGCGCGGCTTATGCGCCCAATGGATTTGAATTTATATTTCAATTTCATTTGGCACACCTTTTAATGTGACACACACACAAACATATTGACGAATACAATAGGACATGCACATGCACTCAGACACACAAATGCTGATGCACTCAATCATGCATTTGATCATGCACTCGGTTGGTGCAAATGAACAAATTTTACGTTTGATTGAACCGTTTAAGTGTAATTCGTTTATGGTTCAATTTAATTGATTTGTAAAAACAAAGAACCTGTGAATGAATAATGAGCGGGCTTCCACCTCGATTGTCTTATGCTGAGCGTAAAAGTCCCGGCTGAAATATAAAATGAATATTGAATTGTCAAAATGCCACAGGGTGGAAGCGAAAAGTTTGAATCCCTCAGTATCAGCATTTCAATATCAATAGCACAATTTGGTATTCGGCATCAATATTCAAATCGGCACTAATTGCGTTTTAATGAAGTGCCTCAAGGTATGATATACGAGTATGCGCGACACAGCAACAACAGAGCTCAGCAACAGACGACCGGATATCCGTAAAATTTGGTTGTATATTGTGCTTATGCAGCTTAGACGCGAAACAAAATGAGACAATTTTAAATTGATAGTGGAAGTGAATGCTAGAACGAGCAGCTGCAGTTCACTGGCAAATTTCTTGAGCGCCCAAAGCTATAATTTTCGATTGTGAAAGTTTCTGTATGCGCTGCGGTTGTCCCACCATACCCAACCCAACCCAAACCACATGTCGAACCACTACGCAGCTACTACTTCCGCTGGCATATGCAACGCGTTGTGCAGATTCAGAGGAAACTAGTTTGCGGTTGCCCTCACTTCAAATCTTAAATGGCCCACAAGGTTTCGAATTTGAGCTTGAGTTTGAGTTTGCGTTTGAGTTGGGGCTGAAGCTGAACCGCAATAAATATGAAATTTAGTTGAAATTCTCTGAATGTGATACAATGGCAGGCAAATTGCATAGACTTTGGTTTTGTTGGGTATTGAAATAATTGATATGATAATTTAATTTCACAGTTTTTTGCACGATATTCACCAAATTTGCTATATCTGAACAAATGAAATGATATTCTAAAAAAAGTTTCTAGCTAGAATTTTTTTTTTTAAATTTGAGTGCGAATCTTGACGACTGTGCCAGTCGTTCAATAAATCCTATATGATTATGTTTAAGCTGTATCTACATTTAACTTACTTTTAATTTTATGTTAATGTATGGTGTCCTGTGTCTTAATTGTATTTGCTTTGAAGTTATGTAAAGATGCTGCCTGACTTTGACCATTCAACTTGTGGTCCGTTTGACAAAGAAGCAAATATCGAATGACAAATGGTAAATGGCAAATGTCCCAACATAATTGTCACTAAGTCTCTCAAACACGTTGCCAAGCGAAAGCAACGTTGGCGGCAATCACAAGATGAGAGTGTAGTTGTAGTTGTAGTTCAGTCAGAAGACAATCGGGGTTCAATAATTAATTGTTTGTCACACTTGTGTAATGTATTTTGCATTTGCAATTACTCGATTGCTGCTACACGCACGCACGCACTTATTTATTTATTAATTAAATCATTCATTGTTCAATCAGACCAGTGAGAAACGTTGCAGCTGTCTTGAATGTTTTCCCAGCTTGCATGCACACAGCACACATCATCTGGTAGGTGGAATGGCTGGTAACTAATCAATGAGAACAACTCCCTGAGCTTCTGTCAGACGCATTCATCATTTAATTAGTTTCCATTTCCACAGTGCAAGAATTGTCTGATTTGTGGTAAATGATTTCAATAAATTAGTGCAACTTCGGAAAATCATCACAAGGCATCTCGTGAGGGTGGCAAGGGGCCTGGAAGACTTTTCTACTCTTATATATATTATATAATATATATATATATATATATATATATATATATATATATTTATATAATATATATAAGAGTAGAAAAGAGTAGAGTATATATATATATATATATATATATATATATATATATATATATATATATATATATATATATATATATATATATATATATATATATATATATATATATATATATATATATATATATATATATTTTTTTTTTCTTTTTCTTTTTTTATCGAGACAAAATTGTTTGTATTTGTTTAGGCTTATGGCCAAGAATATAAAACCGTCTCAAGCGCAGACAAATGCCAACAATAAGCTGGAAACTAATTTATGAGCTTAATGCACTGAATTTGATATACTCTTACCTCATACATATGCTTACTTGTTATTTAGCTTAAGCAAATAGTAATGTTATATGAGTTTACGCTTTAGAACTCTATATTTATAGCCGAATACATTTTTTGTCATGTTACAAATTTTGTCTTAAACTTAAGACTACTTAACACTCGACAAGTGTATCCAAACAATGCAGGAAGAAACAATAAAAATACGATTTAACGTCTATGACAGGGCTGAGTAGGTAAATACACATACATGCGAACCAAAGAGAGATAAATAGTCAAGAGTGGAGAGCTCTCTAGAAACGCTAGACATTGGCTAAATTTAAACAGCACAAACATATAGATGGCCCAAACCACCATAACCTACACACTCAGATACACACACACACTGGCATACAAAGAACGTTGGGTGAAATACGAAGAGCTGAATTTCCTGTGCCTTTCTTCGATTTGATTTTTCATTTCCGCTGCAAATGGTGACAAGGCGGAGTGAGACTTGAAATAGTATGTGATGTTTACTGCTTGTGTTCTGTGTGTTGATTTCTTGTGAAATATCAATACACCAAGGAGCAAGGCAAACACACACATGTACACAGAATTGATGTGACAATTTACCTCAAAGTCCACTTGAGAGAACTCAAGTTGGGCTTGCACTACTTGTCGTTGGGCCTGAAATCGCTCGTATGCAGTAAATTTAAACAAAACACGAAAACGAATGTGCTTTGCGAGGGGCCAGGGCGACGACAGCAACAGCTAAGTACAACCGCACTTGTTTGGTCAACAGTGTCAGTGACAATCATTAACACAAATCAATAGGATTAACAATATTCTGCGCAGCACTCATCGCACTGGGAACAGTATCAGTACACAGCGCTGTTAATGGCATTGTTCAACTTTATGCCGAAATCAACGCATTTGCAACCGCAGAAACACATGACCACACACATATACATACACATCCACATACACATCCACATACACATATATATACGCATTCGTATACACACACACACATGCATAAAGAGTAAATAGAAATCAACATGACAGACACAGACTTAATCCGAAAGTAGTGCAAAGTAAATGGAATGCATGACCGAAAAAGGGAGCTGGACGCCATGTCCAGAAATGGTTAGCACTTAATTTCCTATTTGTGCTTTTCGAATCTGAAGCCTCTGCCCCGGACATGTTCCCATGTTTTGCATGTGCTTGATTCCAAAGAGATTCTTCGTAGCTCCTTTCATAGCGCTCAGAGAGTTTGGGAGGGTTCGGGAGAGACATTGAAGTCGTATGCATTTAAAAACAGTAATTCAATTTCAGTTATTGGCAGTTGCTATTGACTATAGTCAGTGTACAATGGATAACCGGCAAACACTGTGCAAAGTGGAAAAGAGAAAAATCGGATGGTCAGCCAGCATCTGAAATGCTCGAAGTCAAGTGCACGACTTGTTTTGCACCGCAATTTGCAGACAGTTTTTAGTTTTAATTGAGTCCTCGAGCCGTATAGTCAGTATTATTGTTAGCCAACTTGAACTTCAGCAAGTAGAAAATCATTTTCAGAGTAGACTTAACTTATGGTAATAACTCAAGACTCGTAGGCAACAGGGTTTATAACTTTATCAAAGTATAAAATGTTAGTTAAAACCCACAATACCAGTAACACGCAATTGTAAAAGTTGCTGCCAAGAGACTTTTCCACTCACAAATGGCAGCGAACACGCAGTTCCTAACCTTTGCCGGGCACGCACGACTGCCTCGCTTAATTTTGTTGTCAACTGCTATCCGGCATTAACTACCTTATACCAACTACCAATACCAAAGCATACGACAGGCAGCCAGGAGCTGTGTGCTCTGCGCAGCATAATTCTCTCGAAATGTTAAAACATGTGCGAAACTTTTGCACCAAAAATTCGTTAACTGTCAAAATGTTGTGTCGAGTGTAAAGCAAATCAGGTAAAATGCCACAACGTTTTACAGATTGTAAGTGAGGCGATTGTGTGTGGACAGGTGTTGGCGTTGGCATGCTTTTAACTTTTCAACTGAGTACTGTAAATTGTAAATTTTAAATTGTAAATTGTAAATGCTCACTGTTCATTTGTTATTTTTTAATGTCGCCAAAGTTTTTTTGGCATGCATGTCTCTGATTTACTCTTTCGACGTTAAATAACTTTTGATTGTCATGGAAACTGAACTGTCAGCTTCGACGCATAATTAAGAGAGTTAAGTAGTGACCAGCTCAAATGAGATACTACTGTTCTTGTCTACCACAAAATTGATTTGGCCAAAGCAAAGCCATTCGTTACGCTCTCCTATTCGTAATTATGATGGTGATAATGAAGCTGGTGATAATGATGACGCACGTTCGCGTACAGACAAGTTCTTTGTTAGTAGCACCTGAACGTGAGCACAGCTACCAGTTTCGATTTGCTTCCCATTCAAGATGTGTTGCATTGGAAACGCTGTCCATGTTGATTTATTCATTAATGTAGCGAGTTGACCAAAGTAGGTTCTGGTCTCATCATGTGGCCATGTTTTTTGATCTGCTGACTCGGGTCTACCAACAAAAACTGTTATTCTGTAATTGGACAAAGGCGAGCCGGCAATCACAGTTAGTGTCAAGTCAAATGTTTAGCTTAAACATTTAAAAAAGCTTTGGCATTTATTTTTGCTGCCTGGTTGAACGATGTGTAAACACTTGCTTGCTAAAATTGGGAAGGAAAAAAAGAAACTTTTCTAAGGTTGTGGGCGAAGTGTGGTTATTTGACTTGGAGGAAGTGAAATGAGGAAATTGGTATGTTGTGTAGGCATTGCATCGTAGACGGATGCACAAGTCTGAAAATCCGGAAATGTGGCTCACTGAATATGTTGACAGTGACAAAATGTACACCTAGCAGGAAGAGCCTGTATTTAGATCAAGCAGTATGGCTCGGGTTTCTCTGCACGCTGAGTTGGACGGAAGTGTCGGTTGACTTGATGGTAGCTAACTGTTGGCTAAACGTTGCCTTTGCCTACAGTAGATGGCATCATCATCGGTTGTCAGGTGAAGCAGGAGACGCGCCCACCGCAGCTTTCGCCTGTTTCGGCCACAAGCTGACTGTTGACAGTTGTTGTTGCTCTTGTTGCTGTTGTCGTTGTCGTTGTTGTGAACCGACTAATGGGCCATTGTGGTTTGTTTTTAGGTTCTTAACTTATGGGACTACTTCGCACCTTTTGCATGCTCGGACACCCAAAGCGTCGCAACGCGTCGCTTGGGGCAACGTGTCGTATGATTAACGCTGAAGTAGCCAAACAGTTAGCTAGTTACATATAGCAAGTGAACCATTATCCGTTATTGATAAGGTAAAAAAGTTTGCTACGCATCAAAATGTTGTGGTTTTTTTTTTTGCCTTCTGCTGGCATATATATTTGTACGGTTTCGATCGGAACGAAGCAGTCATTAAAATGAGAAATAGTCAAAGTTATTCAAGTACCAGACCTTTGCCGTTTGAAACTTTTATAAATTTTTTGCCCGGTTGCCCCACTGTAAATTCCGGGGCAATTTTAATGGCGTCTTGCCCTTGCTAATTAACCATTTAAGACTAAAAATGCCCTTACAGAAAGTGGAAGGCCGTTGCTGGCTGCTGTAAAAAGCAGCTCACAAAAAGAGGTTATGACAAAGTTAAACTTTGTTGTAACTTGTTCGTTTGTCAACTTTTAAGCGGCTTGGCGCGAAGTTATTGCTATTTATTTTGCATCATTTTCAGCTTCATGAAGAGAGCGACCCAAGCAGCGCGTCAATGTAAAGTGACTCCATAATTAAGCAAGCAATAAAACTGACGATGACAAAGAGTAGTTGGAATAAAAAATAGAGGGAGATCGAAATAAGCTATATTGGCCGTGGCGAAGATAGAATATCCTCAAATAATGGTTAGAATTTTATTTGAATTGAGTTCGAGCGAAGACTAAAGTGGTCATTTCATAGACAACAGAGTTGGAATCTAACAGCTCAAATTGATATAAGTACATCGAACATGCTTGATATTCTGCAAATGAATATATCTCTTTAATACAGAGAAGTCGTGTATTTGATGAATTGTTTGCATGCTCTTTGCAAGAGCGAGAGTATTGAAATGCTGCAAAAAGTTATGAATGGCAAGAATGGCACGAAACTTTTGCCATGCCAGGAAATAAGCAGCGTCAGAGTTGGCGACAAAGTTATTTGACTGGCGTGCAAAATGTTACCGCTAATGACCAGCTGGCCATGCATTTACTTTTACTCTTATACATATATATGCAAAAATGTATATAGTATTTAAAAGATCCCCAATTACGGGTGGAGCTTTTGCTAATATTCAGATTTATACGTATTTTCATAAAATTCTCAAATGAACTTCAAGCAAGAACAGTTTAAATATATAAACAGAGAATTTGTGACTTTTCAGCAAATTTGCTATCTATTTCATGAACTTTACACCTGCAAATAACCAATGTGAAAAGTTTGAGCATGCGGTCAATTGGCGATTGGGTAAGGCCTGATAATTAGGAAGCATCTCCTCCCAGTTGGGCCACTACTCTCTCAACTGCCACTGCTACTGCCACGCCCGTGGCCGAGAGCCGATGGCCCATGGCTGATACAGCAGCAATCGAGCACTAAAGGCTACTGATTCACTGATTGCAATTGACTGCGAGTGTCTTTCAATCACATAGTATTTAATTTCCCAAAGCGAATTTATGTCGACAGTTGAAGCACACATACTTATGTGTATATTCGATATGCATATGTATATGTATGTTCTATAGCTTATATATTCATACACATACAGCGACAAACCTTCAAAGCTATTGCTCTCAGAGCCCGAACTCGAAACGAGTTGCTTGCCTTGCCTTATGCCATAAAATTTAAAAATTGATGATTATTTCTGCTGTGGGTTTTGTATGGGACTTTAGCGAAACAGTTTTTGTTGTTTTCATCAGTTGGTTTTTTTTTTCATTCTGGGTTTGACCTTTTTAGAGATTTGTGCTTTGATTTTTGTATTTGTATATGTAGATTGCGATGATATGGATTAGTACTAATTACGGGTTGATGTCGAAATCTCATTTTGTCGGCATCACATTTTTTTTAACGGATTAACAAAATCTTCAGCCAGCACCTTCTCGCTTCCACAAGCATAAAATGAACGCTAAAATATTGCAACGCTTGTATCAAACGATAAAATTACTTTTAGTGTGTATGTAAGGCAACATAGGATAGCTATGCAAGAGGATAAAAAGTTAAAAGTCGGCAGAGTGTGGAGTGGTCCACAAGAAGAAGTGGCCCAGCTTTAAAAGCTCAAGCTGAAGCTGAAGCTGTCATCGTCATCTCCAACTCGTGCGTTGCTATGGCTATTGTTACTTCTGCTACTGTTGTTGTGTGCGTAGCAGCGTTTGAAATTGCACCCAAAAGGACAATTAAGCATGAAGTATTTATGTGCCGACGCGCTTCTTAGCAGGAGAAGCGGCAACAGTCGCAACAACAGTAGCAACGCAAAAGTGGCAGCGCTGCGTCGCCGGGCCAGAGAAATAATTTCATTATGCTTGCAACTTAATGCCAACTTACTGTTTTACAGCCTGGCAGCGGTAGCTGTAGAGGAGAGAGCAGTTCCTTCGACTTCCCTTTCTCTTTTTCTTTCATCTTCTCACTTCTTTGCACTCGGCACGCTTTTCATTACTGCCGGCCGCATGACTTTGCTTTTAGTTTTTTAGCCCTTTGCTTATGACCAGCTGGAATGGCATCAACTTGGAGTCAAAGTCTGCTGCCAGGGCCTTCTTCCTGTCATGGCTGACTTTATTATGCGCGCTCAGCACTAAATTTTATTGTCAGTTCATGTCATGCTGAATTATGTAGCGCGGCAGCAGTAATAACACAAACAGCAGCAGCAGCACCAGCAACAACAACAATAACAACAACATCAACATAATCATTGTAGTGCATTTTGCTTTCGCCACTCTGACTTGTACCCTTATTAAATGCATCAAAGCCAAGCTAAGGCTATGAAAGGGAAGAGGGTAATGTCATAATTAGCATTTGTCACACAGCGAACAACGCACCGATGCTATAGCACTAGCTCCGAGGGATTCGTCTCAAATTGTGTTGTGCATTGACCTGAATCGAACCGAAGCTCCTCGCAGCATAATGAGTAACAGCTTCACAGCCTTTCGACCGCACAAATTCTAGCATATTTAGTAAACAATTTTAATTAAAAGCCAGCACCGGCGCCAACAACAACGACAACAACAACTATGCACATTAATTTGCGGCATTTGTTGGACTAGCGCCGTCAACTTTTTAATTCAATCTCAAGAAGCAAAGTTGCGGCCTGACTTTGGGACGTATGGCCCAAAATAATAGCAGCGCAACGACAACCTCTGTACATGCAATTTAATTTGACAAATTTTGGTGCAAATAGTTTTTGGGGGCTGCACAAAAGTTATCCAAAAGAGGACAACAGGAAGTGAGAACAAAAACAAAAAAAAAAAAAAAAAAAAAATAAGAAAACAAGTAAAAGTTCCCTAGTTCGACTAGGAGATCCCCTGAACCCTTAGTAGAGCCGATATTTCAAACATTCTATGCTTATTTAACATATACTTGTTGAATAAGTTTCCTTCTAGATAGACTTTCGTAATCGAATCTTTAGAGCGTGATCATGACATTCATTTATACGTTTTTACCAAAGCACAAGTCTCTAGTACTTAAAATACGTCGTTTGCCAATTCGGTGGGAAGGGGGCATGGTATCCAAAATATAACAAAAATCGAAATTGTATTCATGGAGAATACGTAAAGGTATTTTATTTATCGTATTATTAATTATCGACATCATCTAATATCATAACTTAATATATAAAAATTCTTGTATTTACGGTTCCAGCTTACTGACGCAAGAGCAAAGCTTTTATGACACATTGCATGCACTAGGAGGTTTTTGAATACTTGCAGATAAAAAGGATAAAAGTAATAAAACAAAAATTCAGTAGAGTAGTAGGATCTTAGAAAAATGTTACATGTAAATCGATGCAATAAATCATTATGCATACGTATACTCATATGTATAAATAAAACTAAATCCAACGGACGGACGGACGGACTGACAGACGAATAGGCCTGATCAAGAATATACTTTACTATACTTTATGGGGTCTGCCACGCCTCCCTCTGCCTGTTACATACATTTTCACAAAACTATTATACCCTGACTTTCCATTTTCAATGGGTTCAGGGTATTAAAGATTTAAAGAAAAATTAAAGAAAAATTTAAGAAAAAATATAATATAAATATTTTTTTATTGCATCAAATAGCTATTCAGCTGCGAATCCGTATTCCCAGTAGAGCCAAAGCCAAAAGTAATCAAAAGTCAATGGGAACAATTAAAATGTCGATTTTGTTGCTATACTTTCGATACTGATTTATTTATTGCATGTCAGCAAAAAAGCTTGCTGCGCATTAATCTTTAAGGGCTTAATGCGTATTAAGATGGAAAGTCGAAATTCCGTAAGCTCTGCTCCCATTAAATTGGCTAACAACAGAAAATGGTTAATAAGCACTGAAGCAATGTCCAGTCTTTGGCTATTAGTTCTAAGTTACGCTTAACAAATTCTCAAGAGTATTCAGTTTTACATAATTTTAATTTCCCGACGAAATGCAATTCATTTGATTTATCATTGAAATTATTGTTAAAAGAAAAAAATATACTTTTTGTATACATACTATAGCTAAAAGAGCTATTGGGCCCTGAGCACAGTCTTAAGTTGGTTTTCGGTTACATTTTCGGGTAAAACGATTTGAGCTTGCTGGTCACGATTCCATAGAATTTTTATATTAGGCTTTCGTTTATGGGAAAATTATGTGCAACGTCGCCAGGTTGCCCGCACTCTGTGTGATATTGACACACACATACGCTGACGCACATACACAAATATGGTGCTTGCAGCTGAGAAATTGTAGCCGAAAGTGGTAAAGTGACAAACCTGGTCGACTGACTGCAACTCCCCATACCATCTGATGGCTAGCTGTGGGTTTTCTGCTAGTTGGCCACGTACACCAGCGCTCAATAATAGCGCCCGGGAAGCGGCAACGGCAACGGCAACGGCGAACAGAAATCCAAGCACGTAATTTTAAATGGCTTTTACTGGCAGTGAACTTAAACTTTACGCTGGCGCACATTAGCTGTCTCTGACAGACTGAAGGAAACATTGGTCGAGTGTTAAATGCAGCTGCCAACTGCCAGCTAGCTCAGCAACATGATAGCCAAGACCACGCCCCCAAATACTCATGGTACTGTAGGCACTGCGACAACGTAAAATGGCCGCTAACCGCAATGTTAACTGGCGTATTAATGCCACTTTTTCCCCCCACCATATATCTCGAGCACAGACATACACATACATATGTGTGCTTGTGCTGCTGACGGCCTGACAAAATGACTTATTCCAACAGTTGCGGTTGCTTGACTTTGATTGCATGCATCAAGACGGGTTAGCTGTGTCACCCAGCTGGTTGAATGATTTGCCAAGCGTCACGTTCCGCTGCGGCCATAATTAAACTGTTTTTAAGCTCTTAGCCAACGTAACGTAGGAGCATTATAAATGCATTACGAAAGAAGATAAAGACGGCTCAGAAAAACTCAGATATATTATGCTCATAAAACAGAAATATTCAATATTGCCTTATCAATTATAACCACATTTGCTTCCTATCTGAGTTGATGGATAAGAAACTTAAGTGAGAAATGTGTTTTTCTCTAGATATTAGAATTGCAGTGCATTGCCTTTGCTTTATTCGTTGACTTAAAGCTATACAATTACTACATTGAATACATTTGCTAGTCAGCTTTCAATCGTAGCTTGCACGAAACTCCACAGGATGTGCAGCATGTCGAGTGCATCATTTGTTATGGCACAAACGTGGCCAGACAAGACAATGCCACGGGTCAGGGACTGTAACTGGGATAAAACTACGTGTTGGCCGGCATGCAAAGTAAGCATGTGTTGAATTATGAAAGGCGGGTTAAAAGCGTATGCCAAAAAAAAAACACAAAGCGAGCGGCAGAGATCGAATTTTGTGGTACAATGTATGCAATGGATGCCACCAGCTGTTACTCAGTAATAGAAAGAGACTATAATTTAAAGGCAATGTTATCGTGACGAATACCGCAGTCTACTTGGTGGACTCTTTGGGCAACGTTTCTTTTCGTTTCGTCTGAGCAACATATGCTCATCAAAAAGAAGTTAATTTCTTTTTGTGTGTGTGTGTGTGTGTGTGTGTGTGTGTGTGTGTGTGTGTGTGTGTGTGTGTGTGTGTGTGTGTGTGTGTGTGTGTGTGTGTGTGTGTGTGTGTGTGTGTGTGTGTGTGTGTGTGTGTGTGTGTGTGTGTGTGTGTGTGTGTGTGTGTGTGTGTGTGTGTGTGTGTGTGTGTGTGTGTGTGTGTGTGTGTGTGTGTGTGTGTGTGTGTGTGTGTGTGTGTGTGTGTGTGTGTGTTTGTTTGTGTATGTGTGTGTGTATGTGTGTTTGTTTGTGTTTGCCTTGTGTCGACTGACATTAAGCTGCTTGTTTGCACAACATCTCAAAGGACAATGACAAGGCGAGCCATACAGCCAGTCAGAGCAGTCAGGCAGTCAACTTGTGTCCATGCGACAACGTACATGTGTGTAATCCCAGTGCAACTTGAAGCCAAAGATGGAGACGATAGGCAGAGAAACGAGGCGGGATACGTAGATGTGGCAAAAGTAGCTGCCAGTGTAGGGACAGTCAGGCTGAAGTTGGCTTTTTTGTGTTATTCGTGTTGGCAGTGTGCACTGCTTTTATTATATGTTGCATGTATCCTTAAGGGAAGTTAATTAAATTTACTGACCATGCTATTAAGCAAACAGAGGCTGATGCTGCTGCTTTCGTCGTTGCCACTGCATCTCACCCACAGTGTCTGCTTTCCATTGGTTACTGTGTGCAACAAGGATAATACTCAATTAAGCATAAAGCAGCTTGCGTCGCATGTGTTTAAGTGTCACTAGCAAATACGGTGCACAGTGCTCAGTACACGCCGCCCAATATCCAGTAAGCCAGCCATATACCCATATACCCATATGCACATATATACATATGGACACGTACCACTGACCAGGTTAAAGTTAATCGAAAGAACCAACACCACGATACTTCGAACGTGGATTGAATTATGATTGACAGCAACGGCGTTAAATTCAATTCACTGCCTCGATGGTACTGCGAGCACAAAAATGATGTAACAAGCATATGACTAATGCGAAAGCTTAACTATATCGGGCCTAGGAAAATAATTTAAGTAAAGTAACTGAAAGTTGTTGGCCAATTTCATTTGGGGTCTTGTTTTAGAAGTGTAAAAGAATTTAACTTAAATGTATAAACAATTCTATTTAACACAGCAGTTGCAGACAGCTGAGGCCAAGTCGCTCAGCTTGGTTCCAACTTAAATGCAATCAGTTCACGTTGCAGAAGAAACTTTTTATTTTCATTTTTTCTTGGCACTTTAAACTTTAGCCGTGCAGCGACGTATATATTTATTTGTATGTTTTGTTTATTTTATCTACGCTTCGTTACACACTAGCATACAAACACACACGTACATTCACATGCACACACATAGGAGCAAAAGAAGACTTACACACATAGAGGACTCCCTCAAATTCACATGTTTGTAGTTGCAGTTGTAGTGCTTTAGATAGTTTTCCCCCTAGTTATCCTTTTGCCAGTGGCACTGCCAACTGCCAAAAACCTAAACCGAAACCCGTTCAACGAAACGAACAAAATTCTACTTACGAGTAGAATTGGCCATTTGTGCAATTGCTTTGCCTGAGTGAACTTGCCTATTTTGGCATGACGATGGCAACGTAGGACACACACAAAAGCCCCCGCCGAAAGGGTTCTTGAATGCTGTTATCATATGGCCAACAGTGCTACGGCTGCCCCAACTTCTGGTCCTGTTTCAGCTGCTCATAGCTGGCAAAAAGTTAACTGAGCGGGCGCCACAGGGAAATGAGAATGCGAACTGACGCTGAATGCTGTTTATTTAAATGTGCTCACACACACACATGTACACACCTGCGCTTCATGTGTTTGTATTGAGTATTTGCGTGGCACGCCCACTGGGTTGCGCGCCCTTCTTAACGCTCCATCCATGAATTATTTAGTTTGCACTGTGCTCGAGTGAAAGTTACTTGAAAATTTAATTTCAAAAATTTTTTACTTGCTTTCTTGTGAGTATGCTCTTTGCTCCGTGGCGCAACAGTAACGGGTTCAAAAAGTAGCAAAAAAGCAAATGCATTTTTTTGTAAATAAATAACAACGCCAAATGAGATAAACAAGACAGAAGTCAGCTGCAGTCTACATTTGCTGTTGCTGCTACTGTAGTTTGGCAAATTTATTTAGGAAATCAATGGACGTAGTATAAAGTTCTTGACGTTGAGTGTATAGATAGGTAAATAGATTTACTTTCCCAGATAATTTGTCCTCTGCATCAATAGCCAAAGCTAAGTAGATGATAATTCCATTTTTAAGCCAAATGAGTGCACACCGAAAACTAAAATGCTTCACTATCAACGTGTAATTTCAATTTATACGACACTGCCGAGACGAATCAGTTCACTTTTATATGTTGCAAAAAGCAAAATTCATTTAAAATTGTATTATTGTAATTCTGTTGCATTCACTAAAATTTAGATTTTGATTTGTGAAATGTCATTTAAAAGTGATCTGTCGGGATCCAAAAATTTAAGTGTTTACCGAATCTGACCCTGATTGTGTGAGCTCATATAAAAATGTTGAATATGATTTGTGAACTGAACTATTTGGCTGACATATATTTTTTGCTTACATTTACACAATTCTTTTTGGAATGGAACCAAAACTTGCGATAACTATGGTGAAGAGATCTATATATAAGGTACCTAAGAGTTCCTTTAACCGAATCCAATGAATACATTTGCATGGTGGAAATATACGCAGTTTTCAATACGGCAATACCAACTGGATTACAGAATATGAAGTGTTTGAAGGCAATGTTGGCGCATTTGAAGCATACGAGTATGTGCATGCCTGTCGCATAATAGCTCTGCGTTTTGAAGTGAAATTCAATTAAAATGCCATAGCCGATGCTCTTGCACCAAGCCGAGTGAGTTGTCGTCGAACTGAAGCTGAAATTGTGAGTTGTGGCCTACTATTACCCAGGGCACATCTGTGGGCAACATCAAAGGGATAGGTAAACAGATTGCGAAAAGCCGCCAACAGATATTCCGAGCGCTAATCCTAGTTGCGGTTGCATACCACTAATTTGAGTACCTTGTGACTGCGCACAGCTTCATAATGTGCCGGGAGCATTAATTTAGCTGTTCATATTTCACAAAGTTGTTGCAACGAGTTTTCACATCAATACCAAAGGTTTCTCATGTTTGAGCTTCTAAATAATGCTGATACTCTGTTGAAAATAGGTTTCATATTACTCAACACTTCCGTCATCGACACACACATGCATTGGAACTGATTCCCAGTTGCTTCGTGTGATACATCGACAGTTGGCAGCCACCTCCTGCTCTTTCTCCTGCTCCACCCATGGACGCAAAAATACCTTGCGCATGGTCTTCAAAGTGAATGTTGCCAAAAATGAGAAAATATGTGTGTTAAATTATTAAAAATGTTTTTGGCAGCATATCCTGTTAATAAACGTAGCTATTTCTCATGCCATGCTAGCAGAGGAGGATTCACTGTCTCTGCATCGTTGTCAGGTACAAATATTTTCGAAATAAATTTTTTAAATCCTTTGCAGACAACACACTGAAAACCATCTTCACATAGTCATCTTCGTCCTCAGTGCGGTTTACAGCTTCTGGCCATTGGCATTCCAGGTGAAGGTCAAATAGAATTCCTTCGGCGACTACAATGACATCTGCCGCTTACAAAAGTTGCAACATTTTTATGCCGTTTAAATGCTAAGCGAGCACTTAGCGGCTATTTTACTAATTTTGCTGCATGCTGTGCGGTTTCCCAGCACCAGCTGACCCCTACAAGAAATAGACTCTTAGAGATTATATCAGCAATAGGGAACTGCACACCAAAACGTATAGGAGTGTGACGATAGTATAGGAGAAGGATGAATACAACATAACTTCATACATACTATAACATTGGATTCAAAGTTCGATACTTGTTGTTTGTTGCACTTGCACAATTTAGTTTTTTAGCGAGGACTGCGGTTTAGCTTTCAATGTTGTAAACTATTGAATAAGTCACGGTACCATCTCGACATTCTTTCAGCTAGTTAGGCGAATGGGGTTGCAAACTTTAAGTAACATGTTGAGCTTTAAGTTTTTGCATAAGCGAGGACTGCATTTGCACACTGCACCTGCACCTGCAAACCTTTATGAACATTGAAATTTCCGCAGCTTAAGGAGGAGCTGCCTCACGAATCTACGGACCAGCGTCCGGTTTGTGTAATTTTTAATGAGGAACACCTACCCAAAAAGTAAATGTGTCGTGTTTAGCAACCGCAAGTATAATGTAACTGTTTGTTGGGGTTTTGCCTGCCTCACTCAATAACGACCAAAGAAGAAGAAGGCAAGTTGGCAAAGCATCAAATTGTTAATTGTGTGTAACAAAGTTATGGGCTCATAGTTGCTCAACCTTTTCCTTGCTTCTTTGGCTTTCCGACAGAGCATGGCAGTCAGTAGTCCCTTTTGAGCCGCGTCGAGCCTGTGCCAAGAAATTTTAAACCAGTTCAAACAAGGTTCAAAACAAGCAATAAACAAAAAAAAACAGTGGAAGCAACCAAACATGAAAGAAGAGACATAAACAAGCGTAAAGAAGTTGAACCTGAAAAAGAACAAAGAATCGACTTTAAAAGAGGCAAACTAGGCATATACTTAAATAGCTAAAGAAATGGGAGTCGAAATTTATATAGCATGACAACGTAGAAGGACTACCTGAAGAACTTTCACTGTGGAAGTTAGTGCAGATTGTAGACAAGGTTAACAAAAAATGGCTTAAAAAATAAAGAGTTGCAAGCAGATACTTGTAGAGTCCGGTATAAAAAATGCATGGCTTTCATATCCAATTTGCTTACTTTGCTTGTGCAAAAGAATGTGTGCTTCCGCTTAATGCACCTGTATCAAAATAGAGAATGCCAATACCAGATACAAATATCGTTGGTGAAGGTCGGAAGATGAAGTGTTAACTAAGGAAGAAACGTAAGGAAAGACATCGATTATTCACAGAAGCTGTTAAAAATACATCACCAATTATCTAGCCTTTTTGATATTTTCATAACAGGCAATTTAGACAAAGAGCTATACAAACAGTTATACAAATGATTAATACCTTTCCAATGATGTCGACAATACTTGGAAAAATGCATTCCCGACTAAATGGTTTTTTAACTGCAAAGAGATGCACGCGGATGTATTACCATTTTAGGAGTGCACACCGTTGAAATACTGCAGTGCAGCAGTTGGACTATGCCCGCCCGCAACTGCCAAAAATAGTTAATTTCTCCAATGTTTCCTCTCTGCGCTCTTCCCGAGTTCAACTTCAACAGCAGCGGCGTTTGGTTGCAGCTCCATTTTAGTCTGAAGTATGTTTATATTTATGCCGCTTTTAGTGCAAATAAGTGTGTATGCGTATGTGTGTTTAAATACGGTCCAGACATTGTTGTTGTGTCTGCTTACCTGTCGTTTGTAGCATGTTTTTTATTTGTTGTTGCTATCGTGCGACGCCTGTTGTTGATTTTAATTCTGTACCTTGGTAATGGTAACAATAGACCATTTGGACGACGGCGCGGATGCGAAGGATTTTTGGAGTCTGTTCAACGGTGGTAGGCACTTTAGCAAATTGACTGCACCAATTGAGTGCATTACCAATTACGACTCCGACGAACCAGCACATTTATGTCAAACAAAAATTATGGGCTTAATGTACTTCAATATACATACATATATCTTCAGATGGCTAAAAAAAGAGGTAAAAAAAAGGATGACGCCACCTCTATGCACAACATGCAACAATGTGCGATTTTAGCTATAGGAAATACATATTACAGTTAATTGAAAAAAGTATGATACTCTACTCAAACCTCAGTGACTGCAAATAGAACCCAAGACAATTTAATGTAATTTCTGATTATTTAAGCCAAAGCATCCACTCAGAATCCAACTTTAACACTTGAGCGCAACCACGAAGTCGTAAAAAGAGTTTTATGTTATTTTTATGGTGATGACAATTGCGCTTGCGTTTGTTTGCCTTTCCTGTTATTGTTGCTTACTCAACATGCATTTATGCACACATCCAACAACAAACAATTCCACATACACACCACTCCCATACGTAGCGCCGTTTATGGCCCCCATGCTTGTCAATGATACCTGCCAAGGTTCTCTGCAACTTTATTCAAGTATTCGTTTGGATAAAGTCCCGCCACACAACCTGCAGCTTGACTTGGTTTGCGATTGTGTCTGCTTGGGGTGAGCAGGATCACGAGCACGACCACGAGTATGAGCACGAGCACGAGTACGAGCACGAATATGATAACGAGAATGGAAATGAGTAGGAGCACAAGTACTGCAAATGCAAGTGTCAAATTATTGGCTGTAGCGAAATCCATACAAATTCGATACACTTCAAGTGCACTTGGCGCCAGCTGGAAAATTGGAAGTCGGGTCGCGCCTGCTGCCTGTGCACCTGCGGTCGTCGTTTGTCTGTTTGACTTGATGCCATTTAATTTGATTTGCTCGTTTTGCTCTTATCCTTGGTCTGCAAACGTCGCTCGCACTGAGTAAGATATTTTCGTATCGAACTCGGAGAAAAATGGGCGGACTACAGCTGTCCATATGCAGGCAACTTTAATGCCAAAGTCCTGGCATAATTTAAATTAACTATGCAAAGTTAAATGTATACATACATTCGAATCTACGTAGTATGGTTCGCACAAGTGTTTTCTGCGTTATAGCTAGAGATTTTATATTGCAATATCCGTTTTAAGTCACTTTTTAACATGTTTTTTAGCTATTCACACTTGAAATAGTAAAGATGTTCGAACTAACAATAACTGAGCTGCGTTCATCGCAGCAGTCAGCACGATTTCTTAGTTTCTGTCCTGTAAGCATGGACTCATGTTCTCTGGGCTGATGCGTATGTATGTATGTATGTGTACTTTATCAAAGCCCAGACAGTGCTATCTCTTGAATTCGTAGCCAGTTTGAGTTCTGTAGCCATTTCATTATGTGCCATTTTCTATGGGCTCGTCTGCAGTTGATGTCATTGTCATTGACAGTTGCTGGTGCTGTGTTATCTTATGGGTTTGTGGGTGTGTGTGTATATGTGGGTGTTTGCTAGTTTGTGCCAGTTCTTGTTCTGGCAGTTGCCACAAGCAACAGCCACTTACATGGGCCTTTACGAGACGTGTCTTTCCAGCACTATTATTATCCATTTGGCCCTGAGATTGACTTTGAGTCAAGCTTAAGCGCTCCATAAACGTTGTCGTGCAAATATTCTACATGATTGTAATTATGAGATCTATTTATTGTTCCAATCTGCGTTTACTTTTACAGTATTTTTCGTATGCTTTGTGGTTGATATTTCTGATTTATTTTCCAATTTGTACAGAAATTGCATTTCAAAATAATTTGATTTGCGTTGTCCATTGACTTAATGGTCATTGAGAAGCGCAGTTGAAGTAGCTACCGTAAAATGGAAGGATACTTATAATGCAATGCAGCAATGCAGCTGTGAGTTGTTGTTTTGTAATGAACTTACCCGTACACCCACAGATACATAAGCATATACACGTACAGGTATATATACACACACACACATTCATATACACACAGCAGCAGCTTCATCCTGCTTGTTTGCATCCTTCCGTTTACCGTTATTTCTTTTTTCGGATGTTTCTTCTCGAAGCGAAGCGCATTTTTAAAGGCAAGCAAAATAAGTTAACATGTGAGGCGTTGAGCCACTTTGACAAGCTACAAATGTAAAGAAGACCAGGATACACATCAGCCACAGCGCAGCACAACATGCTTGGTATGTGTATCTGCGTGTGTGCAAGTATGTGCTGAAGAAAACCGAAAACTTTTTAAAAGTCATATTCCCCTCGCGCCACTCGCAAAGTGGTTTGAACTTTAGAAACAATTTTGATAAAGATGCAGTGGGAAACCTAAAGAAGCGGCTTCAACAAATGTTGTCAGCCTGATCTACACTGAGCTTATATGTTTAATAAACTTTAGAACACTTTTTTTGTAAAAATAGATATTCAGTACATAACAGGTAATATGCCTGAAGTATAGATCTGGCAATAATCACATAATACTGAAAAGTTAATCCCGTTATGTACAAATAAACATAATAGCAGTGTACTTACTCTAACTTCTCTCAGTGTATCCATCCAGACACAAGCACATGTTAAGGGGGTGTCACTGTGTCTGCTAGTCATGTACGCAATTAGAAGTTTTGCTGCTAGCACAGAGTTAAGATACAGCCGGGTAGCACAACAAAATTAAGAATATGAAAACTTTTCTCGTTCGTTTTCCCTTACAAAGAAAATTCTTTTTGAAACGGGCAAAAATAAAGGACTTGCGTCTGATAGCACTGCAAGGCGGTCATGATTAAAATGAGAATCGATCGGTACCGACTTGACTGGACATTGTCTGTGTCGTGCTGCGATTGACTGTTGTTGAGTTCATACGTGGGGAAGACAAAAGAGTCAGTCTCATTCTTTATATTAAAATTACAACGCCAGTCATGAAGTAAACTTTCAATTTTCTAATATGCATTTAAATATATTTCTAACCAAATTGTACCTTGTTTAAACAAATATGGAAATGTAAAATGATAAAAGATTAAACACAATAAATATTATATTATTATAACAGTAATCTGTGAGGCAATCTAATATACTTCACTGTATATTTCTTTTTTTCTTTCCTCTATACATAAGGGTCAAGTAGAGAATAATATGTGTTTAATTTAAGGTAAGCCATCATATATCCATAAAGCCCTCTCCGCACATTGAAAAAATTCATTTGTCATACATTACACTTTTATGGACTTATGCATTGCATATCTTAAGCAGGTAGTTATATTTACTGTGCGATTGCTTTTTGATAGTTAGAGTATGCTGTCAATATTATGGTCCCAGCGAACAACAGCTGTAAGTTTTTAATTATGAGCACAGAGTAAATAAAAATTTACATGCGTGTAATTTAAATTTATGCATTTTCAGATACGGTTCGTTAAAAACGTATGCACTCGAATATTATCGTTATCGTTATCCTTTTCCTTTTTGTTGTTGTTATTGTTAGCCATTCCTTCGGGGCTAATGATGTGAACTGTTTGTTCAACGCCGCCTGCAATCACGAAAGTCAAATACATTTATGCACCTACCATGTATGCATACCTCTCTCTCTGTCTCTATTTCTCAATGCACAGACAAAGTCAATATTATTAAAATGCATCAACAAATTTATTTGTTTTTCTTGTTGTTTATGTTAACGTTGATATGCGTTGGCTATAAAACTTTTTACCACTCATATTTTCCCATAAATAAATACCAATTTGTGTCCATTTTATATTTTTCTATATTTTTCACAGAAATCTCATCAAAATATCAAGTTACGTACAATATAGTTGTCGTACGTTGAAAATGCCTTCAGTTTATACATATACAAGAGTAAAATAACATTTCTAATTTTGCTGTCGGTTTCTTCTTTGTGTGGTTTGTTATTTACTGTTGTTTTTCCTTTTAATTTTTGTTTGTTGGCTGATGTTGTTTCTGCTACATAATAAATTAATACTTAATGTAAGAATCTGATTTTTGTCTATGGGCCTTTTACCTAATCAATTTGCCATGATTTTATATTCTTATGCATTTTGCCTTAATTATACTCAATAATATTATCTAAATGTTTCTTACAATTTTTCATAAAAAATTATTATAAGAGAATGACAAAAGCCGCAACAAACAAGCAATTTAATAATAGTCATAATGATCAATAATAATTGGTATATTTTTCATACAATATATAATATGACGGCAAAATATGCTAATTGAATTAAACTCTATAAAAATTGCATTAAATTATTTTAACATTCAGTTATTCACGCCAATGTTAGTTACACAATAAATAAATTAAAGCAATTCGTTCGTTACCCAATTTGTTTGAAGTAACTTTTTTGAAATCAACTCACATAGCATAAGCACTGTTGGCAAAAAGAGAGTTTTGCTTTCAGAATAAGCGTAAAAACACGCAAACATCAAATGCACATCAATAATAATAATAATAATGATGATAATAAACACTGACAATTAGATTTTTGCTATTTGCTATTTAGCTAAGGATTCGACTTTTAACGCGTTTTTATTTTTGTTCTTATTTTTAGTTCTTTTGGTTTTTTATTTTCTTTGCACAAGCGTTCTGGTAGTTATGTTTTTTTATTTGTTTACTTTTTTCTTGTTTAATTTGTTAGCCGTGTTGCTGATGCCATTTTATTTATTTACATACATATTTATTTTCAAATGTATTTTTAGTTTACCTGTGCTGAAACTTGTGAATTTTGATATCAAATACGCGTCTTAGGTATACAATTTCAATTTAATTTAATTTTATGGTTGTGTGTTGTTTATGCAGAGGCTTACTTACATTTCACAAAAAAGCTAAATTAAGATCTTTATAAAAATCTATATAAATCACCATTTGCTGCTGACCCAAAAACACTCATTGACTGACCTTTCGATATTCTATCCAGCCTCTCCTGTATCTATTAATTTAAACGTTTTTAATACAAAATGCTTTGTCTTAATATATAGATGCTTCGCATGCCCCGTTCAATTCATCAGTATTCAATTCTTATATTCTAATACATACACAACTTTAAATATGTTCTTTTTCCATACACTGCTTGAGTTTTACATATACATAAATTATTTATTGTTTATATTTGTTTTTTTTTTTTTGTTTAAATAGTTATATTTTTGATTTTTCATTGGAGTTAATTTAACATTAAACTATTTCATTTCACTAAACTATACACAGAATGTTTAAGTTGATGCGCTTATATTGCTATGTAAAACGTTTATATCTTAACCATATATATATGTATATATACAAATATGTATATATACATATATATATATATATATATATATATATATATATATATATATATATATATATATATATATATATATATATATATATATATATATATATATATATATATATATATATATATATATATATATATATATATATATATATATATATAATTATACATTTTAAATAAATATATATGCCGTGTTTCTGACTTAAATCATAGTCTAAAAATTTGCCAAGCTTTATGCAAAAAAAAAGAAATAAATTCTTGTATTATTTGTTTAATATTTAGCAAATCGTCTATCAAATATTATTGCTAAACTGTAAATTTATAAAAAATGTTTTGAGAATTATCGCCTGCTCTTCATTTTCGTCTTAAATTTTTCTGCTCTCTTTGTGTATAAGCGAATTGTTTAACTGTTAAATTTAGATTATAATATGTGTATACCTAATCAGAATGTGTGTCTGTGCTGATTTAAATATTTTGTTTTTAGTACTCTCTAGATTCACATTCAGCGTTTCTTAAAATTCGTATATTATTAACATTACGGTTAGCTTACGTATGGTTACTAGTAGACATAAATATTTTTATAATATATATATATATATATATATATATATATATATATATATATATATATATATATATATATATATATATATATATATATATATATATATATATATATATGGGTCAGTGGGACTGTTTTTGCAGTCATAAATGAGTTTTACAAGCTTGAAGACTCAACCTGAACATTAAATGGATGAATCTCAACCAGTTTTAATTTATGCTTGTTAGAGTATTTCGCAATAAGTTTAGCAATACGCTAGGGGCTTTTTTTTTTATAAATGTTTAAATATGGATTTGTATTTATTCAAATTTTACTTAATTTTTTTTTAAATTTTGTTTACTTTTGTTGCAATTGTTGCATAAACGCGGAACACCTCGTTGACCAGTCTTTTATTGTGTTTTAATGCTTACATGTATATATATATATATATATATATATATATATATATATATATATATATATATACATATTCAAATTTTGTGTTGCTTTCGTTTCTTTTTAAAATACATTCTTCGATTACGATTTGAATATTGAATTGTAAAATACATACATAATGACTTATATTTTATTCATATTTAGTCCCCCATATATTATAACCTAATTGATTTTTCTTTTTTGGATTTTGTTATAATCGTTAAGGATTTTCTATACAAAATATTTGATTTGGGCTTGGTTTTTAATTTTTCTCAAAAGTTACACTAAACTGATTGAATTTATTTTTGACACATCGTACACATTTTTGGTTTGCTTAAATATTTATAGTTGTGTTATCAACATCATAACCTTGTTTAGTGCGTTTCCTTACATTTGATCGCATGGAAGCCGAAAAAGGATACTGGAAATAACATCATTTTATTGATAGTATAATCTTAAAGGAAACTTTCAGTTTGTAACATCTTATCTATCTTCGACACAATAAATAATATATTTATATAAAAAAAAATATATATAAATATATATATATATATATATATATATATATATATATATATATATATATATATATATATATATATAGATATTGTTTTTTAATATTGAGATGACACACATAGCACAAGCGATACACAAACCTTTAAAAAGTGATTAATCTTCACTTCACAATCATTGAGAATTATGCTCGAAATAAAGAAACAACTATAAAGGGTAAATTTATGAATATATATGCATACTTAATGATTGTGTGCCATGACTTTTGACATTCTCGTGATTTTTTTTTATTTATGTTGCGTTTTTTGCTATAGGTTTTTTTTGTTTTCTGGATCACAGAATATCTCATCACACAAAATATAATGCTCGAATGTACTTAAGATCGATCATGTTGTATTCCTTGATGCGGTGTTGGGGTTTTCGTGCATTTTAAATATGGATTAAATAAGGATACTGAACTAAAAATATAAATTGAAACATATAAAAATATTTTTGTTTTATAATATTTATTTATGTTAAAAGTATTTAAAAATAATCAAATAATAAACAAAATGAAATGGTTTATTACATAATAAAGGCAGCACATAACTAAGAAAATATTAGCACACATTATAAAAATTAAAAAACATTTCTAAACGTTTTTGCAAAAACCTATTCTGTGCAATTCCAAAAAACTTTGTTGGTTTTTTCCTTTGGAACTTTAGTGAAGACTTAAAAAATTTGTTAATTGTGACCTGCTAAAATTTTGAAATACATCTAAATGTGTCATAAAAAAAATTAGTTCTAAAGTTATTTATATCAATATTTTAAATTAATGAGGCACATTAAGAAGAATTTGTAAATATGTTTCAAAAAAAAAACATTTTTGTCGAATCGAAAAAAAAGAAAATAGCGTTCAGATTTTTTTTTAATAAAAAACTCATCGTAATACTTTTCATCACAAAAACAGAAATGCGCGTTTTAAATACAATTACATTAACGGGACTTATTTTGAAAATATCAGTTTGTAGCGCCAAAAATGATATTTACGAAAATTTCGATTTGCTCGATTTGCTTGACATACATACTACAAATAATCAACCTTTACAAAAATTATTTTACAAATTTAAAATATTTTTAAATTAAAGTAAGAAAATATAAACATTTCATTTATTGTTTAAAACATATTTTGCACTTGTGTTTGTTGTATTTTGTTGTTGTTGTACTTAAGCCAGTACGATGCATTTTCTTAATTAAATTTAAATCTTTGTATATGTATTGTATATTAACATTTTGTCGTAATTTTTGTAATCATTTAAATTTTGTTTTGTTTTGGCAGTGTTTGCAATATTTTTTGTTTTCGCTACAAACAAAACAAAAATATATATTTCATGAAGATGTTCTTCATATTTAAAATTTTTTTTCTTTGCAATATATATTTTGAATGTGATTTATAGGCTCATTCATTTTTGATCAGTGTTTTCCTTTATATTTTACTAGAAAAACTATCTTGCTTTGGTAAATATTTGATGTCAACAATTTAAATGCAAATGGAAGTAAAATTTATTTATGCTTAAACATTAAAATGAGTCAAACAAATAACAAATAAATTGTTAAGCGAAATGATAATGAAAAGGGATAAAAATATGAAAAAAAATAATAAGACCGTTTTCGTTGGTCAAATTTGTCCATTGAAAATGGAAAATCAGGGTGTATTGGTTTTTTCCATTGTTTTCATTGCTTGTGCTTGTGTGATGTGTGATTTTGATTAATTAGCGCAATGACTCTATTATTCATCGCCTTCTGTTTGTGATAGCACACAGTTGCTGAAATGCTCACTTTCTATTTAGATTTCTCTTCACATATGCCGCTTCATGTGGAGGGCCAGGTGGTCAGAGCGTGAAAAGCAACGATCACAATTGCGACACTTAAAGGGCTTGGCTCCAGTGTGTTTGCGATAATGTCGAGTTAGCTCATCGCTTCTAGCGAAGCGCCATTCGCAGCCATCCCAGGAGCACTTGTACGGCTTCTCACCTACAATGACAGAAGTTTGTTAAAAAGATTTAATAAAAATGCATAAAATCGCAGTCTTTGCTTATTAAATAAGTTAGTCCCTGAAAATTGATGCAGTATAAGTTGTTGCAATTTATTCTGTTGCAAAAAGCAAAAAAAATTAAATATATAGCATATATAGAGCACATTTCAAGGGATTAAACGAAATTGGTGGGTAAAAGGTAGGACGGATAGGACGCCATATTTTTTTTACTTTACGGCAGCGAAATGAAAAAAGTTTTATAAACACTCAGCCGGGTGAGAGACTCTCAGTGAGGTGAATAGCGGCAAAAATGTTTGAAATTATAATTTTTAGTTTTTTAAATTGTAACAAATAGTTTTGATGACGAATGCACCCTCAGCATACTTTTATTATTTGCAAAATTATTGAAAAGACTTTATTTTTAATTTTTTTTCTAAGGTACTGTGCTTTCAATAAAGTATACATTGGGAAAAACATAAGGATGAATAAATGCAAACGAATGAGTAAACGGCAGAATTGAAGACAATTAAAACTAAAAATGAAATAAAACAAGAATTAACATTGAAAAAAAAAACTTTAATGAAATGTCGACCATCCAAATTTACGCTAAGATCGAAGTCAGTGAAACGGTTTGCCAAATCGCGAATCCCTTTGCCAATAGTTTTCATGCGTGCCAAAAGCCTCAAAGGATGCGGCAAAAACAGTAGCCAATGCGCCGAAAACCAGTTACAGACTGTGCCAGTGCCAGTAACAACGCCAGCCAGCCATCCTGCCAGCCTGCCATCCAGCCAGGCAGGCAGAAAGAAAAAGGAAATGCAGAAGTTGTAATTTCACACAAAAGTATAAAACCTAAAAATGCACAAAGAGTGGAACACAGAGCACAGTACACAGTTGTGCCAGAAAAAATGGCAAAATTATTTGAGTTTAAAAGACAAACAGCAGCCAAGGCAGGAAATTGCCGGCGTTGCCATCGCCGTTGCCGCTGTGGAGAAAAGCAGTGGAAAATGGAGCCAGATAACCGGCAAAGTAGACGACAGCTAAGAAAAATACATAAAGCTGAGTGGAAAACTTTGTAACGCATACCACAGCAGCTTATATATGTGTACACAATATATATATATATATATATATATATATATATATATATATATATATATATATATATATATATATATATATATATATATATATATATATATATATATATATATATATATATATATATATATATATATATATATATATATATATATATATATATATATATATATATATATATATATATATATATATATATATATATATATATATATACAGCTTAAAACTTAATGCATGCGGAAATGTGTGATATTTCCGTGCTCAATTTCACATTATGCACTTGTGGCCAACTTGCTTGCCTGACGAAACAAACGACCCACCAACCAACAAACAGCGCTCTCTTAATTTCCATTTGTTTACTCTCTGCCCATTGCTGAAGCCTTGTCTGTCCACCGATGCGTCGCTGCTTTGCAACATGGGACATTTCACTCCCTGTTTGTGGGTGTACTGCCACTTGCACTTTGGCATGTTGTCAGAACTGTGAGCGCGACATCGGAGCAAGGGCTATAAATAAGTAGGGTGCCCGAAAAACACTTACACACACCCACAAGGAGTGTGCTTATGTGGGTGGCGTGTATGGGTTCCTGGTAAAATGCTTTGCCATTGACTTTTGGCATTTTTTCGCCTCTTTTCGGTTCTAGCCTGCGTAAATCACAGTCAAGTGCACAAAGCACTGGGCGTACAGATACATCTACGACCCGAGAGCCTCACATTAAAGTGCATTCCAGCTACATCCATTTACAAAAATATACGTGTTTTTTAGTAACTATGGATAAAAGCTCCACGAATCTACGCTATTAATTGCTCCTGTTTTGTTGCTACTGATCTATAATCAATTAATTTAAAATCAATTCAATTCATTTTAAATATTCAGCTGAGTTAGCTTAGGTTATTTAGCAGTCTACGAAGATCTTTACTCGCAATCAATCTTATAAAATGCCTAAAGTAAAGCCTAACAATCAATTACTGGTCGTGTTAAAGCTGAATTTTAGGTTTTTGTTCTTATTTCAATCGCCCCATTGTTAATTTATTGTTGCGAACGTAGTTAAAACTTAACCTCTACTATTTGTTTCTATACATAAAGTTTCTCCTTTCTTCCCATATTGTTAGCCGCAGTTTCAGTGGTGCATTTGTAAAGTGTTTGAGCGAAGGGTGTTGCAATTGCAGTCGGGCAGCGGCCGCTTAACGTATAGCCCCGAGCCAGTTAATATTTTATAAATTTTGCTGGCGTTGGTTTTTAATGTCAGCAGCCAATAGGAAAAGAAAGAATGCCTTGGTGAGCGACATGCAATGCGCGGTGTAAAAAGAGGTTTCGGTATTCCTTTCACTGCACACTACAGACTGCACACTGCACGCAATTCTTTAGCTTTTCTTTTATGCGCTATGCGCCTTCTCGGCTTTTGCACTCAACACAATTTTTATGGTCTGCTTGCGTCTATCCGCTTGATTGCACTAGTAATCTTTTCTTAAGGGCAACACCTAGCTCCCACCAGCTATTACAAAGCTCAGGCTAACCATAACTCTGTCTGTCGTTTTATATCCGCAGCGTTTAACTAATTGAAATCTTTTGCACAATATGCACATTTATTGCCAACTTTTATGCGGTGCGTTTTAGTTATCAATTGTAAAAAATTCGCACCATTTTGGTTGTTTTCTAATTAATGAAATTTAAGCTAAGACGGGACAAAAGAAAAATAGACGGCTGAAAGCGCAATCAGACTTCTAAATTAAATTGATGTATATCCAGCTGATTTCTGGCCTGACCTGCCAAAAAAAAAACGTCCCCGATTGGACATCTAAATAATAGCCTATCATTAATAACGTGTCGCTGTTTTTCTAAATTAAAGCAGAGCTTCTTCCCAAAAATGTGCTCGAATTTGTATAAAGCGTAATTCATGAAAATGAATCTTTCGTTTCGTTTTATGCACGTTCTTTCAGGTGACATTAAAATAATTATTTTTTTTGTGAGTCCTTTAAAAACCAAAGGTAGAAAAAATTTACATTTTGTAGAAGCACCGGACAATCAAATGTTTGAATCTTTTTTATCGTCTGAAGACATCTTAGCTTTGATTCATTTTATCTATTCTGTCCGTGTGGAACATATTTAACTAATTATACAGATTAATCAACTCCTTTTAGAGTAAGCATGACTTTTACACACATTTAAACCTTTAAGCTAGAGCACAAAAACTTTTTATAAATTAACAGCCAATGCACCAAGGCGGATGCCCGGAATGATGGAAACAAAAAAAACGAAAATAAACATAAACAAGGTCAACAATAACTACAATTTATAGTAAAATAGCAAACACTCCGGAGGGAGGTCAATTAAGCTCGTTACTCCCGCTCACCAGATCCGCCGCTTCTCTGAACGGCTATTGTTTTTATAAAGTAAAAACTTTTTACTTTTAAAGATAAACGCAAAATTAAGAGCCTGTAACCCTTTTCACACTCTGCAAACTTCTTGATTGCTAAAGACTCTTAAAAATCAATTATTGTTTTGTTTACTCCAACATGGAGCTTAATATAATGGAAAAGGGCGCTCAAAAGTGAATCAATATAGAATATATCCTGATCTAGTGCTATTACTTGCAGTCAATTTAAAAGCAAAGACGGACGATCGTAGCCTTTCATTCCTCACTCACTGATTTAACAGTTCAAATGCTTAACGTATAGCATTTATATTATTTGAAGTCACGAAAATGAATTTAATTAGCAATAACAGTTCGTACTACTGCATCTGACATATGCAGAGTTAATGTACATATTTTTTTACTCGATTTACAAAAATTTTGGGTGCTATGTTTTATGGGCTAAGCCTATGCCACCAAATCTCTTGTAAATCGCATTATCATACACACACACAAACACACACATTCGTAGATGGGAATACGAATGTGTAGGTGCACACAATTCAATGATGCTTTCCATCCTCTGGCTCTTAATTCGCTGATGATGATGGTGGCAGCAATAAAATAACATTTCATCGCTGGGTTTAATCTGTGTGGAAAAGCATGAGTTTGTATGCGTGTAACCAATAATTCATTTTTGAATTACGCGATTTTTATTGAAATTTCAAGCCTCGTCTACTGTCATTCAAGGTTTGGTTGCCCGCCTTCTGCACTTGACTTTGTATATATTTCTGCGTCAGTGTTTGCTGTGTTGGCTGTGAAATATTGGGACAATGGCAGCAAAACAATGCAACGTGTCACTTGTGTCCTGTCCTGTGTTGCTCTCCTGTTCAGGTCACCGACATGATGCTCTCTGGGGCTGTTATGTTGTTTTCGCAGAACTCTGATTTATTAATACGGAACAGCAACCCGAAACTATGTTTACACATTTTTGTTGTTGGTGCTGCAGTTTTTTCCAGAAAAATGTTTGGTATGGTGCATTCGTTTTAATCATACTATTATTGTCGAATTGTTTAATGTGCACAAACTATACAACTGTATTGCATTCTCTGTATTCAAAAAGCTTGTATAAACTATATACGTATGCGTGTCACTTCACATATCTATCAACTCAGACTAAAGAGAGCAAAACACAAACTCACTTACCAAATCGCACTATTCCTTCCAAAAGACTACGTTTACATTTATAACCTATACTCCCTGAGTACATTAATGTAAGAACCCCCAACAGTTCACACTACTCACCTATTATCACACTACTAATATTATCACACAATGCTAATGTCATCACACACGTGTTTAAAGTTTTTTTTTGAATGAACACTTTTTATAATAAATCCAGTTTAATCATAAAAAGGCTAAAAAGACTAGGACTAGGGGATACCCTGAACCCTACGAAGAGCTGATATTAAAATCAATGTACGCTTCTTTGATACACACATTGCAAACAAATGCACACATACAAACTTACATACATACATGCATGCATACATACATACATACATACATACATACATACATACATACATACATACATACATACATACATACATACATACATACATACATACATACATACATACATACATACATACATACATACATACATACATACATACATACATACATACATACATACATACATACATACATACATACATACATACATACATACATACATACATACATACATACATACATACATACATACATACATACATACATACATACATACATACATACAGACATACATACATACATACATACATACATACATACAGACATACATACATACATACATACATACATACATACATACATACATACATACACACACACAAGTTCGAGCTCTGCTAACTGCGCAGCTTACGTAGCGGCTGCGCTTGGTATACATGAGCATACATTTAAAATTTTAAGTTAGCTTTTTTTGCGTACAAGAACGCTACGTTCATACGGACGGACAGACAGACGGACATGGCTACATCCACTCAGCTCGTTACCCTGATCAAGAATATATATACTTTATGGGGACTGCCTGTTACATACATCTTCACAAAACCATTATACCCTGAAATCCCATTTCATTAGGTTCAGGGTAAAAAAATCCGTGTGACATCTCACCTGTATGAGTTCTTTGGTGTGCCTTCAGATGTGAACTTTTTGTGTAGACCTTTTTGCAGCCCAGAAATTGGCACTTGTGTATCCGACGCTTAGCGTCCGGACTGTGATCGATGTGATGCTGGCGCGGGTGATGATTTTTGGTAGAAGCTGTGGAATTAACTTAGTTAAGGAGTATGGCGAAATAGAGTTGGAAAGTATGGGCGATCAATACGCACCAGTTGTTGGTTTTTCAGAGAGTGATGTGACCACGGCAACAATCTGTGGTGTCTGCTGTTGCTGCTGTGAAGCCGATTGCTGTTGCATGGTTGTTGTAGTGCCAGGATTGGTACTGCCATTGTTATTGTTGTTGGTAGTGTTGTTGGCTGCAGCGCTAAGCACTGCAGCAACATTAGCATTGCCATTGTTTTGCATTTGTATGACGCGTGCTAGGCTGATGCCAGCGGCTCCTGGTGTTCCATTGGCTGTGGTCAGCCGCACGATTGTACTGCGCGGAATGTTGTTGTGGGGGTTTGAAGACTGATCAACGCTGCTGTTGCTGTTGCTGCTGCTTGTCGAATTGCTATTGCTAGTTTTGTTTAGTACCTGCGGCGATATGCTTAAATGTTGCACTGCTAACTGTTGCTGCTGCTGTTGCAGCTGCAACGTTGTGGCTTGCGTCAATGAGGAGTTCTTGGCACCAGGCGTTGGGCTGCTAAAGTGCAGAATGGCGGAAGTGGGTGTAGAATTTACAGCTCCTGCTCCTGCTGCTGGTTGCTGTCGTTGCTGCTGCTGCTTGAGGATCGCGGCCAACTCATTGGCATCGATTTGCTGCGGTCGTTGCTGTGGTGGCTGCGCATAGTTATGACTGCGAAGGTTCGATTCGGGAGATGACGGCGGCGTTAGCGGGGGAAGCAGAAAATCATGTATATGACCTTGACCCAAGTGATATTGCCGCTGCGATTTTGCCTGTACCACTCGAACTTTAATAGCCGGCGCACTACTGTTACTAGAGCTCAGGGTGATAGTATTGCAGCTGGCATTGCTGCTGCTTATGCTCACGGTGCTACTGCTGACGGTGCAGTTGCTATTGCTGGTAGGCGTCATGTTGCCGGCGCTGCAGATACTAGGATTGGGCGATATGGCTGACGGTGGCGCAGCAAACAACACGTCCAATTTCTCATTACAAGATAATACATGTGTTGCTTCCTCGTCGTCCTCATCAATGCGCTCCTGCTTAACAAGGACTGCACAGCTGAGCGCTTGTGAGCCATTGCTATCCCACGATATGCCTGAGCAGTTGGAAGACACAGATGAGGTAGTTGATATCGTGTCCAGGCTCTCTTTTATTTTCAGTTCCTCCAACAAACGTGCCGGTGTTGAGAATATGTCCCAGGCAGAATCGAGATCTGTGTGTATCTTTTTGTAGCTCTGATGCTTAGGTTCGTCGCGCAAGTAGCGCTCCAGTTCATAACATGTCTGCAAGTACAATGGCACCAAGACATATTGTTAGCAATATACAAAACATTAATTGTAAGTAATATTCTGACGCAATTATGTGTTAATATTTTGTACAGCAGATTTATAAACACTGCATACTTTTGGGTTCACGACCTGTAGGAATAAAGTTCACTTAAATGCAACAACGTGCTTAAATACTGTCGCAAATAAAAGAACTTAGTTTGTTTTTGGTCGCTTTGTTATACCCGCTGCTGCCTTGTTACTTTATAAGAAAGATTTTAATAGAGCTACAGTCATACCAAGTCAGTTGGTGTTCTTTTAATTCAATAAGCCAACATAAAAGGTAACAGTGGAAAATGGCGTTTTTACATGCTTCTGCTGAAAGAAGGTGCATCAATAGACACTTAACGGTGCTACAAATTGTAAACATGACCAATATTATGGGTTGTTATTTTTCTCAAAACCGGCAACCCATTTTTTCTTAACAAATCTTATTAAGTGCAGTACAAAAGCGGAAAATCAATGACCTGGAATAAATAGCATAACCACAGGATATGTTTCGAGCTGCACATTCCACATTAGCTTAGGTTTGCTATTTTGCTTTTCATTCCCGTTCTCCAAACATACTCGGTAAATCACTTTAAGTGTTATTTCAAGAAAATAATTGCAACACATAAATTTCTTAACCCTTTCAAATCGCCAAACAAGTTGCGTGTGCGATTTACGAACAGAGGCAACAACAGCAATAACAACAAGAGAGAACTATAAATGGTTTATGAATCAGCACTGCGGCGTTGGCGTCTCAGCGCGAGGGTACATGGCGGGAATACAGTCCATGATTAATGTACGGCTGCTGCACTTAGTTTCCATTTCCTGGCCAGCAACACTTCAGTCAGACAATGCAGTAATATCTATGTGCAAAAATCTAAATAAAATGTAACATGCATGTCTAGGTTCGGAATTTGATATATTGTTAAAACACTCCCGACAAAACACACACAAAGCACAACACACAAGACATACATCTAAAACAAATGCAAGTACCAGCTGAGCTAAGGCTGATCTAAGTCTGAGACTAAACTTGCCATGACCATCGCCAACGCCATTCCAGGATGGTAACAGAAATGGCGTTTTGAGTTATGTGCTTTGCCGCCAACGGCGTTGCCAACAAATCACCTGCCCAAAACGGAAAGCATTGCCAAGAAGATTAGAACGCGACTTTTAAATTTGGTGGCTAGCCAAACAGTATCAGAAGCAAATCGCTAAATATCCGACTACATTTGAGTATATATGGCTAACAGAAATGAAGCACCTTGGGCTAATGATTGATGTCTAGTGGATGCACAGTTCGGGCATTTGCCAATAGATAACTAACTGATAACTGATAAGAAGATTAGAACGCGACTTTTAAATTTGGTAGCTAGCCAAACAGTATCAGAAGCAAATCGCTAAATATCCGACTACATTTGAGTATATATGGCTAACAGAAATGAAGCACCTTGGGCTAATGATTGATGTCTAGTGGATGCACAGTTCGGGCATTTGCCAATAGATAACTAACTGATAACTGATATATATATATATATATATATATATATATATATATAACTGATAACTGATATATATATATATAACTGATAACTGATATATATATATATATATATATATATATATATATATATATATATATATATATATATATATATATATATATATATATATATATATATATATATATATATATATATATATATATATATATATATATATATATATATATATATATATATATATATATATATATATATATATATATATATATATATATACATATATATACATCAGCGGGATTATAGATTGACACCAGCTATTTAGCCTAAGTAGTAGACACGAATGTTTTATACAATTCAGACATATTCACAATTTTTATATCCTTAATTAAATATGTTTTATATATATATATCTATATATATATATATATATATATATATATATATATATATATATATATATATATATATATATATATATATATATATATATATATATATATATATATATATATATATATATATATATATATATATATATATACATATATATATATATATATATATATATATATATATATATATATATATATATATATATATATATATATATATATATATATATATATATATATATATATATATATATATATATATATATATATATATATATATAAGGATATAAAAATTGTGAATATGTCTGAATTGTATAAAACATTCGTGTCTACTACTTAGGCTAAATAGCTGGTGTGAATCTATAATCCCGCTGATGTGTGGCTTCATGAACTTTTCGGGTAAACAAAAAGTTTTTGTTCATTTGTATTTAACAGAAATATATTTGCAGCCTTCACAGGTTTTTTTTTTTTTGCTATCTCTTTATGTGGGAGGGAAATACTTTTGCACACTTTTTGCCGACAATTTATGTGGCAAGTGCATAACAAGGGCGCAACTGAACGAAGGATATGTCAGAGCCAAATGGCTTAATCTATGGTACAAGTTGGCCGCATAAAAAAATCTTAATTTCCGTTGCGTCCATTTTAGCTTTGGCTTTTCTGTCACCATACTTTTTCGCTCTTGATATGAGGTTTTCACTTCCGCCAGCTGGGCTTTCAACTCAAGATTCTTACTGTTCCATAGCTTATTGACGACAGCGAATAAGACTTTGTTTTTGTTTTACTTTTAGAAAAGACATCACGTGTTTTTCTCCGTGATTCCGAATACTTAATATAAACTGGAGCCAGTACTTACATGAATAGGAAAGAATATTTTGGGCTCAAAAAAAAAAAAAAAATAAATAATAATAATAATAATAATAATAATAATAATAATAATAATAATAATAATAATAATAATAATAATAATAATAATAATAATAATAATAATAATAATAATAATAATAATAATAATAATAATAATAATAATAATAATAATAATAATAATAATAATAATAATAATAATAATAATAATAATAATAATAATAATAATAATAATAATAGTAATAATAATAATAATAATAATAATAATAATAATAATAATAATAATAATAATAATAATAATAATAATAATAATAATAATAATAATAATAATAATAATAATAATAATAATAATAATAATAATAATAATAATAATAATAATAATAATAATAATAATAATAATAATAATAATAATAATAATAATAATAATAATAATAATAATAATAATAATAATAATAATAATAATAATAATAATAATAATAATAATAATAATAATAATAATAATAATAATAATAATAATAATAATAATAATAATAATAATAATAATAATAATAATAATAATAATAATAATAATAATAATAATAATAATAATAATAATAATAATAATAATAATAATAATAATAATAATAATAATAATAATAATAATAATAATAATAATAATAATAATAATAATAATAATAATAATAATAATAATAATAATAATAATAATAATAATAATAATAATAATAATAATAATAATAATAATAATAATAATAATAATAATAATAATAATAATAATAATAATAATAATAATAATAATAATAATAATAATAATAATAATAATAATAATAATAATAATAATAATAATAATAATAATAATAATAATAATAATAATAATAATAATAATAATAATAATAATAATAATAATAATAATAATAATAATAATAATAATAATAATAATAATAAAAAAAAATAAATAAGTAAATTTGATTAAGGTCTGACATTCCACAACCAAACGATTCTAGACACATCAACTGAAATAAACAAAACAATGTTTTCCAATTGTCATCCAGCGCGGCTTCTCTTTAGACTCTTTAGCGCTTGGGATGAAATTAAATTGAATTCGGCCCACAGCAAATACAGATACAGATATAGAGGGAGGAGAACATGTGCGCCCAAATGTTTTCAATGCTAATGTTAAATAAAAGCCTACGATTAAATTTAATTATCAGCATGTTTATTAAAATCTACAAAATGTGATATGAGGGAAGACTGAGTCTATTGCACAATTGGGAGAGATTTTAAGTATTTGCTGGCACATGCACACACAGTTGATAATGTTTACCTAGGTTGTCATACGCCCCTAAGGATTGTGCGCCCACACATAGTGAGTCAGATATAGACACAGACTGAACATATTTAATTATGTGTGTAATTGAAAAAGACGCAGCGGCAGTTTAGAGGCACGTCGAAGACGGCGACGACGACGAGTACGCCAAAAAATCTTGTTAAGGCTATTATGCGGCACATGTCTTGAGCGCCCTGCTGTCTTTTCTCGGAGCTTTGGGATTGTATATTTGTGTAATATTCTGTGCGTGTTTGTGTATTAGAAAGATATTAGCAGACGCCAGCTAGCGGCAGAGCCTGCGGTTTTTATTTGCTACCCCGAGAAGCAGCTGCTAACTTACTTCGAAAGTATGCTATCTACAATCACACCATATAACAAATTTTCATTATGTATGTATGTGTATCGGCATTATGTCATTTAATGAGCCATAATTCCAGAGAGCTTCGCCTCATAAGCCCCCTGGGATGTGTTCAGCATTTTTTCTTGTTTTGGTTTTTTTTTGCGCCACTTTTAGGCTGCCATTTTGAAAGTTTTAATGAACGAAACGTAATGAAATTACACCCACAATTAATGTCATCGTGACCAGGAACTTTAAGCTTAACAATTTAAGAAGCTTTTAAGCATAACAACGAAAATTGAGCAATGAAAGAGGCACATAAAAGCAGACAAGCCAACAAACATTTTCAACTGTCAGTCTAGTTGGTTTATGAGGAGTGATTACAAATGTTGGGCACCAAAAAATGTTTAAATTTATTAAAAATATATGAAGCAAGCAATTATTTAGAATTAAAATAAACATTAGATTCGTCCAAGTTAATTATTTGTGCAACATGCTCTTAGCCTTTCTGTTATTAGAACCAGAAGACAATTTTTAAACTGTCACAGCGATTGATACATTTTATGCATTTTTGTATTATTGCAATGATTGACTTCATTGACCTCTCACTGTGTGGCTTCTGCTTCTTATCAAGTTAGCAAATCAGTTGGCTTGGTAATAACAATAAGTCAAAGACAAGCGATTGGTTACTAACAGCTAGAGTAGCATAGCAGGAGATACAACACGGATAATTGAATTATTGGCATTATCAACACTTTGACCAAAAGCGCGCGCATACACACATTTATACACTACCATCTGTAGCCACTGGAAACCACATTACAAAGTGTAATGCGTTGATTTACTTCTTTTCTCTGGATGGGTCTGGACCCATCTAACGCTCCCTGCTGATGTCGCGATGTTATTGCTATTGTTGTTTTTCTGCTGCAACTGCTGTTTGTTTTTGGGACGCAAAGTGCACTTAAAGTGCCACAACCTCAACGGCAGTCACAGCAACAGTAGAAGTAGTAGCAGCAGCAGCAGCAGTAACAACAGCAGCAGTAACAGCAGCAGCAGTAACAACTGAAAACCGACTTAAGTGTCTGACACAAAAGGCGTTGCATAATTTCAGGCATTATGCTAATTTAAAAAGTTGCCGACTGCTCAAACAGTAACAGCGGCAACCTTTCACATAAGTAGTTTGAAACAAGGAAACAGCTGCGAGGAAGTAGGATGGAAAATGAGAAACGTCGCGACGTTGATCACTTTCGCCCAGGAACGGAATTCGCTCTTAGGCAATCGAGAAGCACTTCAATACGAAAGTGTCGCAGTAGCCGTGCCGAAAAGTATGCTAAACACAACAACAAAAGCAGAAGCAGCAGGGTTGCTTGGATACTTCTGAAAGATTGGTGAGTGGGGAGCTGTGGAGCTTGACGCAACTAATGCGTCGTACGCGCCGTTGAATTTAAATGAGGAATTAATGCGTACATTATTTTTGGTCGCCTTTCGGCTGGCAGTGTCACCCCTCATAACAGCAACCCCAATAGCGTCGAGCTCCTCCGACCGGCCTGTGCTTTTACTTTTGTTAGATACACAAACTGTATTTTGCCACTTGCCACTTTCCACTTGCCATATGCATTCCGCTTTTCGGCTCGGTTCTGTATTGTTCGATTTCACGACGGCTTGTGCAGTCGTGGTATTCACGAACTCAGGAATCCACAGCCGCAACACCCTAGCCATTTGCTTTGAACTTGATGAAATTTGTGTGCCTTACGCAAATTGCGACGTTGCTGCCTGTTTTTTTTATGCCTGGTTTTGTCATTTTGTGGCATGTTGCCGCCTTGTTTCCGATTCCATGGTTGCTGCTGTTGTTGTTTCTTCCATCTAAATGACACTTTGAGCAAATGATGATGCTGACAATGATAATAAATTAATTTAACGCGGTTCGAGGGCGCATTTTTCGTCCATTCGGTAGGCGTGAGAAGGAAAGTAACCTTTTTTCTACGCTGTAAATAAGATTAGGCTTTTTAACTACCAATAATTTTCTGCATCTACTGATCTATTTTAACTGTACTTTTAATCCTCTTCTGTTAAGTGGTGTATGGTGGTAAATAACTTTGCTAATTGCTAATATTAACACGCCTTAAAGCTATTCACTTTGAAACAGAGACTGAAAACCTATGTATATTCAGTTCATGATAGTTTTTCGGTGCCCTGGGCTTGATAATAAAATCGAATTTTTTTGGGTAAATATCATAGAGATAAGACAGAAATGACAAAATAAGCACATTCTAAAAGCTATCTATAGAACGTATATGCTTATTTATATAGTAGTAAAAGTGGTGAAGAAAAACTGTCGAGACAGGATAATGCAATTGTTGTGGGTTTCACATTTTATGGCCAGCCCGAAAATCCGTACAAGGTGGAACGTATTCAATGTCTATTATCCGTACGGGTATGATAACAGAAGTGCTTGTCTAACATTTTGTCGGTTACAAATATCACGGCTTATGATATTGACCCAAAGCATGTTTAACAACGCATTTTGTCTAAAGGAAACTGCTTCATTTTGACATAGCACATACCCATTGAAAATGCCCAGAAAGGATATAATAAATTGGTGTAAAATATATTTTATATAAAATAGAATCGATAGGTTAAATATGTAAATATATATATGTATGTATATACATATATATATATATATATATATATATATATATATATATATATATATATATATATATATATATATATATATATATATATATATATATATATATAATAGGCGGTCACCTATTTATGAGCATATTTAAGAAACTGTGAATGTGTGTGTTAATAGGCATGGTAGAGGGTAACTTTTAGCTGGTCAGATTTAGCAAGCACACTCTTATGTGTTTCGATTTAGTTTTGTATGCGATGCGTAGATTGTTATCGCCCCTTTTATATTGATTGTCGGAAGCGGTGAATTGCAAAATTGTATACAAAGCAGGTTTGATTTTCTTTTACTCTTTGAGAAAGAAACCCTAAAGCCAGCTTAGATGTAATTTCAATTCCGGTCTTTGGTATTATTGCCGACTACATGGCACAGTGTGAACCAGGCCATGGAGGGATCAAAAGGTTAATTGCTGGTAGCTGTGTAAAAGACGTTTACCCGATGCTGTTTACAAATGAAAATAATTTTCACTAGCTGTTTCCCTGTAAACTTTAATGTTGGGCACATCTTCAAAAAACAGTCATACGAGATACTCAGCAATAAAACAAACAGGATAAAACTGCAGAGGCTAAGCACGAAAAATAATACAACTACCAGCATAAATATACCAATGGACTTAAACATTACATAATCACAAAATTGCTACTGTATGTTATCTCTCTATCTATTGCTCAGCGGGCACGAACTTCAGACATACATATACATGAACACGTTGACACGCTGGTCATTGTTTGTGGCCCCACAACTACTCCCCTCACTTGTTCGTCTACAAAAATTTGCATATATTTTGGGTATACAACTGGGTCAACTGTAGCAGAAGAAGCAGAAGAAGCAGCTTATCAGAGTGCTTGTTCGTTAGCTAAAATATGATTTCACTTAATGCAGCCTGACAGATAATGTTTAATGCTGCTGTAGTTTCATACACGCATAACTTTATGATTAAATTTTACTATTTACAAACGAGATAAGCATATATCGTTTATAACTGTTTGAACGTAAACATCATTGGACGCCGAATATGTTTTTGTAGGCATACACAAAAAAAATATTCTAAAAGTTTAAATTTGACTTATTAGGAAAGCGATATCAACAACTCCTGCGCTGTTGCCAATTGTAACTATATTGACAAGTTATTATCCTGTCCATCAACCCAATTGTACCGAATTGCACATTTCGTAAGCTCAGCATTTGAGTAATAATTTGCAATTCTATCGTGCACCATTAGTAGCATCCATTACACCATCAGTCTAACAGTACGCTGCCAGTGGCTAGCAAGACGAACAAGACTGTCCTTGCGTTTTAATCCATTCTGCTGGGAACATAAAGATTTAATGAATCGTAAAGCTGAGTAATTGCTGAAAAAGTGTCGACAGGCTATAACGGCAACAGTTGGTTGCTGCCAAGGCAATGAATAAGGTGATTCGTGGGCCTCAAGTGTGGCTGCCAATGAGATAGAGATTTACCTGCCCAAGTCGCCTGAGTGGTAGTCAGAATCATCAGAAGCGTATTGTATTTGTTGTTTTTTTTTTTGCGATGATATCCTTGGTAGAAGTACTTCGAAAGTATCAGCTTGCACTTTTTTTAGATTTATTTGCGGCTCCACCTAGTTCGTTAACTAGAATTCAATTCCCAAGACAAGTAATGCGAAGCCGTAGAAGAGCGTGTGAGCCGATTGTCACAATAAACTGAACTAGTGTTTATATACAAGAAAGTAGAAGTCAGTTGACGGTCAATGCCACTACAATTATTTAATTTAGATTTGACTCAACACCAGGACTTTAAAGACAGGTCAACATCACCATATACGATTGATTCTATCTTTTTATTTTGAATACAGAAATGAAAAGTAATGTAAAACGCGTGTAGTAAGGGGGCCTATCAATGCAATAAGCATTTCAGTTAAATACAATAAATTTACTATCAATTTGACCTTTCAACAACAAAACTGCCATAAAGTAACTGGAACAGCTGCAGTATATATTCTTCTTCCAAATATATGCGGATGTAAGTGTAAATGTGGAAAATCGTTTGGTAGTCAGATGTCTGAGTATACTCGCCTGGCCATGCTTTGCATCCATTTTGCGCTCATTTAGTATTCATTTCGGTAAGCGCAAATTTAGAAAAAACAACTTGGCTAAGCCTCTTACCAGCAGCTACTGTTGTTTGGTCATTAAAACGCAATTGTAAATGGGAGATTGAGTCTACTTGCTGGCACTTAAGTGAGAACAATTCCAATTTGATTTGACGTTCCAGATGGCCCAAACTGTAACTTCCATTAGGTGCTATCAGTCGATGCACCTAGATCATGAATGAAACCTCAATGCCGCTAGTCATCCACAGGCTAATGGTGTTCATACTTATGTGCACCTTTGTGATATCGAGATGTTTAATATTCATTTAAATGTGCTAATGTATAGTTGCCACTGCCACCAATATTCTCACAACTTAACTGGCATGCCTTTTTAGCTATTGTTTGAAACTTTTTATAACAATATATTTTGTTAGTTATACCTTTTTAATGCATGTAAAAAAATGTCTATAAAATTTTGATAAATCTTTCAAGGCTATTGTAACAGGACTCCATGTTTTGTTTACTACTGCACAGCACAAGACCTTTAACATGGAAATTTGTGCCATCTCAATTCCTTGCATTCGTTGCTCCGTTGCTTAAAAAACGAAACGAAATAAAGAGCATATAACAAAAATTGTTCCTAACAAAAACAGCCGAAAAATGGCAACGGTCATGGATGGTTTTTGTCGTTGTGCCTGCCATATTGAATTGACCCCAATCAAACGTGTAGCTATTGCCGTTACTGTTGTGGTTGTTGCTATTGCTATTAGCCGGCTCGTGTTACACAGTTCTATTGCATACGTTACGGTACATAGGACATGTCGAGGCTCTGGGCCAAGGCAGTCGTTACGCTCTGTGTATCTTCATTGATAGAGAAGAAAACGACCGCGCCACACGATTGACGACCTCACCAATGATTTCTACTCAACAGCAACATGTATACGCCACTGCATTCCTTTATTTGGGGAAGTTGCCTAAAATTACATAAGCATTGTTTGTTTAAGGTAATTGAAATTAAACTTTAAGCTGGAACTTACAGTGGAAATAATAAAAAGCCAAAATATAAATTATTCTGACTACGCCAGAGGTTTGGGTCAATATCATAATATTTGGTATGCACAGTCAGTGCCCAAGTCAAAAAAAAAATATACGTATATGTAACAAGTAAATATACATACATAAACGAAAAGGCAGCTGAAAACACTAAGCCAAAACAGAAAGGAATCCCAATGCCCGAAACTGAAACCCAAACGCCAGCTCAAAAAACAGTCCACAGACCCAACAGTCCGCACCACAATGCTGAAAAGGAAGTTGCTTAATTAAAAGCGGATATTAGCAATTACAAGCCGCAGAACAGCACAGATACAGAGTCCGAGTCCAAGTGTCGAGTTCCATACCAATAAAACGGAAGTTAACAGAGCGGCTTTGAATGGCAGCTCTTGGGCCCGAAATTGAAAAGGAAGCAACGATAAACTGTTGGGAAATTAAAAACGCGTATGCATTGAATATACAACATAGTGGAATGAGATGTAGATGCCCTGACCCAATGAAACGTTACTGAATGCGCACTATGGAGTGGTTGAATGATATTTAATTTTTTTTGTTTTGTTTTTTTTTTTTTGGTTTTTTGATTCTTTTGGATTCTGTGTAATTATGGTGATATCAGGACCAATGACTTTACAAAACTTTCCTCTATAAGTTGACGGCAATTGTTTGACATTTTGTTATAATTCGGTTGTAACAACAGTTTCAGTTTATTATTATTGCTGTTACTTCTTGCTAAAAGGAAACGGACCCAGCTGTCATATACCCGCTCTCATAAAAAATACATAAAAGGTGAGCAGGTTAATTAGGTTATCATTTGGGTCCCTGCCTTCCATTTTGGCATAAAAAATGGTCAAAGTCGAGACATCAAAATACCCAAATTGTTAATGGGGTTTACTGCTCTCTGGGTATTGTTTATTTCAGTTAAGGTGGCTCTGACTTGTGCCAATGTCAAGACACTATGTAATTTATTGCATTTGCTTAACCTTAACATTTGAATCTGATTCTGTTCTTTTAAATGAACGTTATACTGATTGACTCCATATTTCAAAAACATTTTTCTTTTTTGATGAGGTAAAGCAAATAATTATTCATTGCAAATGTACGACCATGAATTTGTATTGGTATTTAGTAAATAACCATTAATTTCTTTTTGAATATAAATACTGAAATGATAAATGCTTACAATATTTTAATCATTTATCGTATTTTAATAAAGGACTGGGACTCCTTAAAGACGTTTTCATTTAGGGGACTTAGCTACCCCCCTCTTTCCAATTGATTGCTGGCAATGCTATGGATTCTTCAAATTGACTGTAAACGGCTATATAATTTTAATTGTTTAGATAACTTTTTCATACCTTAAGTGCCATCCGCCCACTGGCCAAGTATCTCCAAACTTTTTCTTCTCCTCTACTCTTAGAATTTGTCAAACGCAAATGCTTTTCGCAGTATTACTTTGGGTTAACCGTTGCCTTCACCGCCAGCGCCACACAAACCGCCGCCAGAATTTGTTGTAATTGTTGTTTGACATTTTTGTTGCTGTTGTTGCTTTAGTTGAACAAAAATTTCCCACTCACAAAATTACCTTTTGCGTTGCACCGCTGTCATGTGGTTGTTATTGCTGTTGTTGTTTTCTTTTTTTTGTAGTTGTCGCCGCACTTAATTTATATGGCATTCACATTCGTTACACATGGGAAACGCTAGCGCAGCATCGTCTGCAAATTGTACAAATTTTTGGCACTCGCCTGCATGTGAAGTCGTCGCAAAACCAACGCCAGCAAAAACAACAACAACATGACAAAGGCAATTCCCGCTGCGGTTTGTTTTCCTACAACAACAGCAACAACGACAACAAAAACAAGAACAAAAACAGCTGTATAGACAATGGGTGAGCTTAATGCTAACAGTGAAATTTGCTCCAATGCCAACAACACGGTAAAAAGGCAATTACCATAAAATTGTCCGCGTATGTGTTTCAGTTACCACGACTAACTCCTTGCTGATTGGACATCAGCAGCAGCTACGCACATTTAATCCACAATTAGCCGCACCTTTTGGTCATTTCCATATCAATTTTAATATTTTGTTTAAATAATCATATAGGATAAAAGATGATTAGATGCATTCTTGGTAAGTGTCTAATCATTTGAAAATAATTACGATTAAATAAACGCCACGGGATTTAAATAGTTTCTCAAACTTCATAATATAATTAAAAGTTGCGAGTAAAATTCGATGTCAAACGTAGTTGGATGAATATTTTCTTTTTATGCTTTTAATTTGTACAGGGTATAAACATTTAATGGAAAAGTACAAAAAAACTTTTATTCCGTTAAAAAAAAACAATCAGTGGAATAGCAAATTGCACACTTCCAAAAACACACAACGACATGCAGCTCATATTCACATGGTTACGTTGCTACCTTTCGTTGATGATGCATACCACCTCCTTCTCCGTCCGGTTGTCCATTCCATTTTTTAGACTAAAAACCGCAAATAGTTGAATTTAATTTTCGTTTTGGACGTATTCCAACTCCATCAACTCAAATAAAACAGCATCCTGATCTCCCGCCCACCCGCAGTTGCTAAAACTGTTCCGCTTGCCATCTCGTTACTGTTGCGTATGCGTTATATTTGTTAAATGCAATGAAAGCTAGACAAAACCAGGACTACGCCAACCATACGTGATATGTAATTACACACTTACTGCTTTGGTAAAAGGTGCTTGCTGTGTAGCGCTCTAGCTAGTCACGCTTAATACAATGAGTGGATGACACATCTTTTTTGTTGTTTCATATTAACACACATGCTTAGCTTACATAGAACTAGAGCTAGAAATTATATGAATATGAATGAAAATTTGTCTGTATATAGGTGCGAGTTATAGTGTGTCCAAAATAGTTTTCTTTTTTAATTTTTGCACGACTTAGTAACAACACCTGGCTGCATATTTCGAAGACCTACGCCACATCTTTTTTGTATTGCCTTTATATGTTACCTGATATATTATTTATGAGCATCGATCAATTCAATAATTTTTTTTCAACAGCGCGTTGAAATCCATCAAAGTTGCTTCCTTGTTTTTGCCTCTGATGGCTTTTCATATGGGTATTCTGAGGGGATGCTTTTGTAAAAAGAATTTCGTCTGGCGCCGTTTGAATGCACAGCTGGGCAGTTCAGTTACCCATTTTTAGTCCTGCTGCTTCTCGGTCGTTTTTTCAGCCAATCTTTTTCAATATGGCCATCATTTGTTCGTAGTTGTATCTATGTATGTGTGTGCGTTGTTGGTTGGTTTCGATATGTCCCAATAATTTATTTTTGTTAAAGCGCCATGTGCGAATTATTGTAAGCTATTTGTTGAAAATGTAAGGTATTAAAAAGCTTCTACATGTAAAAATGGCACCCCATACAAATATTTACAACATACATGTCCGTCCCTTGTTTTTAGAAAATGTATCAAGATAATCATGCAAGCCAAACTTGAATAATTATTTTTATGCATCATACTACATATAATAACATAAATAATACTACATTCGAAAAATTTTGAAATTTAGTAAAAAAAAAAGTACATTATAGTAAAATTCGGGTCTAGCACAATAATGAACTATAACTGGAGTATTTATGATATGATTGTTAGATGGAAGCGTATTTATGCGGAATATCGATTACTTATAACAGGCTTTTCAGGACCTAAGAACTTTTCAAAATATTCTTTATTTATGCCTAAAAATTGTTAGTCAATTATACATAGATAATTGCCAAAAAAACAATTATATAATTATTTATTTAAATTTAATTTAATTTAAATTTTTGATATTCAGATGAGACATTTTTTTTTATAAATTAAAAAGCTGCCGGAAAGAAAAGAGTTTTAAAAAGGATGGATAAATACAATAAATGAATAAAGCTTGAAAGCAAGTTGTATCATGGTACTTGTTGACTTCGAATGTGGTATGCAGGCAATTTGTTCCATGACATCAAATATGCAATAAATCCAACTACTAAATCAACAATAAGAATTTCTGCATGCAACAACTGCGTATAAAACAATCTGCAATTTTGCAATTGAAATTGTAACAGAGCTCAGCCAGTGTATTTATATGTGTATGCGAGTCTGGCATAGAGTGGCCCTAATCTGATTTACCATAAAGTAGAAAATGCATCGCTTTTTTTTGTATTTTTGGACACAAACAACGTGGTACAACCCTGGGCGTTGTCAGCTGACAAGCCGTCAAACAGACAAACGAAGCTCTTATTTTGTGGAACGCAATATTTGTTTATATTTCTATATTGATGCAATTGCAATTGTACGATATGCTACAATTTGCTGCTGTTATTGTTATTGCTGTTGTTTGCTGTTCATGAATAAAACATGCTCTGTTATAATAGTTATGTTGTTTTGTGACCAGTTTATTTATCTTCGTTTTACCAAGTAAACGAACATTTAGATTTTATGCAAATTTCCTTTCAATATTCCTGTCGTAAAACCCATCAAATAGTCCATATATACATAAAAATATTATAAACTGTATTTTTTGACTTAATGTATGCTGTTTTTAATACATTCTTAGTAATGAAAATTGACTATTCCAAGATCTCGTCGTTAGTGCAATTTAAACATGTCATAATGTTTTCTGTAAGATTTTCATTACCGACCACCTATGTGGTTGTTTTTGTTATTGTTACTATTTCTATCTTGAATTGGAGCCACCCGTAAAATATGTGAAATGTGGAAGACAAGGGAAGCGGTTGGAGCTGTTGCTGTTAAAGTAATTTGTTGTTGTTGTTTCTGTCATTGTCAGGCAGCAATCGACAGCAATTTCATTTGGCAATTGGCAGTCCATCAAGATTAGGGCAAGGTGCTTGCAAATGCAGTCAGGCTTATACGTAAAACGAAACGAAACCAGATCCCAGACCAAATCCAAACAAAGTGGACAGCCAGCTGTGCGTTGTCTGTTGCTTGTCTGCCAGTTTGCCTGCCTGTCTCTCTCGGATTGCCTTGGTGCATACGCATTCACGTGGCCGAGTGCAAACAATGCAAAAAGTCCCAATTGGAGGGGGTTAAACGGAGAGGATGCCGTGGTAATAGGGTAAAGCTTCATGTGAAATTATAGGATGGTCCTCCGGTTTGGCACTGCCTCTCGGAACGACTGCTTTTCCTGCGGCTGTTCTTGTTTGTCTTAGGTGTTGCCGGCGATTAACAGTTTAGCTTGGCTTTGTTTGCCCTAAGTGGGTTGCACTAATAAGCTGAGTGTGCAACTTGAAAATCATGCAGCGTAAAGCATTGAATAAGCAAACACGTCTTTCTATTCCCATTACGTGCATTAAACGGTTTTCTTAAATCACGAAGATCCACTTTTGCAAGATTTGAAATATCGCTATTCAACCCAATATGAAATATCGCATACACATACACATACATATATATATATATATATATATATATATATATATATATATATATATATATATATATATATATATATATATATATATATATATATATATATATATATATATATATATATATATATATATATATATATATATATATATATATATATATATATATATATGAATGTTATTGACAACAAATCACTCTTGATTAAACCAAACCTTTGCCTTATATTTGGCCTTTGATAACACAAAAATTATAAGCTTTTTGACGAATTCATTTTAACATGTAAATTTATGTGTTTATGCCACAGACATTCGCGTATTTACGGCTGGTAGTACTTTGATGAAATGCCTATGTGATTCTTTTGACAGGCCTTCCTAACGCTATCTACTGCAGACACAGTGATATAGGTCAAAATAAGTCAGTTATTCTTGTTGATATTAATCAGCTTACGCTTGTATACTTTTGGTATAATTGGCTTTGATTCTTTGCAGAGTTCAGCTTGGGAGTTATTTTTCAGCAGATGATTTATGAAAGACCCAAGTGTTTTTTACGCTCAAGCCACTTAGTAATCGAATTTGGCAATAATCTGTCATTTTAATATTTCGGGATGATCCTCTCGCCTTACCTGTAATGAAAAAAACATAGAGTTAGTCGTTTTATAAAAATATGGAAAAAATATGAATTGGCGATTTAAAGTTCAGTCCGACCTTATTAAAAAACTGTACTGCACATTAGCAGTTAGTTGTGACTATATTAAAAAAGAGTCATCAGATTTTTAAATCAATATGTATATATTATAAGAATTAAAAGACCACTAAATGTGAAGGCAGATGAACTACTTAAAAAAGCCAGACATTATGCCTTATCCTATCTGTTAAATTATAAAAATAATTCATAAAACTGTCTGCCATTGAAATTACGAATCTGAAATATAGCTGGTCGCCTAGACCGTAGCACAAGCGCCACCAGAGCCAGCAGCACCACCGGCGGAAACGTTCGTTGGGTGCCTTGTGCCAGCTCGTAATAAAATAACCACCGTGTCTAATGCTAATTTACTGTACTTATATGGGCGTTAGGCCGTTTTTCTCACTCTCTATTTCTCTCTCTCTCTCTCTCTCTCTCTCTCTCTTTTTCTCTCTCTCCGTCTCGCTTTCCTTAGGTTCAGGAGACCTTTTACTTTAATGGCCTTCCTAGTACCACCTGCCTGCCAAAAATAAATAGGAAAATTTATACGGTGCACATTAAAGGTCTGCCTGGAGCGTTGCCTTGGTATCCCCAGAAACTTAATTTGCTTCCAAATGAGTTACAAATTTGCAATGTTCACCGTATTTTTTCTTTTTGGTGCGAAACATATTCAGCAACGTGCTTCATACTTATTCTATGTTGTTTTCCAGAACGTGAGTGGCGTTTGAATGGTCTCATGTAGTGTTTTGAAGACTTAGACGTATTCCTATTTTCAAAAATTTGTACATTCATTTAGATCAAAAAATATTTTGAAGTTTTTGGGTTCAAATGGGTTCATTAATAATTCTTATTAATGTGTTAAGTTTTAACAAAATTATAGAGATTAGAAGTTTAACATGAAAGCAATATTTTGGCAATATTTACGATGAAAAAAAAAAGATTCATATTCAATTAACGGGCATCCAAGAAGAAATAAGTATGCGAATTATTATAGCATCACAAACGGGTGCCAATCAACATAACTTTCTGCGATTGAAGTTCTCGGCCATGTTGTTTTTATGCAGCGCACAGACAGTGGCACGTACTAAGAACCATTTCCGCTCGCAATTTCCAACATCCAGGCTGACACGGACAATGACAATTAATCAAGCGATAACAAGATGTAAATGCAATGCATTGAATATTTTCCAAACCTTTACCCTGCATATTTTTTGTAAGAAAATGGGGGAGTTTTGGTAGCGGTAAAGCCCTTCTGGCGCATTGCAGTTTATTTGAAAATTAAATTTACGCCAAATTTGCGCAGACAGCTGGCTGCGTTTTCTTTTTCAACTCCCCCGGAACTTTTCAGTAAAGGCAACTTCATGAATTGGATTACAGTGCGGGTTCTTGCTACGTTTACCAAGTCTCAAGCCATGTTTTTCCCGCTGGCAAACGACGTTGCATAGTTTGTTAAGTAGCTGCGTAAATTTTGGGTCGCTCAGATTTGTGGGTGGGCCCGAAATTTTCAACAAAAATATCCGCCAGTAGCAGAAGCAAAAATTTAAGCCAACAGCCGTTACGGAGACTTTCATAGACTAATGGGAGGGACACCCCGTCCATCCTTCCCTTCATGTAGCGAACAAAACGGTTTAAGTGCTTTTGCAATCCTGACGCTGAAGCTGATGATGACGAAGATGATAATAATGATGCATGCGCCATCTCATTATCATTATCTATGCTTTATAAATTTGTTTTCGCAAAGTACTTATATTAAGTTTGATTATGTGGAGGTAGTGGGTTCTGGCCAGGATTAGCCCTGTGGATAGGACAAAAAAATTAATAAATAATCTTAATAGAGGACTTTTTCGACAATGGGTTGAGTAAAAGTCAATAGCCAACCGCGCTTTATTTAAGCTAGTAATTGAACTTATTATGAAACCACCAAGCCCTTAAAGCTCCAGCTGAACATGTTCGGTTGTATTTATTAACAATTATTTATTATGGACTTGAATTCAAATTAAAAGACACATATTTTCATATATACACTTTACTTTAAATATAGGATAATACACATATTGTGCGTATAGGTGTCTGTAGACAAATTAATAAATGCATAAATATGGGTAGGTGTATTAAGTTTGATAGGTGTTATTAAGCATTTGTATCGTATATTTTGCAAGGCGTGAAAAGCCGACGCGCTTGAAAATATTTAAGAATTGGCCAACAACAATTTGGCAAAAGCCGCTTAAAAGCCGCAGGGCTATAGTCACATGGCTCACCAAAAATACAGCATACGTAATAGGACGGTATACACATGTGCGCCGAAAAATGCCTTCTTTTGTTTTATTTTCCGCAAAGCCTATTAGACGCTTACAATCACATACAAACACGCATACATACACACAGACAGTCTAAAAACATGGCGCCATATTAAATTTTGCTTTCCCGTCACAAGCATTTGTCTTCTTCATCTACAGTGAGTCGCCATTTGACACACATAAATATACAGAAAAACAAAACAAGGCAAAACTTTCAGATCAAGTATAAAATTTAGTTGTGAAAAACCGTTCGCTCGATTGTAAGCAAGCATCCAATACGAAAACAAATCAATACAACATTAAAATGCCACTTTAAACCAGCAGATATCAGGATACAACAATCCTTGGAAGGTTAGGTTGTTGTCAGGCCAAATAAGTACATCTAAATTTATGTTGTGAGTGAGCTTATCGCAACGGGCTTTTGACAGCTTTTTGGTAGACAGCCTCTCACACAATTGCGACCTTTATCATAGGCAATCATTGAGACGATATCTGCGGCGCATTGATTTATGTGTGTCTGATTTTTCCCGTTACCAATGGCCACCCCTACAATAATAAATTACACACAGACCAACTTAAATCTTTGTCATTAAAAAACATGAATTTGTTTTACTTGAATAAACAGTTTGATTTTGATTTATTAAACTGACAGTCAAGAAAAGGCCAAGTTCCACATGTTATGTTAATTCTCTTATTTTTCATCATTGCTAAAATGTAATTGAAGCTGCGGGCAAGCAGTTTTAAAAATTTTTAATTTGCAATAACTTATAGTGCTGATATATTTTTGCAAACTTAAAAAAAAAAAAAATAGTATAGGATTAAATCAACGTTCCGGCAAGTTTGCCAGCGATATCTTAAGTATATTTGCTGGTAATTAGCTCGTTAAAAGTTTAAAATAATTAGGCTGAAACGCTTTGGGACTGAAAATAAGACCAAAAGAAACGATTCATAGAGTCTTTATTCATCCGTAAATTTATTGATTTCATTAATTGATCAATTCAGTCTATACTATTACTGGAAAATCAAAGTTACATTTAATATATTTTTGCATTAACACGAAATAAAACCATGCTCGCCACACCAAACATGGCGAGTCCGCGTCTAACAATGCCTGATATTCAAGTGTGAACAAAAACACCCCGGTCATGCCAAGGTAGAATGAAAATCGATTATAAGGGATTTCTGTACGAACAATAACCAACACCAACAGCAACATCAACAACAATTGTCAGGCTACAAAGTTGTGTAGAAGACGAGCAGCGTGAAACGGGAAAAAAATAAAAGTAAAAAATAAACGGATAATAGAAAACAGGATAGGAAATAAGACCACAATAGAAAATAGACACAGACACAGAGACAGAGATAGAAAGCTAACCCAAGTTAAAGTCAAGAGTGTCGAGTGGCCAAACAAATGGGCGAAAGTGTGGAAATATTTTCACAGCTTGTTATAAATACATAAAAATATGTTCATGTAGAAAACTCTTTTCGTGTTTGTTGTCGCAAAATGTTCGACAAAGTAGACAGCCCACTCATAAACTTTGCTTGAAAACAACATATTCAACAACTATTTTTGTTATTGTTCTGCACTTTTCTCAACTAGACAATATATATAAGTTTTCTATACCATCGATACCAGAAATTCCTTTCTATTACCTTCTTCTACTGCTTGTTACTTTATTTGCTGCAGTCCACAACAATTAGGGATATATTAAATCACTAATTAACAGGATAACTTAAGATATATCCAACTAAATACAAATCATTAGGTTATTAACGTCGACTATTGCAATAAATGCTAATCGATAAGTACCCACATATCCAATGATACATAATGCAACAACATAGATTCTTAATATTCTTAATCAATATTGAATATTGTTAAGTTAATAGCTATATTTATTTGTCAGTCTTCAATAGAAACCGTGTCTTGAAATGTTTTCACTAAAATTGAAAAAGTTTTGCACTGTGCTCCCTTACCCATAATCCCACCAAACTTTGCTCGACAGCGTTTAAAGTTTGCCCAACTTTGGACGGAAGTTGGGGTCAAGATTTTCTACATAGCATCTCATCTAGCGCATTTAAGCTATGGAACTATCCTAAGGCATCTGAGTGGCCGGGCCAATCTGATTAAGGTCACGCTAATTGTTTGCTCTGTGACTGACAAATGCGAGGGCCTACTGCAAAACGTTGTTTCCTAGATATCTTCTCTTTGGCTCCCATTTCTCTCAGAATTTCTTGTTTACTGTTTGCCGGCGCATGCAGAGCAAGATGAATGAGTTTTGGTTGAATGGATGATGCCGTAGCACTGCAAAAAGCGCAACGTAAAAGCTTCAGCACCCCAACCCTCATTGGCAAATAAAAGAGCATCCCTTGTGAGATATGTGCTTTCTCTCTGTGTGTGTATGCCGCCTTTTCTAATGTACATAAATTCCAACATTTGCTCATTTTAATGGGCATATTTTTGTCATTTTACAAAAGTTTTCGCAAATGCAAAGAGGAAACGTAGCATTCAGATTTACTGTTAGTGTATGACTGTGAGTATGTGAGTATATGTGTGTGTGTTTATACTGTGTGGATGTGCAGCATACTTAAAAATTTTTTAGAGCGCAGGGATTTGCCATAAGCACAAACATGCAGCAGCCCACGGCTGCCGCTACATTTGAATCCTGTACATGGAGTAAAGAAGTGGAGGTAGGGAACAGCCATACAATAAGGGTTGACTTGTGGCTGGGTGTGTGTGTGTGCCACAGAAAGCGCTGCAAAACCTCTTTAAGGCATGCGCCTCTTCCATACACACACACACACAAATATATATATATATATATATATATATATATATATATATATATATATATATATATATATATATATATATATATATATATATATATATATATATATATATATATATATATATATATATATATATATATATATATATATATATATATATATATATATATATATATATATATTTTTAGACAAAAAGACCTCAGACAGACAAACAGACTGAGAGGCTGAGTCAGACAGATAGGACAGAAAAACAGACTGGGCTGGCAGTTGGTCCATACAGTTTTCCACTGCTTTGTCTGCCGCGCTGTATGTGGCTAGGGTGCGGCTGCGGATGCCTTTATATCAAAATGTGGTTTTATTTCAGTGCATTTTGCATTTAAAAGGATTCGTCGACTGCCTTTAATGACGCTAGATTAAAAATTCCTCAACGACATTATGATTGAAGCATCACTGCTATGTTAAGTGTTCAAATATTACGTAGAAGACTAGAGAAATTTTTAACATTTGAGGAACAATCAATATTTAACTAAATATTTTAACTTTAATTTATGAGAGCCTATGAGAGCTTAAACCATTTAAAATTGTCATTTTTAGTTCTGGCAGTTGCTAATATCAACAAATACTAGTCGTATGCGTAATAAGGTGGCTGCTCGTTTTTAATATCCTGCGGTAGTAAACAATGTGCAGATCAGAGCAGCGACTGCAGCAAAACTGTTGGGTGCAATGAACGCACAATCGAGCACAGGACTTGGAGGGGTGCGTTGGCTTACACAGGGTGGTAATGGAACCGGCACAAAAAAAAAAATAAACATAGACAACAACTGTAGCATCGCGGATCATAGCCGCATGAAGTTTATTTGAAAAGTTGAAACCGGTGCCAGTTGGCTGCTTGTCGACTGATGATTTTTTTTTTTGTTGTCGTTGTTATTGTAGTTGTTGTAGCTGTTAATATTGTTGCTTCTCTTGCCGTTGCTGTTGCAATTTTGTTGTTGTTGCTTTTCGATTGCCATTGTAGGCAGCCGTAATCATTGTAAAGGCATTACACAACTTTCCTTTCTGCTTGTTGCTTTTGTACCTTGCAAAAAGGCGGAGTAGCTATTAATGTGTGTGATTGTGCTTGTATGACGTCAAATACACAACACCACCTGTTACAGAAAATGGTGACAATAAACCAAATCTACAACTTTAAAGAATTTATTTAAAGGACCTTGTATGTGTGCTAGCCAAATGTAAGTTTACGTTGTTTTTTGGCAAAGTAAAATGGAACGCAAATCTCTTTCTGCTCTTCGGATATTGTTTGCCATACTCTAGTGACTATAGGTGCTTACTTTTAGTAACTAAACAAATTCAACGAGAAAAACAATTAAATAATGCCATCACGTGGCGCATGTAGCTGCAGTTCCTATACAGTTCGCCTTGTCACAATTAAGAGCCACGTATAAGTACGCTAACCGTCATTCCATAAATATGCAAATCGCATTTCTATACATTCACAATATGCACATAAAAATTTGAAAATGACAAACATTTGACAATAACAGCAATAACAACTCTCAATTGATGAATTGAAACGTAGGAATGCTTGGAGTTCATTAAACTTCTGAACTAATATGGCTGCTCATAGGACGCCTACGCAAAGTAAGATATAAAGATATAAAAAGAGAGAGAGAAAGAGAGAGAGAGACTGAGAAAAAAAACAGTGAAAGAAAGAGAGAAAGAGGGAGTGAAAAGGAGAGAGTGCGATGGGCTGCCACTCACGCATACACATTCCACTTGGCACTTGACTTTGGCTTCACGACGCACTTAAGCATTCTAGACATGATTTCTAGCTCGCGGCGAATTGTTGTTGACTGTCTGACAAGAGGCAGCGCCAGTGGCCGTATTGAGGTATTCGCCTCGGTCCAGGCACGTACTCAAGCTGCCATATCGGCTGAACAACTTCCCTCCTACGCACAGTTCTAAAGATCTTTAAGCATGGAACATTTAAATTAAACAGGGGCCAAGTCAGCAAACCAAACAAACGACCGACGAACACAATGACTGGGTTCTGTCTCTATATCGAGATATGCGTTTTGTATACAAAAATACGCATATAGCTACGACTATCGGCCTTTGTATCGTTTCATTTTAATTCTTTATGATTATCTGCCACTCTCCTGATTTTTGTAATATAGGCGTTTGGAATTTTAAATGGGACACCTCAGAACTATCCTTAAATAGTAGAAAACAAAATTTAGCTAAATGTAGAAAGGCATCCTTGAAATAGACTTTTGCATATTTATACGCTGTATTCATAATTTAATAGAAAAATAAATACAAAATATAGAATGATCAGTGTTAATCAAAACATAAAGGTATGAGCCTAAATATTTATAATTAAATATTTACTGTGAGCTGCTTTAATTATCTGTTGAATTAGGCTTTAATACAAATAAGCGGTTATGAAATCAAACAATTTTATTTATTATTTATTTACATATCCGGTCGCCTTGGCCATTATTCGAAATTGCACATATTAATAATGCGTTGTGTTTACAAATAGGATTACATGCCAAACCACTCAATTCCAAGGCTATTCCAATCGCAATTCGAACTGCAATTGCATTTTCAATTATTAATTATTCAAAACGAAACCTGTTCATGGGCAACGCATTGCTTTAAAAAGTAACATCAAAACTAAAATATATTTTTGTGAAATCGGAGCAATTGAAGAGGGGTCTCTCTGAATGGATTTCAAAGATTTCAGGCTCATTGAGTCGACGAGTCAGATGCTAAATCAAAAAGCACTTAAGATGCCAAGTGAAGCGTGGCAAGCCTCAAAAGGCGAAAGGAGTCCGCATCAACCATCAGTCTGCCAGGAGTCGCATCAGCAATATACAACAGATACAAATATAGATAAAATAAGCGTCCTGACGCGGTGGTACTTAACGCTTCCGTGTTGATTGATGGCGTCAAAGCGTTTATGGCATGCAAGTAAAATGCATTCAATGCAATACCAAGTGGCGTTTCCATTCAAATGAACCGAAGTGTGTTCAATATAAAAAAGTGCGTTGCTCCACCCATCTTCTATGATGGACGCCCAACATAACAAATATGTACTTTCAAAATGTATTTGTATTGGGAACCTTTCACTTTGGCACTCAGAGAGTTGAAATATTTGCGGGGCCGCGCAAAATAATGCAAAGTATGATGATGAATTACGTCGCTGTGTTAGAGTAAGTTAGAGAAAAATTTAATATAAAACCACAAAATTGTAAAGGACAAGATCAAAACTTTACCCATTTGATGGCATATATTGGACTTTACTCGCTAATCAACTAACACCAATGAATATCCAAAGCATTGTGTATCGGCACTTGAGACGGCTGTACAAGAAATTAAATATTTACTGTATTATAATTTCAATCGTAATTATAAAATCCTCATGTCGATGGAACGGCACCAACTTCAAGTCAGAATATATTAAAAAATAGCCAAAGCGAAAGAGCGGATATCCTTCTTAACAAGCACCGAATCGAAAGATGACGTACTCGAGATGCTGCAACTTATTAACAGCACACGAGACAAGTGGACGGCAGTTACTTATTCTGTTGATGATGATGACAATAGGCCAGTACAATGCAATTACCATGAGTCCACGCAATTGTCCGATGTTGCCCAGCTGTACATTCTGATCTTTGCGTGAGGCCTTGAACTGACTGATGGTATTCTTAAATTCACGAAAACTTATAGGTGGCCATAGCAGAGACATAACAGAGACAGAGACTGAAACTGAAACAAAAAAAAAAACAACGAGAGGCTTGCAAATATTTTTCGCAATTATCATTGCAATTTGAGTTTCACACGCAGGCACTGAAACGGAAATTTTAATTTCCCTTGGCTTGCGTGCTTCTTCAGACCAGCATAAAAGTGGGAATGGTAAATGTTTGAGTGCAGATAATAATAATGACGATCACAATGTTACTTAAATGATTTTCCTTGCAATTATGAAGCTTTTGATGCTGGTGCGACTGCTGTCCAGACACGTCAGTGCTCTTTAAATAGGTTTGTGGGCCATGCGTAAAAATGGAAGTGGAAGTGCAAGTGCCACTGGCAAAAAAATATACACAGCACACAGCTCCACCCTCATCTTAATCAAATCAGCACGCCTAACAATGCGGCGTGAAAAATCTCACGGCCTGCATTAATTTTCATTTTCTGGGTCGCCATTGTCGACAGGTAGAACAAGTCACCACAAAATGAGCGAATACACCATCGTGCCGAAGGCTAGAGTATGGTGTGAGTTAGACAAGATGTATGGAGCTCCGCATGTCGTCAAAAGTGTGGACGACATAAAAAATTTAGCAACTAATTTGTGCCGGGACAGCCACGCCAATCCTCACAAAAAAATACAAGAAAAATTTACGTAGCCGAGAGTATACGACTAGTATACATTTTCTTACTTTCTGGAATAAATGATTTCACAAAGCTTATGCATTTAATATTCCACAAGCTTATATAGATGCGTAATAATGGACAGCCAAGCAAATGAGTCGATTTGTCCAACTATTGAATGTGCTGATTACGAACCTACTAACATTTTAGGTTTTAGGTTCATTTCTAATGTACGCAGGGTATAAGATCGGCCTTTAATTTTATGACTAACGACCTTCACAGACTAGTGACAGCAAACATTGCGATGTACTTGTTGTCGTGAGTGCTGTTCACAGACATCTTTCATCAGCTGGCACATTCACGTATCCTGCATTGAGGTCGAGACGGGGTATGTAACAACTCTTAACTAGCTGTAGAGATATAGTAATAAAATATGCGCATACATAAGTACAGAAGGCACAGTTATCTTTTCTAATTCTAGGGCATGTTATGTACCCAAAACAAATTTACATTTAAATTAAATATTGTTATACCTATTTTAAATATTTGGTCATGCATAAAATTGACAATTTTGCACTTGCTGAGCAGCAGTACAAAACAAACCTAAACCTGAAGCGTATCAAATATCAAAAGCTTGCACCCATATATCTACCGGAAAATGAAAACCAGGTTCAGAACACAGACGTAAACAACAAAACCAAGAAAGTTCAAAATAAAAAGTTCAAAATAAATTTTCATCAAAACAACCAGCAAATTTTGCAGCTGCCTATCCCGTGCGGCTTCGGCACCACATAAAATGCTTTGTTAAAAATTTAAAGGAAGAGTGGGCCCTCAAAACAGGTCAAGGACAAAAAGCCACAAATATTATTAGTTCAGATTTCCCACCAGTATTCTCTGTTTCCAGTATAAATAACTAAAAGTGTACATTTGAATGCAGCAGAAAAGCAATTTTTAATAAACCAAAATGAAGACAATCTTTTTCACTACTAAAAGTGTATCGCCAAGTTCGGTTTCGGAATTTCACTCTAGAGAACTTACAAAATTATTTCAATTAAATAATCCTAGTATTCAGATAAATTCAATTACCCTTCTATAACTGCGAAAGGCATAAATCAATTTAAAATAAAAATCAATCATGCAAACAAAGTAATGCTAAAGCGTGATTAAGTCACATTATAAAATAATTCTATAACGGACACGAAAAATCACGAAAAATAAGTTGTTAAAAACGCGTCAAGTATATCACGTTATTTTTTTTTTTTTTTTTTTTTTTTTTTTTTTTACTAAGCGTTGAATCCTTACAATGCAAATGTAGTAACTTAACAACACATTTAGAAAATAATATAAAGAGCCTAACCACAGGAGGATATAAAAAAAAATTCAAAATATCAATAGATTTTTGGCAAAACCCAAACGTTTTAGTCGCCTTAGTGGCCTCGCAGGGAGCAATCGTCTCGCTAGACTACTGCGGTGGCTGTCTGTCTGCCAGTCTGTCACTATATCTGCTAGTGTGTCTCCCAATCTGTTCCTCCACTGTATACAGTTTCAGATCTCGATGCGGGGTAGAGCCGCGCACATACCATGGACAGTTTGTGATTTGACGCAATACTCGATTTTGCAGGACCTGTATGCGTTTATAGTTTCACGTTATTATTATTATTATTAACGAGCAACAGTGAAAGAGCAAGAAGAATAAAAACGCTGCATACTTCATGGCTCCTATCGCAATAAAATTTAATGAGCATACACGTTCCACTCGAATGGAATGTGGTCTGAGAGTAATGATTGTGTGGAGACTTGAATGACACCCTTCTTCAATCCAAATGCGTTGTGTATTATCCACTATTGTCTTTAGCGATTAGGTTTACAATGCGACCTTAACAATGTTGACATCAATAACAATAATAAGATCCCAAGCTCCAATTCGAAATGATGCCTAAGCTGCCGCTTTGATGACGACAAATAACAAAGATTAAAAAATGGAAGGAACTTTAGGTATCATTTAGTCAAGCTTATCTGACTAGAACTATTAGTTATACTCTCACTAATAGTTCTAGTCAGATATACCTAAAGTTCCTACAGGACTAAAGACACTTAATTATGATTAGACTCAACACTTTGCATATACCATTGGCCTTTAAGAAAAGTTCGCTCTCTTTGCTCTTGTTAAAATAGAAAAACTTGGATGATATTTAAATGTTTAAATGCAATTAGCTTGCTAAAGAGTCAATTTATATTCCGCGTCAACAAATATTGACTGCGTTAAAACAATGAGTCAATTAAGATGGAGTCACTCTAGCGAAAAGAACCAAAAACTAAAAAGCTAATAAAAATAAATAACATATTATTACCAAAAGAAAAAACAATATTTAACTTAACTTTAAAAGTCTTTGAATATTGCACTTCATTATTGTAGTTTTCCTTTTTGCGGCTAGAGCAACAAAGAATCAATATTTTAAAATAGAATCACACACTTTTCAGGCACTTAAAATGTGCTGCATGCTGCACAGGCGAAAAGAAATGTTGTAGATAGGGAAACTCCAGCACCCCAAGGAAGCATGGCGGAAACTGACGTGAGTTGACATTACATGCATTAGAAGCTATTAGAACAGTATGAAGAGATGCCGATGCTGCTGCTTCTGGCTGTCTGCCTGCTCCTGACTGCCTGCCTTCTGCCTGCCTTCTGCCTGCCTTCTGCCTGTCCCTATAGTATATGTTATACAGTATCAAACAGCAGCAGCAGCCCAACGCTGATGGTTGCTGTAATCATCGGGGCATAGATAGCAAAGCGGTGAAAAGTGAACGGAAGAGCCAAAACCATCCTAGGGATCCAGCCACATGTGGAGAGGTTGTCAGACGAGTTGGAAAAAGTTGCCACGGCGCGCACTTTGCCGTGTCATTGAACGTTGTAATGGCTTCAGCTGGCTATGCTACAGTCTGCATCGACCCAAGGATGCTGGCACATCTATAGGGTACCTCTTTAGCGTCTCTGTGTATGGGTGTGTGTGGATGGAATTTAAATAAATTAATACGCTGTATTAGACACATATTAGCACTAGAAGAGCACCAGTTCCCAGGTTCGAAAAGTTGTTTCCTTACTAAAAATCATCCAAAAGTGAAAGGTGAAAGTTCACGTGCGCAATACGCTGGAGTGTTAGTTACGGCTGAACGCGCGCTGAAGTATGGTTCAGAAATTTTTAATGGCACATATGCAAGGGCCAGCTAACTGACAGGGACGTGCCGACACCCGCTACTAAAATTCAATAACAAATGCATACTTAAGCAGACTAAGCTGAATATGAAAATGCATACAAACACAAACACTGACCGTGTAAGTGCAGGTTTTTGAAATAACATATTAATGACTTGCTTAGTGCATGCAAAATATACAAAGTGGCAACCTAGAACATAAGGAATTGAAAACTATTTAAAAGACCAATAAACTGTTATTTGAGGCGACAGCCTTTAAGCCCACGCGATTTAAAACATGTGATCCTTGTTAATAAGCAGCATCATATACTTCCAAACGGAGTGCGGTCTGAAATGTAATATTCCTTATCGTTTTCAGTGCCAAATGTTTATTATATAATATCTTTTTAGAATAAGGGTCCCAATTATTTATATGTATGGAGTTGCAATTATGAAAGCATATCATCTTCTTGTTACTGCAAGCATAAAATCTGCATTGAGATAAATATGCACAAGGAGCAAACCAATCATCGATAAATTCTGTGTGACAACAAGCGAAAGAGGCAAGCAAACCACGAAGAGAAATCAATTTCCTGTGAATCCCACCACCACAATTTGAAGTTCCGTCTGTGACTGCGATTATCCTGCTATTTCTTGCTTTAATGCCGCTTTTTGGCCTCATCCTTTTGACTCAGTTGGCAAACAAACTTACCGAGCCAGTCAAGGCTGCGACAAGAACTAAGTAAGACTGGAATATGTTCCATACAATATATTCAAATGTGTGCTTTTCACTTCCTATTACCAAGGTAAACAAAAATTTTATTACCTTTTTATGAGCTTGGTGGAGTCACAATGTCCCTGTGCCAGTTGGCAGTCCTAACTAATACAAAAAGCTTTGGGAGTTGTACCTCTCCAACACACAACTATGCATAGACCATAAAAAAAATTGGATAGTAAAAACGCAATGTGCAGAGTATAGCAAAAGCGAATCCCTGGGCAGTAGGATACAGTTGAATAAATTCCGTTTGAACTGGGTAAATTCAATTTGCAATGACATCATTTGAGCACAGACAACAGAATCCAAGTACATGGCACTAAAGTCAAGTAATGCTCAAAAGCTTTCCTTCCATCCCCCTTGGATGCAAATTCATCAGTTTGATTATGGTTGATGCCAACATTCTTTTTTTTATAAAAAATACTCCCATTTTATGAAGCGTTAAAAAAAATAAAAATGATGAAATATTTAAAAAAAATAGCCTTCTTTATCAATGTTAATTTTTTTTAATAATTAAATCAATATACAATATAGCAAATCATATTTTTAGCACGCATTGAACTGTTTCGTACATCTTAACAGCCTTTACCATGTTGCCATACATAAGACGTAAGCATAAACACTTTTTCTATTCTCGCATCAGTGAAACATTTTAATTTTCGAATTATCAAGGCTAAATAAATTTGCACATTTTCTGTATGTTTATTTACGCTGCGTTAGTCTATGTATGTATGTATGTATGTATTTATGTGCGTATAAAATTCTATACATTATTTTCAAACAGTGTCCAAATAATTTACTTGCTTAGCGAACTGTGAGCTCTGGGCAAATCTCAGCCTCTGGCCAATTTTCAAAACCAACCACTTGAGTTCAAAAGACAGCCACACTAAAAAAGCTTATACATCTCTGAAAATGTGATGCAGTGTATGGTTTTATATATACAAACATATCTATATAACTTTATTTGTCTATAGCTCGCCATTAGCACGCTTCAAGGTCAGGCAAACAATACGATGGTTGACTTCTTCTTTTTCTACGATTTTTTTCTACTTTAATTTTATATAATTCTGTTTATTTTGCAAAAAAAAATTGGTGGCTTAATTAGCTAAATAGTTTATTCAAATATTTTTTCGGGGTGGCACGCGACTTCCAAATTTCACCGTTAGGATGCATATTTCCTTTTAAAGTATAATAAATTTGGATATACTCAATGAAACGTGCACAAACAGGCCGTTTTTTAATGTACATATTTCTCATTTGATTAACATATATCTATCAGTAAAAATTTAACGTGAAGTACTGTAAATAATGCAGACTGTAAAGTAAGCATTGTGATATATTATTAAACTTCAACATACAATACTGCAATAAAGAAATTTTAAATTTCATTCTGGAATGAGTCACTTATCCAATTAATTTGACTTTCATTCTCAGATACAATACCACATGCTATAAACATTCATACATGTGTGTATATATTCACTGTTCCATATAAAATATAAGATTTTCGGGGAACTCATACCTTACTCAGACTTACTGTCGACGTATAGACACCCATTGAATCATCCACAATACGATCATCATTCGCATCAGCTGTTTCGTAGAGTGCTTCGACTATGGACTACAATTGCTGTGTGAACTTAAAATACAATTGATAGGAGCTACTCAATGAGTCAACCATTTACTGCAGTCACGTTCTCACGCAAAAGTTCAAGTATATAGTAAATACATACATGTAGATACATATATAGCCCATTGAAAAATTTAAGCAAATTTAATTAGTAAGCTGTTTTTATGTCGATGTTTTTTACTCAAATATTGCCCACTTCATCTAAACAAATAGCAGCACGCTGTCAGCTGTCATTTGGTTTGCTGCTCTGTTCATTGTATACGTTACTGACTTGCATCATTAAATATTTATTTACATTTTATTGTCGACATTCCAAAAATGAATGAATCGACTCGAATATGTGCAATGGATCTCAACGCAGAGCTATATGATTCTTAATCTGTGGAATGTTAGCTCGACACAGAAATATCATCATGACATCATATCTAAAGAGGAGCATGTACACACACATATGTATAGACACTTTGTCTAACAGTTAAAGCTATTCATGTTTATGCTTATACCAATACCAGCTAGGAATGTTTAACAAAATTATTCATAAGCATTAGAATTTGGAAAACAAAAATTCAATCATTCGGGGATGGGCGATTCTTCTTCATCTTTATAATAACAAAACACCTTTCGCAGTTGTATTAAAATTAGCATAATTCTGCGGCAACACAGTCTTCCAGTTCGTCAACTTGTCAATCTGACAGTCATTCAGTCAACTGGAGGCAGGTAGTTGAAATTGAAATTCAATTTCGTTTTCTTTTCAAATTAAAATTTGTTTGTCTTGGAATTTGAATATCAAATTATGTCATTTGTTGTGCGACGCAGCAGACGCGGCTTGCCTAACAGTAGAGGGACAGCAAATAAATAAAAATGCAAAAATCAAATACAAAGACAGGGTAGCAGAAAAAAACAAGTTAGAATGATATTATGGACAGGTATAGGCTACAATATACCCTTTAAGACTCTTGTATAGTGTCCGTCAAACTGCGGTTACACAATACTCTCTCTCTCTCTCTCTCTCTATATATATATATATATATATATATATATATATATATATATATATATATATATATATATATATATATATATATATATATATATATATATATATTATATATATATATATATATATATATATATATATATATATATATATATATTTATATATATATATAATTTGTTTGACAGGTAACCCATGCCACGTGCCATTTTAGCTCTAACTAGTTTATACCAACTAACTAGTTTATACCATTTATTGGGTACAGGGTATTAAAAACTGTTTACAAACAAAAAAAACTTGTTTCGTTAGCACGCTAAAAGCCGGCAACTATTGAGATTTACGGCAGCCTAAGTTAAATGAATGAGCCAGTTTCTGTATGTATTTATGTTTCTTTATATATGTATGTCTGAGCAACTATCTGTGCTGCAGCTCTATCTGTGAAATTAAATTAACTTTGCGAGTGATTTATGTATGACGATGTTTATAAAAATGCGCTTATACAATAACAAATATCTGTGATAGATCAGAAAAGCTTAATTGCCGAGCGAGTCGAGGAGCTGAACAGCTGAGACGCGCTGTAGTGCAAACCGGTTTCACTCTGACAACGTTAAGTAGTTTCGGCTATCTGAAATATACTTTTAACTGTGCTACGTGTGCGTTTATTTTTGGAATTTTCTTTTTATCATCAGATTAAAAATCATCTCATAATCGTCAAAAATTGTTGGGCAATAAGAAAGAGATAAACGTTTTAAAAACAAAAGTGGATGACGATAACTACAATATGATAATATTGCGGGGACAGCTGAATGAGTTATACGTATATAAACTTGAAATGATTTAAAGCCAAAAGAATGATATTTCAGACAACAAGACCGGCTGCATTGAAGCAAAACAAACCGTAGACATGTTCACAATAACCTTCGCAAGCTGCACCGCTATTAAAATGTTTTCTGTCTACTTCTACGTGTGAGGCATAGTGAAGCCAAAACAAATGCAAAAATGGAAACCGGCTCTACTTGCGTAACCAGAGGCAACCGGTGAATGGCATCTGGTGTCCAATGGAGAATGGCAACTGGCAATTGGCAACTGGCAACAAAACGAAAATCCATTAGAATAAATTAAAAATATGGCTTTAATAAATTTTAGGGCACAGTGCTATGTTCAATGTATAATGTACGAATATATATAACACCTTCCAACGATGCAGTCATTTAGCTATTTGTGTTAATATATATATATATATATATATATATATATATATATATGTATATATACGACGATTAACACAAATAGCTAAATGACTGCATCGTTGGCAGGTGTTTCTCATTCCACTAGCAGCTAGGTTTGATTTGCATAAAATGCTTTCAATCAAAATGATCATATTAAAATACTGTGGATTGTGCAAATTTCAAGAGCCAATTCTGCTGGCATACACGATCAAAGTATCTTTTCATATTGAAGAAGCTGATATACGTTAGTTGCATTCTGCAACCACACAAACGTACTTATATGTATCTGAAAGGAAATGTGATCTGAGAAGTGGTAAGGAATATTGGCTGTTGTGCTTTTCTAACTAATCTGTAAGCAGCTTAAAGTTTTCATGGGAAAACACAATTTGCCACAGTAACCTTCAGCGATTGTAGCTTTTGTTGCAAAAGTGCCACAGTTGGCAAACAAACACTCGCTCATACACACATACGCTTTCAGCTGTAAATTTCGGTCGCATGTAATTTCTCGTGCTAAGGATAGTTTGGCAAGCAAAAGGAAAAAATATCGCTTTTCTTTTGTTTACTTTGGATGGGTGCTAGAAGTAGGCAGCCTGCGACAACATGCAACGGTAGACCCCAAACTCTACATTACGCCGACTGTATTTTTGCGCTTGTTTTTTTTTCATTGCTGTTATTGCCACTAAACGGCAAAGCATAGTTTTAGGCGTCTGCTTGGCGCGCCTATATGGCGACGCACGCTTCCTGTGCCTGGGCCAGTCACAACACAAAAACGGGCCCACAAAATAAGAATCGTAATAGTAATAATAAGAGGCAGCCAGAAGGGGCCAACGGTCGAGGCAGGCGGCGCCAACATAAAAAGTAAGCAAGTGAATGTCCGTGTCGGGATTTAGACTGGACCCTGCTGCCAACTAGTTTATGGAAAAGCACTAAACTTTTCGCGCTCGTTTTGTTTTTATTCTCCACACACTGAGCCCGGCGGCGGAGTCGACGACCAAGTACCACGACAACGGGCAGGTGACGACCAGGTCGATTGTTGTGCATATGCTTTAAACAGGCCCCTCCTACTCCATCCGGCTATGTATTGTGCTTGTTCATTCGACCTCAACACTTCCAAAGCCTGGCCTCAAAATCCAGCCGCAGAGTCACTAAAGAGTCACTCCCAGCCGTAGTGCTAGCCAGGAATAGAACCTGATAATGATCAAGGCGACCACCCGTTAAAGTTGTGCCCATTGTTTTTATGCAGCGTGTGTGCTGTTGTTATTGCTTTGGCTTTTGTAATTGCTGTTAAATAAACGGGGTAAGGCGAAGCTGGCGCCATTTTTGGCCAGCAATTTGCAAATTGTTTTCGTGTCCAGGAGGCAGAGAACTGGATATAAATGCTTTTTAAAGCTATGCACGACTACAATAGTTATACCCTGTCTCTATATTTGTATGTGTGTTTGGCAAGAGTGTGTGCACAATTTTTTGTTGCATAGCCACAGGCATTGCGGCAGTGCTGAAAATGAAAAATACCTTAATGCATTCAGTTTTGTTGTTATTGTGTACTGTTGCTGCTGCTGTCTAATGTGGACTAATACTATACAAATTAAAATTTAATTGTCTGCGGTGCTCTTTAGAAATATGAGCTTAGAACGAGGTTATGTTTAGTATCTACTAAGCTAAGCTTTCCAAATAAAACTTCATGCAAATATAAATGCTCCGTTCCCATAGAATACGTTTAAGAGCCGTTTAAGGCTGATAAATGTAAATCGTTAAGGTTTCACTTAAATCTTGAAGTGTCAAGTTAGGTTGTAAGTTGAAAAATGTTCTCTTTCAGAATTTTTCAACTTAATTTAAGATTCAGAAAAGACTTGCTTTTGTTTTATAAACATAAGATAGTTATAAAGAGAATGCATTTGATTAATTTTCTTTTACAGGAATGAGTAAAGATGATGTTGCTGTGTACGCTGCTTCTCTCACTAGGCATTTACTTTTCTGGCTTGCTTTTCAAACGTTGTTAGCACGCCCAAATGTTTTGCTGCTATTATTCAGGCGTTGCCGGCTTTTGCTATTGCATTGTACGACATTGATGGTAGACTGTTGACAGCAAGGAGAATACCGGCAGTAAGCCTTTGTTTTATCGTGTTTTCCTGCTCGTAATATAAAGTTAAGGCTGTGTCATGAATAAGCTGCTTAACCACCATCCATCCGAAGTCTGCTCTCTATAAATAGAGTTCATTTATATTTTCATCAGACGATTCTCTTCCCTTCTACCTTTTGAATTTTGCAATAGTAATAAATATCGTTAAAATAATTAATTAACTAATTATTATTATTTGTATGTAATGTATATATATATATATAAATATATATATATATATATATATATATATATATATATATATATATATATATATATATATATATATATATATATATATATATATATATATATATATATATATATATATATATACATATATAAATATATATATATATATATATATATATATATATATATATATATATATATATATATATATATATATATATATTTGTTTTTATTTATTTTCCCTTTAGGTCTTCTGTGCGTTTATCGCAACTCCCTATCTCTTATCACTTAATTTTTACTGTTTATACATACTTTATTGTAGGTGGATTTGTTTTTTCTGGTCATATTATTGTTGTTCATGCTGCAGGCAAGAAAAAATTAATTTGCAATTTTTGCTTTTGGTGGAAAAATATTTGCAATAAATTGAATTTCTTATGCCAGAAGCTACAAAACTAAGAAACTTTATTTTTTACGAAATAGCGACGCGTGGACACATGTATTTCTTCTTGTGTATGTGTATAAATAAATAAGAAAGTGTTTTAGAATTTATCTACTCTGGCATTGTCGCTGATTATTTTATAGTCTGATATGAGAACTGTTCATATTTTTAAAAATACATAATCCAAGTAAGACTTAAAGCTTGCGGCTGAATCGTACCCTTTATTTAAGTTGATGGCTATACTCTTTAGTGATAATGAGCAAAGCACATTTAATGTTTTTAATTGAGTACTTTTGCAACACTCAAAAATAAACACACATACACACCCTCAAGGCCAAGAGAATAGAGCACACATACCCAGTCAAGATATGACGACATGTTTGACATCTACCAGGATATAAGTACAGGCAAACACAATGACACTTTCGAGGGCTGTTGACACTTTTTTGTATCTTCTTCAATATCCCTTGATGTTTAGCACCACCATTTACTCGTTTCATTGCACTTAATCATGTCTTGCAGCTTCTTCCCTGACTCTCAACTAAAATGAGTTGCACTTTGACGCTCTTTCAAGAGTCGCCAAAGTGTTGAAGCAACAATAAAAGTGATGAGCAGACGCAGTTCATGCACGAAAACGCTTGATAAAGAACACACACACAAGCATAAAAAAATTAATAAAATACAATTTAGAGGCCATTTTAACATCTCATCTCAAACATGTGTCTAATTATATGAAATTCTTTAATAATTTATAATTCGCTATAACTATTTCATTATACTTAATTACAAGATACTTATACTTAAGAAGAAAATACGTAGGTTCATTTAATAATACAACTAGGACAAGTAAATATTTCTAATAAAATAAATAATAAAATAAATAGATAGGCCCAGCCTCATAGCCACATTCCGCATAAGCGGAATGTTACAAGTTACAAGTTACAAGTTAACTATGAAAAAAGCATGCTAAGCAGACAAAAAGCGCAGAGTGGCAACTGAGGCTAACCATGAGTCAGGCTCTAGAATTGAAATGTGAGTCAGATAGCAGGTTGACTAGTACACACAAAGCACTTGTATAAAATAGTACGACGCTAATTTACATACACTTTCACACATTTTTACGGGAAAAACTATACTATATATATATATATATATATATATATATATATATATATATATATATATATATATATATATATATATATATTGAGTATTTAAATGCCAATTAAAAATTCAAATTTACATTTCTTTCCTTTTGCCTTATACACAACTTTGGCCTAATATTTTATATGGCTCAAAAGAAGAACTTATTTATTCTTGTGAATATATTCGCCCCTTTCTATAGAAAAGGGTCAACGACCTATAATTTTATAACTGCAACGTTTAATTAAGTAAATGTAATATAATTACTTCCATTTACTTATTAAATTATTTTATTTTACTGTTATATAATTTTGTGTTTTGCATTCATTGTTAGGCAGAGTCTCTGCAATATATAAATTTTTGTTTTCACCTTGGCCAAATTGTACCACAAGAGAGCTAACAGCAGCAGCAGCTGGCGCAAGTGAGGCGCCGTTTTTAATAAATTTTGTTGTGACTCACTGGGGGTGTGTGTGTGGGGGTGTGTTGCGTGCGTGACACGGGCTACCCTTGCGCCTTGCTGCTACTTTAAACGAAGCAGCCGACGATGGCGACTGTTGCATGTTCCTACCTCTGCCATTGCCGTTGCTGTTGCTCGCGGCAACCCCGACGCGTTCACCCAAACGGGCACAAAGTCATAAAGGGTATTTCACTAAATTGGTACTAAGGTGGGGCACACACACACACACGTACTTAGAAAAGTCTGTTGTCTGTTTGCATAAATGCCAATGTTGAGGGAGGGTTAGGAGCCACACCCTCAATAGAGGGGGCAGCTTGTAGGCAGTAACACAAACATTTTTAGCTACGGTGGCCACAATAAATTTTCATTTGTTTACCATGTGTAATTAGAAAATTAAAACCCAGTTTATGTGCCACCACCAGCAACACAAGCTGACAACGACAACATGGCTATTAGCATGGCAAACATTAGTAGCCAACGGCTCACCAAGTGACCAACGACTTGGGGTTGCCTTATTTAATGGTATTTCTATGAGTGCTATTGTTGCCGCCGCTATGGTTGCTTTAAATATTCAATAAAAATGCTAGCTGAAACTGGAGTCGCAAAAGCAGCAGTTACGAAAAACATTTTCGAAATTGAAGTGAGGCTTGAAATTTAAAATCTATATTTGTGGCATTTTTCCGCAAGCAAACATTTTTGGTGGATAACAATTTGTAGCTCCCTTGGTTTGCACCGGAAAAGGAGATCGTGCAAACCACATAAATGTAAATTTTACAACTCGCTGCTTTTATGACGCCACACAGCGAAAAATGGGAAAGTGCAAATTTTTATGCGTAAACATGTCGCAGAAACAACCGCAGCATCGCACCACTTCGCCTGCACAAACTCATAAAATTGCATTCAAATTTCACAAAAACTTGGCGACAGCAGCAAAATATGAAATGCAATGAATATTGAAAGAGGCAACTGCTTGACATTTGTAATAGCTCTTGTAGTTTTGTTACTTTGTAAATGGCCAATGCAGAAAATAAAAATGAAAAATTACATGAACTCCTGCAAAAAAGGAGAAGGTACATTAAGATTGTGAAATGTATGTCGTTAAAGACGTTGCTGCTAGCATTTGCGGTGTTACACCTTTTAGTGTGATTGTGTTTGTACCACACCTCACCGAACTCCACACACTTCATGTCATGGTTAACCTTGTCATTCAAATGCTCTTTTGCCTTTAAATGTGTAACTTACGGGTCCAATAGCCTGGGAAGTTACCGCTGGTAAATTCGAAAATAAGAAAATAAAATATTTTCTTACCTTTACCCTCCATCGTACCAAAATAAAAAATTTTCTTGCCTTCACCCTCTATCGTACCAATGGCGCACAAGACTAAAATTTAATTTTATACAAATTCTCTAAGTGATGCAAGATCCATGTGTGTGTGTGTGTGTTTGTAATCTTAATATATATGCGTACCGCACAGTTATTGCATTTTGAGGATTTACGCAGACTATAAGTACCTTACAGTTATATATATATTTACAACATTTTTGCTTTCTGCGCTTTTTTTGTCATAAATGCTCATAAAATTTGAGACATTGTTCGTGATTGCAGCTCCTGACATGATATTGCCATTTGTCCAACTGCCACAAAAATACACACTTTAAGGTTTTTTTGCACAATTTGTGAGTTTTTTTTTGTGTAGCTATTAACTGCACTGCAAACATTGAAATCACCGATTGAGATAATGGTTTAAGAACCAATTAACTAACAATAAATTCTGAACACATAAAGTTATAGAATGCTAGGTGTTGTATTATTTTGCTATATTTCTTTAAGTTCAAATTAGATGATTAGATTAGATGATGATCGATTTTAGTGAATTATTCAGATATTCGAATACCTACATACATTCGGTATTATATTACAAACATCGACTCATCGGTTGTTCGGTGGCGGTATTTTCTTTTTAAGAAAACAACAAAACAAAAGTATTATATCGAATTCCAGCTTTCAATTACCAGACATGATGGCTGGGGTCACTAGAGCAGAAATATGACAATCATACCGAATGACTGTATGACTTACTGACTGACTGACTGAGTGATTGACTCAGATTGCTTTTTATGGCACAGTCAGAAACTGTTATACAATCACGGGGAATGCGTATAGGTCTGTTAATTAAATAATAGCCATCACCTATCATGGAATAACCCTAACATTAGAGGAAAAATTTCTGCAACTTTAATACCCCTTCAACTAGTATTGCTAACGTTAAAAATGCATACATGGCTATAACAAGATGGCCACTAATAAATACCAAGGTACAATATCGTGCCAAGCAGAAAACAAAACTTGAAAACTGTGTCAATGAACTTAACAACCGCATCAAGTTATGAGAAAAACTTGTGGCTACTAAAATATTAACAAAAAGCCATCCAAGGTCTATTAAATGCACGTTTTTGGCCTGCCAGCTCGTTAAAATACATACAAACAATAGAAACAAAGCAAATACAGCTACGACATACGACATTTGAAAGTTGAAGGTTAATTCTATAATAAATTGTATAAAGAGAATCAGAATCAACTACTCAGCTTCACCGGCTCCACACCTACCCTGCCCGACCCATCTCAGACTCCATTAAGAACATGACACATAGCTGAGCACGTAGCTGTGACATTTTCAACAACACTTTGCCAGCTGAAAAATACTACTGCTACATAAGCTAAGTAGAGCCGAGCAAAGCCGAACCGAACAAGTCAATTCGAGTCGATGGCTTTGCTCACGGTTGGTGACAAAAGCAGACTCGCCTACATATAGCCCCTACACACAAGCAATAAGCAGATAAGCAATACAAGTGCCCAACCACAACAAATAATTTTGCATACCAAACGACTTAGTAATAAATACAATAGCAACTGAGCGCAGCAAATAACAAATATAAAAATTAACAGATGGCAAAGTTTTAATTGAAATAATACGAAATTTAACATGCGGTAAAATAATGACATTAAAAACAGCCATAAAAGTTATAAGCTGAAAGTATAGAACGTTTTGTTTGTCTCTAAGGTCTATCGACACATTTCGAATAATTAAAATCTACATGAATAAAATGCATTTCTGAACAAACCCTGAATATTTGATTGCAGGGTATATGTTTCTATGTACATCGCATACAAATTGAATGCACTTAAATTCAAAAATATCCAATATTTTGGAATATGAAAATAATAAGGCCTGTTATAAACTTCTATACAATAGATAGATAAGTATTTTGTCTAAAATAATTTAATATTTGAGTAATCTAACTTAATGCTGTTAACCTCAATTTGAAACATAAGCCCAAAAAAAATCACATACAGAATAATGTTGGTGCCTCTGCATAAACGTCTCGTGTAATATTATGCCACTTCACGGTCACGTTAGCAGATATTTGTAAGAATATTCACTGTTGCTGTTATTGCACAGACTCAGCTGTTGCAATCGAGTAAACACCGGACTTATGCAGCAAAGAAGTCAGACTTGAACTTTTCTTACTTATTGTTTGCATTCATTTCTTTTAGTTGCAATCTGCGTAGGACACTGAATTGTTGTTTATCGACTATGAAATGCTCTGTAACTTATGCGAATCTCATTACAAATAAGTTTCATGGTATTTGTTCCTCTAGCTAAGGAGAAGTTTTAACTATCTGCTCCAATTTATTATTGCATATTCTAGAACTGTAATTTTTGCTGGCTAACCAGACAAACGCCAGGTTCGGGAATTCAAGTGCTTAAAAGTGTAATTTATACTGCACTAAGTTTAGTTTAAAGAAAGGAAAAAAGGCGCGAGCAAATGTCTGCGCTTAGCTATCAGCGTTAGCAAAGCCATCAGATGATGTAAGTTATTATGCAAATATGTTTGTGTGTTTGTGCAGCTGCATCAGAGAAGCTGCGCATAAATAATTCATGTGGCGACCGCACTGCAAGTGGTCAAAAAGATTGTGCTGTCCCCCCATGCTTGCCCAACAGACCTTCACAGTTGAACGCAGACCAACAGAGTCAAACGAACGCGAGCATACAACCAACCTACCGGGTAGGGACCACTGTGCCTTCAAATATGTACGCCTATATATGTATGTATGTATGAATATGTATATGTTGAAGTGAGTGTGTTGCTGGAAAATTGCTTTGAGCGTGTGAAAACTCGCTATTGTTAAAGTTCTGAACTTTCTAGAAACTCAGATGACTTTCAATTAGTTGCAATAAAAATTGCATGATTAGGTTAGTAATTTTTGAATGCGTTGCGCATCCGCTGTAAGAACAAAAAATTGCTCTCTTGTTTGTGCTGGTCGACAAAATATAAAACTGAATTTGTGTCTTCCGCTGCGCAGAGCGAAAACAAACAAAACCAAAAAAGAAAAAATTAAAACTAGCAAGAATGCGTTGATCACAAGAACTCAACTAAAATATACCGTAGACCTGCATTTACATATTTACTGTAATGAATTAAAATATATATTTATTCACTTAATTTGTAATCAATTCCGTATGTTTACCATTTTCTAGTTGTTATATCGTTGCATATTTTCCTTACATTTTCCCCATTCTTGTGGTTACAGGGTATAGAAAGCGACAAAACCAACTGAGGTAGTAAATATGCAATTAAGTTGTTTAATTTTAGCCTAGCATGGAAACGAGTTTGCCGCTCGTGTTACTGGCAATTGCATAAGCAGCAATAACAAAACTTAAGTCAACAAAAAAAACGGGTTAGTTAAGCTAGAAACCTAAATTCCAGATATGATTTTTTAACCCATTTGAGCGGCTACTACCTTTTAGCTAAACCTCATTAAATGCGAGCAACTGCATCAGCAGTCATCAACAGCAGTGCATTGCTCTTGTTTTTTACAGCTTTCATGAATGAAAACTGTGAAATGTGTTTCTACAGCGAGCAAATAGCATAGTATATAACGCAAAAGGTCGTATGAGTGTTCGAATTCCGTCAGCAGTCTAACTGACAGAAAATACTACGCTACGCGACAGAGAGAGAGAGAGACAGGGAGAGAGAGAGGGAGTATGATAAGCTTGCCGCGGCGTAGTGCATTTAATGACTTTTACAAAAACAAATATAAACATCAAAAAGAACAGAGCCACGAGAGAGTATAGTAGCCAATAGTTTGCCACAACAACATACCAGTTGCCAGTTTATCGTATAAAAGTGTCTACACATATATTTATACATTTATACATATACACACAGATACATATACATACAGACCGTCGCGACGATTCTACAATGAGCAAAATCAGCATTAAAAAAACAATAACTGCTCTAGTTTCCAACTTATATGCAGGGTATTCAGAATTCGCACAAGGCTTCTATGTTTGCCGTTTGTTGTTATTACAGATACAATGTGCCGGCCTAGTTCAATGAACGCACAAATGAATGCTAGCGGCTTTTGAAGTTGTTGTGGCGGTTGTTGTTCTAATGAAAGTTAGATAAAAAGCAACACATTGCATGAATGCGTTCTCACTCTCTCATTGAGATTTATTAACTTGCACACATAATGCTCGATAAACAGGCCATATACTACACCAATCAAAATTACAATAAAATATGCATACCAAGCTGTAACAATAGCAGCTCTCACTTATATGTGTCTATGCTTTATTTCCTTCTTTTAACTTTTTTATTGTCTCGTGTATTTCGCTTTCAAAGAAGAAATTCAATTAGTTTACTTGCTCCTTAAATCTGCTCAATCTTACCTGGTTTTCTAAAACTAAAAGATGTTAGCTCTTAGCATTATTATTAAGAAATCGGTTCCCTGCAAGCGTTGATGATACTGGAACCTTTGGATTAGGAACCACGCAGAACGGTTTTAATAAGGCGCAGATCAGATGCAAAGTAAAATAAAACTACAAGTAATCTGAATAAATCTTATATTTAATGATATTTTTCAATGTCGCACGTGGAGACTTCTTGACTAACACATACTCTGAACCCTACCGCTTTTTTTATACACACATTGCAAACACATGCCTTCATACATTGATACACACACACATACATATCTAAGCACGCAAAAGCACGCGCTCTGCTAACTGCGCAGTTTACGTAGCGGCTGCGTCTGGGCTGCAGTTTAGGCTATATTATGGGAACTTGTTTTTAGAATACGTTTTTTTTTGTATATGGACTTTCGGAATCAAATTTTCAGAATATGATAGTGACATTCATATGTACATATGTATTTGCCAAAGCCCAACTCTTTTTTTTTTTGAAAATTTGTTATCCGAAATCCAAAAATTACAAAGTCTTTGTATTCATAAAACGAGTATACACAGTAAGAGTGAATCTAAATGCTCTACCTTTTAATAGTATTCAAGTAAACCCTAAAAAACGAATTAAAACTATCAACTTTTATCAATAAGGAAATGGGATGAGCATACCTTTAATTTCAGACGGACGGACAGACGGACTCAGACGGACAAAATGAAACGTATTGAAAAACAAACTGTAGAAAAAACAGAAGCTGCAGTACTTGCTGGGCGTGTTTATAATAGAATCAGGAGACAGACGAAGTATTGAGTTAGCTCAGTATATAATAAGAATTCTGCAACTGTGTGCCAATGCCGAGGCAGTGCAAACTCAACAATATCGAGTACAGCTGTAGTGTCGTTAACATAGCGCTTAGTTTCAAACGGCGCGTCGTTTGGAAAGAGTCAGACTAAACATGAAGAAAGTAACTAATAGCTTCCTTCAAACTTCTGGAATTGACAGGCTAGTGTGAGTTTTGCACAATACAATTTGCTACTATTAAGCAGAGAAACGAAGTTAAAACACTAAAATAAAAACTGGCGATGATGATACTTCCTTAACATGTAAGGTTTGTAAGGTTTGTATTATCGATTTATGTAACAGATCCAAACAGTGTTAATGACCTTTTCATAGTACATTTGTGCTGTCAACTACTTCAACAATTCGACAAATTCTTCATGGAGGTGGCCTCATTGTTACTGGTCTTGTCAACATAGGAGACAGTAGCAATATTTGCGGTCTCCATCATCATATTTCGTTTTAGTTCAGTCCTTATCGCTCCCCTACTTTATTGTGCTGCTTTAATCGATTTGACGCCGTCATAATCTAAGGCATCGCTTCTCAAGTGTCAATTTTACGTTGCCACAATCCAAACCGAATGCCCTCTGCTCCTCACTGTTAATCGATGGGAATAACTGCTACAATGCTTTGGATTTTTCCACTCCCCATATCTTATAATCGCAGCAGTAATCAACGGCTTCAATGGATTTATCTCATTCAGCTGGCCGATCTTTTGGTTAGTTGCTTAGTCTTTTCCCCTTGGAATCATTAATTTGTACAAACTAATTGTTACTCGTGCAGTTCTTGATGCGCACTCCGAAGGGCCATTCATTCCATTTAGGTTTGAGCAAGCCAAATTGAAAGCCGTGCAGTGTTCATTTGGTTCTCTCCCTACCGGACTGCCACTAATGACAAATAATAATTGCTTGCAATTTCTTTAATTCCACTTGAGTTTAATTACCGAACTGAACTGGACTCTAGCATTGCTTGCCGTGGCCTCTTATTTGGTGCGCATTCCGGGTATACACATATACGATGAATTCATAAAATGTTATTTTTTTTATGGATGGAACCATAACTAAAGCCTTCTAAAAAAAAAAAAAAAAAAAAAAAAAAATAATATATATATATATATATATATATATATATATATATATATATATATATATATATATATATATATATATATATATATATATATATATATATATATATATATATATATATATATATATATATATATATATATATATATGTATATATATATACTTGTAACATCCTTAACAGAATTCATGTTGGAGATTTCAAAGAGGAATTTTTAGTATTTTATTGAAAATGGTTTTATGAAAGCCACTGAAATTGTTTCGCCCTACATTTTAAAGTTCGCCATATGGAGCTCAAGAAATGAATGAGTATATTTTTTATCCGTATGCTTATTTATATGCACATGTATAAATTCGCCTAAGTGTATATATACATTTTTTTATTCTGCATACAATGCGAGCTAACTGATTGGCTGAATGAATGCTTTCTGAAATAAATGACTGAACAGCGTACAAATTAAATTATGCCATGATGCGACATACACACACTCACTGAGTATTTTGGGTTCCCTTCCCCAGACCCTTTGTAAGCATTGTCGACAGCTCAAAGCTAATTGAATTTCTCACTGTCGCTTGCAATTTGCATTATAACATTTTTAGAAGAGCGTGTGTGTATGACTGACTGTGTTTATATTTAGTATAAAGTTTGCTCATTCAAGCGGAAATGGGATAATGAATAGACAACTACACCGTGAGCTGACTGGCCAAGTAGTTAGTTAGTTAGATAGTTGATGACCGAGTAACCTACGCAACGCATGCAAAGCCAAACGAAGTGTGTTTTTGTCAACTTTTCAATAAAATCATTTTAAGCAGAAGAGCGTAACTAAATAATAAATATTAAAAACAAAATTTTTCTGTACATAGTATTTTAGAGCCAGAATACTAATAGTCACTAGTAAAGGTAACACATCGTAACAGAAATATAGCCAAGCCGAGCAAGGGTATGCAGAAAGCTTGAAATAATTAAAAACCACAAGCGTGAAGAATATTTTGAGGCTGGTTCAAGTCAAACCACAAGAAAAAAACCACACAGAGCCCACATAAGCACAAAAGTTAACAGGAAACGCGTAAGTAGATATATGTGGTACATGAGAGCAAAAAGAACCCACACCAGACACAAAAAGCCTGGCAACAGTCAAGAAAAAAGATGCTTGGAAGTTGGCATCTCTTCCCGGCAAATATTACAAAAAGGGTTAATAAACAAGAAACAAGCGCAACAGGACTACACACACTGAAACCCACACAGAACTGTAGTGTTTATTTATGACACAAGATGCTTCATCATAATCAGCGCCTGACACTTGTAGAGACCAGCAGGCAGTCTGAAGAGTAAATCGTGGGCTGAGGTTGCTGCATTAAAGCACGTGCAACTCAGCGTATGCCCTGAAGTGCCTTAATTGAAGTGATGCTCAGGCGACAAACTGTGCCCAGACTCATTCTTCAGCACATTCAAAGGATGGGCCCTAAAAGACGACACTCATGCAGCGGTTACCTAGCTCCGAATTAATTAAGACCGTAACTTAGCTCGAAAAGAGCAGTAGCAGCAGCAAAAGGGCCAACAATAAGACTAGCAGTTGCAACGTTTAATGTTTGAGTTCATTTTCTGGCCCCCTGATACATTTTTTCTTATCCTTACATGTGTACATAAATAATATTAGCATTATCCATTAAGTGACCCCGTTTATCTGAAGCATGAATTGTAATCTAATCTCTCGGAACTTTTAAATTGAATATTCTTTTTCTCATTCTAAATTTACATTCAGCTTGAAGAACGAAATATAAAAGAATCTGATAACTAAATTCTTAATAATTTTTATTGTTGCTTATATATTTCGTTCTAAAGTGGAACTTTTAAATTTTGCCTGTTGCCTCATACATATCATTTTTTAGCTCACTTCAAGAAGAGTCATGCATGCCTGTACGCCCATTTAGTTTTGGTTTTGCCATTAAAATACCAATTTTGAACTAAACTTTTGGCTCGTATTAGATGCATGGAAGGTTACAGTATACATCAGTGGCAACTGGATGCTGTTTTAAAAGAATTTTTATGCTGAAATATAAATTGAATTTTCGTTGCCAAAAGCCATCTTGAGTATACAAAAAGATACATCCACACAAGTAATCAATTCAGCTAGAAGTGGCGGCAATGGGGGAGGCAACAAAACGTCAATAACGATGTTGGAATATAAAGAACACAAATAAATCACATCATTGCGTGAAAAAGTGGAAAGCGGCAGTGTCATAAAGACAAGTATTAAGGGAGAGCAAGAAGGAGAGGAACCAGTGGCATTGGATGTCCCCTTGTGCCTTGATTTGTAAAGAAAAATGTTCACGCCTTTATGGCTGAGTAAATTTTTATACATATAAAGCTCGCGCGTTCTCTACAAACCTTCAATAATTCGAGCAAAAATGTTTGTATACAAATTGAGGACAGCACCCCATCTAACCGAAAATAACAGCACACGTACATAAGTCAAAAGTGGAATCTGCGAAAATAAGGAAAATCATCAACCAAATCACTGAACATTAACGAAAAATGTCTAAGCAAGCAACCGAGAGTGAAGATACGTAAATGAAGTCAATTTTTCTCGAAAATGTGAAAACCGAAGAAATTGCTTTGATGTTGGAATCTTTCGTGATAAGGCTAACCGGAACTAATATGTGTAAAATAAGGAAGATACACAACATCTGGTGATGTTAGCTGAGCTAATTTCAGTTGATCACATAAAAAGTAGTCCCAACTGACAATATTTTAAACGTGGCGAAACTAGAAAAAGGTTTTCAGCTTTAAATCTCTCTGGGATCTCTGGGACCTCCCTCGTATTTGATTGCTGCTTGGTTGCTCTGTCAACGGAGAACTTTACAGTCGACAAACGATTAAAAGCAGCAGCCACATAAGAAGAATAAAAATCTGCGTTGACATCAGAAAAGGAAACTAAGGATTTCGTTAGGGCAAAAGCAGTTGGTACTGGAACTGGGACTGAGACTGGAATGACAGGCAGGAAAATAAAAAGCCCAAAAACATGCCTTTTGACAGCTGCCGAAACTTTTGCATGACATATATCATTGTCGCAAAACAAATGAGCGACAGCAGCATCATCAACAACAACAGAAACATTTCCAACAAGGAGTTATAACCCTCTGCTTAATGTTTCGCCCACCTACACACGCTGGTACAAACCAAAGACACACGCCTCAGAATACACAGAAAGTTTAAAGTTGCAGTCCCTTTGTATGCTAAATTGCCGCAAAAGACCTCACCCTTGAGCAGATGTCCACAGTCTGTGGTAAACAACAAAACTTACTCAGAAATACTTTTGTCGCAAATTGAAAATTTTATTAATACACACAACAGCAGCCTTACTTTAAGAAATAGACCCCGATAAAGAGATAAATTGAGCTTTCGATCCTTAAATAAGTTATGTATGCAATTGGTGCTTATGTTATAATGTCCCGACTAATGGTACAATACAGTTTTGAAGTTGTCTGGCGGATGTCTTCGTGTAAGAAATAAAATGACTATACGAAATTACAATGAATATGAAGCGCTTAGTTTGTTTCGCTCGTATTATGCTTTAATGTGGCAAATTTAATTGAGTTATATTTTTGATTGAATTTTCAAGATTTTTTTACCAGTCTTAACTTTTAAACTAACAGTTAATGAGTGTGTACTAATATAAATACACAAAATAAAGTCAAGGGAGGAGTCTTGTAGACTGTGTCACGTTTTAAGTGACATAATTTTCCGCTACTCTGGACAGGTTTGAGCAGCCCTCCCCTTTGCTCCTTAGTACTTGATATTAAACACTTTGTCATTTGTGTGTCAAAAGCATGCCAGCGTGAAATGGCGATGCGAAAAACACATAGCACAACAAACCTGAAAAGCGTGCGAGCGAAATTATGAAGTGTAAAAAAAAGTGAGAGACTAAGTGACTGATTCACTGACAAGCTGACGGCTACGCATGCAGAGATGGAGAGTAAAGAGTTGTTGTTATGGAAGAACTTAAGTAACTTGCTATGCCTAATACACCTTGGCACATTGTAAGCGAAGTAAAACCTGTCAGAAATGCTAGCAACTAGGTGCAATTTGTCTATGTTGATAACATCCCGCAGGGCATCAGCAATCAGGCCAGTAAACGAAATAGTAACAAAAAAATAGGCAACCCACTATAGTAATTAACGTTGATCCTTAGATGATACGTCATATGAGGCACAACTGGTAACTGGCTTTACTACAACTACTTTTATCTTCTTACTGTCTGCTTTGACGTGGTTGTGTACCGAGCTCTCGAGTAAATAAAGATAAAAAAAACTGTTGCAATATTGTAGACATCAGATTGTAAATAACAAAATCAAGATCAGCTATCTTTCAAATAGTAGAACAAATAGAAAAGAGAAAGTTACACTTGAAATTTGGCCAACGTGATTTCGATATATTTTATAATACTTATTAACACAATTATTATGTGAAATATCTTCTAGTATCCCTGAAATTATTTGCATTTCGCCTTGTAAGTCCGTGGATTACCTTTCGAATGTTCCTGGCTTAATAATTCTGTTCATATCTACGCCACTGCGTTCCAAGTTTGTTATTTTTGTTGGTAACTTGCTCTTTCGCTTTCTTGTCTGCGGCATTGACCAACTTTAGACCACTTTAATTGAATCAAGCGCTTATCGCTGCCCCAAGTTTGCTTGCACATATACATAACAATATCTTATCAGAAGAGCTAAGTGCAAACTTTGTTATGTCAACGCGTTGTTAGCTTCGCTCATTCGGTGTGGATATTATTTTGTTTGCTATTTTTTTTCGTTTTTGTTTAGATGCTTGCCAATGTTTATTTTGACTTGCCATCAACGCAATATTTTTATAGTTGGTCAACAAACTTAACTGATATTAATTAATTAAAAGGGAAAGTGCTCCTCAGCGATGCAACCTCAGACTGTAAAGATGATAGCATTAAATATTAAATTCCAATGACTGGAGATGCGTACGGCATTAAACATTTATGGCAGTTTTTCCCAGCTTAGCTTAGCTTAGCTCATTTGAAATGCAACCGAAAATTGATGTCGCAGCGTGTCGCAGCGCATTAGGTAATGGCCAACGTTGTATGGACCACTTTCTTTACTTAATGGGGGAGCATGCCAAGCAACATTCTCATTCCAAACTCTCAACACGCGCGCACCCACACGCAAAATATTTATGTGGTCCAGAGTCACGTCACATCTCCTTTTTATGATGTTGCAACCAAAAATGATGACCCATATATAAAAGTAAAAAGAATTTCAGCTGACTGCTTATAATCGCTTATGCGACTTTCGTGTACAGTTTAGGGCCTGCTTCGTTTATTTTTTGCATTTATTAACATTACTTTCGCATCAATCATCTTATTTTCAAATTTATTTCAAGAGCTAGGCATCTATTCCAAATTTTCGCCATATCAGAACATGTGTTTCTTACAGTTAAAGACATTTATAAAAATTAAACGGAATTGAATTTAATAGATCATTTGCAACTGCATGTGTCCATTCTATAATATATTCATATGCTTAACTTTTGATTTGATAAGGCTTATTGCAATAGAGCAATTTATTCGTGTAAACATAAATAAAACTATAAACATTCTCATATGTTTATTAGGTTTCACTGCACGCCCCAGAAGCAGCTATTACAGATGTACGTCATCAAATCAAACACCATCCGTGTAAACAAAAAAAAAACAACTCTGGAATATAAGTAGAAGCCGTCTTTTAGTGCCAGTCACTAGCTTGACGAAAATGCTTGAAACAATGAAAATACATAAAAAAAAATAATAAAAAAAAGTAATTGAAATGCACAGCCAACAAATATAGCAACATTTCAGCAGCAACAACTACACACATAACAATTACAGCAAAAAGCCGTCAACTCTCAGCTATGCACAAAGCCCACAAGCACCTTCCAACGCACAACAACAATTACAATACCGAAAAATGACTACGAAGCAACAAAATGGCCACTGTATAAACAGAAATCGGATCGAGAACGGTTTGAAAAACAATTGGTGAAGGCGCAAACCAACGAACGAGCAGCGAAAAACAACAGCGACACCGACAGTTAGTTGCTGCTAACTGCTGCCTCGGGTTTCTATGTGTGTAAGCAGTTAGCTGTTCCTGCTCGACTAAAGCTTTACTCTTACTCTTTAGCAGAGCCACTTCGAGAAGTGTCCTTGTTTTCCTGTTAAGTTTTTTAGCGTTATGTAAATTTTGTGCATTTTATTATGTTACACTTCATGTTGCCACGAATCTTGCCTCGTTTCTCTACCTTGCTTGACTCTTGATTAAGCATTTTGCCATTGTTCTCGCTGTTGTTATTTATTTTATTATTTTTTTTTTCTATATTGTTGCTTTCAACTTGTTGAAAATGTCTTTATTAAGTGTGAAGTTTCCTCGAATGTCAGAATTGAATGTGTGCTTGCAGAAAAGTCAATTGATTGCTCTAAACCTATAAACAATTTTTATATTTATCATTTAACCACACGTAATAGACAATCGTGGGGAGCAAACAGATTCCAATTAAATTAAATTCATATTTATTGCCACTCGGACAAAAATAACTTTTCGTGCGTTTCAAAGAGAGTAAAAAAGGATAGGAATAACTATAAAAAATCAAAACAGTATTTATTTTTGTTTATTATTTCAGCATATACTATTAATTCCGCATTAATTTAATGAAGTTATTTACAAAAAAAAAAAGAAAAGAACAACACTTAACTGATTTAAATGTGTTTTTACATTTTAAAAATTTTAGCCTGTAATTTGGTATAAAAAGAAAGAAAACAAAACAAAACTAAAACTTTTGGAGTCACTCCAATTTAATTCGCTCGCACGACAAAGGTTTATAGGCATTGCAACGGAATTGAAAGTATTTTCTGGACTTCACTTGCAATGCTTATCAGAGTACAGCTGCCATAGACCTTTATTTGAAATTACCATTTGACAAATTAAAGTACATACAACGGACTTGCTTCCATTATACCCTTTTTACTCTTTTTCGATTTATTTTCGGCATTTTCCGGTTTGTTTAGCGAGTGAAAACGCTTTCAAAGAAAACACGTACCACGCTACACGGAGTTTGTTTGCACTGTCTGTTTCATTAGCTAAACACAAATTGAAACGACACGTTTTCTTGAATCGGATGGAGCACCAGACGAATAAGACCGACCTGGAACACACAGTGAAAAACACTTAACACCAGCGTAAAGAAGACAAAATAAGCATACAAGGCTGCAAGTGAGAAATATCAATAATAACTACTGTTTAAATATGGCTTACAAAACTTAACTCTGCTGGTTAGTCGACTAGCAGGTCAGACAACAACGCAGACCGTCCCAGAAGTGAAATGCATCTCTAAAATTTTTTGGGCACATCCACTGTAAAGAATTATTTGGCAGCCAAACTGGCACATACTGTATTAATAGTTATTTCAAATGCTGAAAATCTGTCGCTTCTCATAGTAACTATATCCTTACAACTCATAATTTAATCAAAGTATATTCTTAATTATATTCTTAAGTGAAACTACAACTCAATATGGCAAACCCAAATAGGCCAAGCAAGGTGCTGGTGTTGTTTCTCTTTACATTGGCTATTATTCTGAAAGTGGCTATAATTATGCTGGAATTCGCAATGTGATCATACCCAAAAAACATACGAATATTAAATGAAGAATCAACGCAATTTACCTGCAATGAAAGAGAGAATTTAGTAATTAGCTTTTTTTTATTGTTCTTGTCTTTTTATGTTACATAATTGGTATCACTTCGATTACAAAGGACATTTCTTTTATGATTATTCCTTGTCTTTTATTGACTGCTGTCGCCTGATTTTTTTTATACGGTGTTATGTGGTCTTCCAGAACCACAAAATATAATTTTCAGCCGCTGTGCACAGCCGTTTATATTATTTGACGTCTCACTTTAAGAAAAGACGCCAGATGATAAAGGTCGTGTGGATGAGCTTAGAAAAATAAAATCAATAAAATCTTCGAATTTGTACTAAATCTATTGTGTTACGGTGAATGGCAACAGTTCAAATAATAACCTTTCCAGCTCGAAAGTCTCGTTCTGTAATATATATATATATATATATATATATATATATATATATATATATATATATATATATATATATATATATATATATATATATATATATATATATATATATATATATATATATATATATATATATATATATATATATATATATATATATATATATATATATATATATATATATATATACCTGTGTATATCTGTGTATGAAAGTCGATTGAACAGCTTTTAGTTTTTCTAGAATTTATCTGAATTTGATTGATGAAGCATCTTCATTGAACTTTTGTATCTTGTATTTGTATATAATGAATTGGCTTCACAGTGTGTGCGGAGCCTTTGACTGGACTCGTTGTTAGATGGTTGTACGACATCATTAATTACAAAAACCAATAAAAGTATATGACAACGTTTTAGCTCCATCAGCAAACGATGCCCGAAGCAAGTTGTCATCATTAGTTACAGTTACAGATTCAATTTCTGTCTTAAAGACCTAGCAAAAAATGCAATGGAAGTATACCAACTAGTGCACTTACTAGCATTGATGAATTTTGAGTAATGAGTTGGCTTTGTATACACATTTTAGATCGCCAACTTTAGTTAAAGTATTCTGAGATATGACAGGAAGAATTCAGTAAACGTCTACGTACGAAAGATGGTTGAACGACGGGCACTACAGCAGGAAAGGCGTCTCAACTGATTTCATGTTTATGTATAAACACACAAATCCAAAAAAAGCAATCTGTGTTAAAGAAGCTTAGTCATTAATCATTATCATATAATAAACATCAATTGGTGTTTAAAGAGTAGAGAAAGCAGAAGGCAACATCAGTGAACGTTAGTTCAGGGTAAAACGTCTTGCACAATGTTATTGATTGGCTATTGACTCGGCGTTAGGTTTGAGTCGGTAGTCAACAATCAGTTGGCCACCTCGTCGCAGCTACCAAGATAAATTGAAAATTGGATTTTTCTAAAAAGAATTCGGAAGACCAAATAAAAATGTAAGCCTATTCAATCGTCAATAATTTAAATGTGTATATTTATCTCAGAGTACTGGAAAGCTCTTGAGTGAACAAAAGATAAACTTATGCATAAGAACATTGCACATAGTTGTAAGCATCTATCATCTTCCAAGTAAACATATATATTAGATAAATATACGCTATAATTTATGAAATTATATTCTACGTATTTCATTAAGATCATATTGATATTAAAAGAATTTAAGCATTAATTTACCATTTTAAAAGTCAAATGGAAGCATGTTTTGTTTATGGAGCCTCCAAGGAACAATAAATAATTTGATATGTGGGACGCTCATCAATTCTTTATTTTTTCTTTAAAGTTTGTTCCTACCATTGAAAGCTGCGAGTATAGAATATACAAGTTATCTTACTCTTTTCCAATAACATACAATAGAGCACAGAGTTGTGCCTTGTTGTAGACTGATTGGCATCTTATCCGCAACATACCCAACATACATACAATGATTCATCGTAACGGACATGCCTTTCATACGTTCTCTTGCAACCATTAATCATTTTCAGCTTCAGTTTTATCTTTGACTTGATACACTCGAACAGTAAGTCATATTTATAAGTATATACTATGTGCATTTATATTTTATTCACATTTTCTTTTTGTTGTTCGCATTGATCCATCCCCACTGTTAGTTCTTTTCATTTTATTTCATACTTTGAATGCACCTAACGTTTTCCTATATTATATTATTTTATACATATATAATACAAGGTCATTTACCATCTCGTTAAGTCGAGGTCATACTATGGAAATAGCAGATGGATGAAACACTCACACTACTTAGGAATAGCTCTATGAGAATTTTTAATTTCTTTAATGCAATTTAAGAAATCTAAAAGCGTGATGCATTTAGGGGCAAGTTTTCGCACAAATAAAAGGTTCACGAACAAATGAGAGAGGACAACAACTGGAAAGACTCAGTGGCGTGTGTAAATTGATTTTAGGGCACGCCTTTACCCCCAGCTAACAGAGTGAAATAACTCAAAAGTCATCATGATGTAGAGACAAGCCCAAAATATGTGGAGAACCATCACCGAGGGGTGCCACTGTTTTTGCTTTTTAAATATATTCCCAGGCCAGCAAACACAGAACACACATTCTTCTGCTTGGAGTTTCGAGTGTTATATGCGTCTCAAAATGTTATTTGAATATGTGATTAACATATGGTGAGGCCAACAACACAGAAACATTTTGTTTCAGTTGTGGATGCTTGTGTGCTCTATGCTTTTAAAGCTTGTATACATATTTTGAGGGGAGCGCAGTTTTATAATGAAGCAAACGAAGCTTAAATTCATTTTTCATATCAATGTATTTTTACAAAGCAAAAACATATGTATAATGATATATAAATTAGCAGACACTTAGCCATAACAGAATTGTTACTGAATCATTGCATGACTGAATCAGCTCAAGGAGTCATCGTCATTAATACTTTCTTATCACAGCGGAATTAAACGACATATCAGGCAACACAGGAAGTAAAGTCATAATGATCCTGGACTCAGTATCACTATTTTCTTTCTCTTTGACTTTATTCATGTGGCACGTCCAAATCAATTGTAAGGCAACGACTTAACAAACGGCAAATATAAACAACGAGTGAACATTTCCAAAAACACTGCTGGCTGCCTGTATAAGATAGCAAGACCAAACGCCAGCATTTTTTGCCGTTAGGAAGTATCAATATAGCAGCCGCCATCTGTAAGCAGCCGGCTCAATTTTGAACTGATATGCGGGTCTTTTTTAAGAGCGGGCGCTGGCAAAGAAAATTCTATTTACAATATTTTGAAACATAAATTATGTTTAATGCCTTGTCCATCAGCAATCAGCTTTTCTTTCGCTTTATTACTTTTGAGAAATAGCAACTATTACATTCAGATTAAAAGTTCTTCAAGAAGATATAATTCCGAATAGCAAGTTTAGCTGGCAATTGAAGTAGTCGCACTGGAATGCACGTTGACTACTGTCAACTGCTTTAATATTGAGCTGCTGTTGCGAAGCTCATCACACAAATAAAGTCTCTCCCCCTCCGATTTCACTGACATACATTTTTCGTTCGCATTTTCCTGGTTCTGCAGTTGCTGCTCAGCACCCTAGCCAATAAGGACTTTAACCAGAAGAGCAACGGCGCCGCCGCCGCAAAGTCTAAACATGAAAAACAACCCCCAAAGATACCCTACACTTTCAGTCGTCTTTGAATCCAGGCTGCGGGCCTCGTTCCTCGTTACGCATTCCAAGTACGACGCATTTATTTTCTGATGAATAATTTAATTGAAATATATAGGTATATAAATGTATATACGTATACTTATATATATATATATGAAAATGTCTTTCTACGTATACTTTTCCATTTTGGGCTTGTTTTATGATTCAAATTAAACAAAATGGCAAGTGTGCAAAATTTAAATTTTTTCTAAATTTTTTCTATACAATTTTCAGTGTGTGAAGTTAAAAAAAAAGTTTGTGTTGGAGGACTGTTTCGTTGTTTCTTTTTTTGCACAAACATTTGCGCAAGACACTTGTGCAAGTGTTGTTAGCTCAGAGAAATGAAAAACAATTTGTATTTATTTACAATTTACATAAAAATAAAACAATAAGTGTGCAATTGGCTGAGCCATAGTAAAATTGTTTATTTGAGCATTTTTGTATCCCTGCCTGGGTCTTACGCTTAAACGAACCGCAAATAAATTGCACATTTGCCTGTGAAATCGCCACGTGGCGCTTCAAAATGGGCAAATTAATTATTGTTAAACCGTGTCGAGTGTAAGTACAAATATACGATAATTTAAAAAGATTAGTTAATGCTGACTAATGAAAAAAAATAAATTGTAAAGCTCGGTTCCCTGTTGACTTTGGAAAACACAATATTCTTTTCCTGTTCGAAAAGAAAGATAAATAAATTATAAATTCAATTTTTGTCTCCATATGAAATAAACGATTCCCACTTATGTTTATATAATCACACTAAGAATCAAGAAAGAAATCGTAATTTAGACTAGGAGTTACCCTAACCATACGCCGACCCTCTTTCTGCAAGCATAAATATATATATTACTTAAGTAGTACAGCGCTAAGTGATTAGGCATATATCCCGATAAAAACTACTGAGAGACTACCAAAATCAAGAGAGTATTTAATAATGGAATAAGAAAAATTTAATTCATCGGCATCTAAGAGGTTATCGGTATAACAGCTGCCCATTTAGCATTTCCGTGCATAAAAAAACCCACTCGCGCCCTGATTTGCACACCAATTTCCTAAACACACATACACAAACTAAAAGCCCCTTCCAAAAAAAAAGTTCATTATGAAAAAACACAACTGTAATTAATACGAAACATATCTTCTCATTACCAGGAGACTTTATCAACAACCCAAATCTTCGCAGAGAAAAAAAGCATGAGCAGAAGCAATAAACATTGACTGCTGACTACTGACTGTTGATAGACGCTGTTTTCCCAACCTCTCTAGATGTACGAACCTCCTTTATCTGTTTTTGTCAAGAAGGAAATCACTAACGTAGCTGAATGCTCCGCACAATGAGGAAGCTGCCAACTTGATTTATTACTCTAATAAATACAAGTTTATCGGTTAGCAACCGATGCATACATAATTATACAACCAATTAGAAGAGCATATAATTAAAGTTTAGCCACAAAACCTAAAACAAAAGTTACAGCAGCAAACCACAAACCCAATATCCCTTAGTTATGGATAAAGCAGTTCTTAGTCAGTATATCAACAATGAGCAAAGATTTTTCAAACCATAAAAACTTATATGCATAATAGACGTACTTAAGCAGTGGCAGTAGTTACCACTGGTTAAAGGTAGCTGGTACACTTTCCATCTGCTTCTTGAAAATTAGTTCAATTAATTTGATGTTATTCAGTGCAAGCTATTTCCAAATTCGGTACAAAGCATCTAAGCTTAAAAGTAAAAAAAGGAGAAGGTTATAAATGGTCTAGGCATATTGATGCCCGGAGTTTAGCTCTTCCGTCTTTATCCAATTGTCCATTGTGATCTATACGCATGAAGCATCAATGCAAGGGATGAAGCACATATTCCCAAGCAGTACTCCAAGTCTTCACATATCTAGAGACATATTTTAGCATCTTATATTCGCAAAACTGAGCGCGGCTTTATTCGCAATAACTGGCGGGCATCCACATCTATAAGAGACATTCGCACAAGAATACACTAACTTACTCAGATAGTACATGTGTGAGTGAGCACATTTGATGATTAATTGCAGTCAAGATGATAAATGATTGGGGGTAATAGGAGTAGCAACGCAAGCGCCACTCAAAGTAGTACAGGGAAGAAGAAAACAGCTACTAGCATGCGACGCGAGCGTGGAGCCGGCTCAGATATTTGGTTTGATTCTAAGAGTTTGTAGCAGCAGCGGCGGCTCGAGGGTTGTGTCTCAATGGAGGCTCGTCTGCTTAGTTTAGCTGCCTTTCAAGTATTTAAGGCACACAGTCGCATGACCCTCACGTTTTGGGCCACGCTGAGAATTTTTTTACCAATTGCACATACTTGGTTTGTTGTTGGTTTGTGCTGCCTCGGATATATTTCAAACGAAAATTTGCCTGGTATTCGTTTGGGCCAAGGACCGCTCGACAGTCAAAAGGAATTCGTTGGCGACGTGTTACTCAATGATGTGGGTTTTGTAGTTGTTACTGCCTTTGGCTTATTATCTTTACGCGTACATGTATGTAAGTCACAGAATATGTGAGAATCTATCTTCATGAATTTCCCAGTTCCAATGCTCAGCATTTTAGTCTCCCTTGCATATTTTGGTTTCGTTTTTTTGTGTTTAATTTTTTTTTTTTGCTAGGTACGTGCTATTTTGAGCTTGTTACGTTTTTGGCGTGTTAAACGTTAACTGCTGATTGCGTTTTGTGTGTAAAGATGGCTACTAATATTTACTCACTCACCACCGCAGTCAGACTGATTTCTGCACTTGTTTTGGCCAAAATAGAAAAAAACCGTAACACATAAAGAAATTATGTATGCGATATATATATGATAAATTTTTATTATCCTTTAAAAATGTTTTAAACAGTCTTACTAAGACTATTATTATATTATATGCTGTTATTTATGTATATGGTGATTTTTCCTATGTAGATATGGTGTATATATGTGAACAAAGCACAATTTTACAGTAACACAAATACATATAGATGTTTTCTTGCACGCAGATAACGATACAAATGCAGCTTTGGTTGTTTATCTTTTCCACTTTGAAAACATCTGCCAGCTGTCTGGAATTCCCGACAAATGCCCGGGACAATTGACGCAGCATAGGCGTAAGAAGATAAAGTGAGAGAATAATTTGAATAAAACAGAGACACGGCACACACTGGAATCGGAAGTACCCGGAAGTCGTAAGGAAATAAACAAAACATCCGTCGCATAAAGTATATTAATTACAAAGCGATTCCGATTTCGTATATAGTATACACAAGCATGCTCATACACAACCTCCAGATTTCAACTTAAACTGAAAACAAACAATTTTGCCAATTTTCGATAAAATGCCGAAACACAAAATTCTCTAGGAATGGAATTGTTTAAAAATAGTCAAGATTTCAATGGAGCGTATGCAAATAATTAAAACAAATAAATGACACCATAATCAAATAAAATGATTGAACAATGTTGCGAATGCTCTTTATAGCGAGTAAACAAATTTGAAAATGGGTAGTTAACTTGGATCTAAGATATATTTTCTATAGAAAAGGCTGAAAGAAAGCATTGACTAGTATCTGCCTTAACTTTTTGCATGCCTGTGTATTACGAGTTACGCTTGACATGGGACACATATAGTCAAGCAATCGATTTATGCGTCACATGATGATAAGGCAGTCGACTCAACATTTTTGTTAATAACTGCAAACAAAAATAAAAATACTTAAGTAAACCGCTAAGTCAGCTGGTATTTCTGATACCTCAAAGTTTGTCGGTTTTTATCACAGAGCGCAGAAAATAAAAGAGAGCAATTTAATTCGCTCACACTGCGTGTGTACATATATTTATATGTTTATATGTATATATGTATGTTTATAAGATAGATATTTTTATTTTCATATCATTTAATATTTGCCGAATTCTCTTTGCAAAATACTTATATACATAAGAATAATACAAATGAATATGTATACGTTCACATACTACATATATATTTATTCAGATGATAACCAACAGCGACGGCGACTGTTTATTTATGACCGCATCTATTTTTTAATTTTTATTTTTTTTGCATATTGTAGAAATATATTTATAAAGAAAATACATTCATATTAAAATGGCTTGTACGTGCAAATGTGTTTATTTTTTATGCATTTATTTTCGCTTTTGCTTAAATTTTTTTTTTATTTTTCACTGAAATGTAAGACGTTGGAATAAAAAAACTGTAATCAACCTCAAAGACTTTATAAAATAGATATATTAACTTCTAATTTTAGTTGTTTTGTTTCATATTCGCAAACAAGTCAAACCAATTGCTTAATGTATAAGTCCCCGTTAAACTCTTCAAAACCAATGATAAAATAGAGCTATCTTAGGCTTTTATTTAAAGAATATATTAATATATTCAAGTGTACTAGCCACATGTTGCTTTGACGTCAATTATAGCTATATGCGGAAAACATATGTGCTCATTTCGTCAATATATTTAATACACACTTTATAGAAAAATTCAGTACTCGTCATGATGAGCTATTATAATTGCGAATACCTATAAATGAGATTTGAGTGATCAATGCCTAATGATTGTGTAAATTTATTTGGGGTAATATCCGCTAATTATCAGTTTTTTTTTCTATTGCCCACTCACCTGTTGCCATTGATCCTCAATCGACGGCTGCGATGAAAAATAACCAGTTGTGCATATGCGTTCCAGTTCATTGAATATATTTCCGCTCGGTAGTATATCCATCTCGAGATCGTCGTCCTCAGTAGAAAAAAACTCTAAAGACTCCGTGATGAAGCCGTCCTGGTATTTCTTTCAGAGTTAAAACAAACTATGTTTGATTCTCTAGATTTTGCTGTTGTTGTTAATTATGAACAACGGCAAATTGTTATTGAATATTTTGATTCACACTCAATGCTATACATATAGATTTTAATAATTTTGATTTAACTTATTTTTAAGCAATTTGATTAGAAGTATTGCTGAATGCCAATTGGCTTGGCTTTTCCTTGAGTTACACTAGACAGCATCATAGCACACACACAAATATAATATTTAGATAATGATGCAGCTAAAAAATACACTTTTAATTTGGATTTTATTTTAGTTTTATGTATTTGATTTTCTATAATTTTAGCACATTTAAACACTTTTATTTATTTTTTTTTAATTTTTTTCGAGCAAACTTTTTACAATTTGTTTGTGCTCTTTATGTAATATATTTTAAAATTGCACATAATTTTTGAGGGTGTTCCACTCCAGTTGCTTAGAGCTGTAATATAAAAATATAGTGACAGTCATCAATTTATTATTTGAAAAGAAGTGTTCATATGTATATGTTGTCAATAAATTAAACGAATCAATAGTAGATTCATTAAAATCTGCTTTGCTCATAGGATACTCTAATATTTGTCTACTTCACTATTTTACGATCAAAACAGATAAGAAATAGGCATGCTTTTAGTCAGTTAACAGATATTATGTTAACAGATATTATGTGTAGACAATGTACTCACATAGCCTACGGAGGAGCATATAAAGTATGTTCTAGAAAAATTCAAATGAATTTTCTTTGACTGTGCATTTTTGTTTAACAATGCTCAACAGTTTTCACTATCATCCCAAATTGTTAGGTCAGTAACCTCATGGCATAAGCTCACATATAAAAATACACTCAATTGGATAGACAGGCCGTCAGTTGTTGGGACGGTTTTGTTTCGGCTCAAATTATTGGTGATGTCGTCAACAGTATGAAGTGGCACTGAGCGACGAACTCCGAGCACCGGCCTGAAACCCTGATAGGTATCTGTTTGTGTATTAGCCTGGATTGAGTCGAGTCAAGTAGTTTCGGTTTTGGTTTTGGTCTCGAGTTCGGGATCGAGTTGGGTTTCGAACTCGGCCGCTCGATATGTTGTTTTTACTTTAATTTCTAAGCGCTTTGTTCGTCCCTCCCCTGTTAAGCAACAAAATACGGCTACTCTCGGGGCTCGTTTCGGAGTCGTTTTTTACTACCTGTTTTTGTTGGCTCTTTTATAACGTATTTTTCTTTTTCCTCGTGTTAACTGATAAAGAACCAACCCGCTGTTGAAGCAACCAACAACCAGTGACCGTGCGGTGCGGTTTGAGTTAAATTTAGTACAGTCTTGTGTTTTCATTCTGTGTCTGTTTTTTTTTGTTTTGAGCTGCAGCACATGGCTCACAACTTCGAATTGGTCTGGGCCTGATCTTTGTATTTGGGATTTGGGATTAAACTTCATAGCTGAGATATGTAATTTATGGCCTAAAAGCTGTCAGGCGGGAATAGTTTTAAATCTATTAAAAATAAGGTGACTTCGAAGACATTGCTCTTCTTCAATCTAATCCCAAAAAATACTAAACATAAACAAGATAAATGAAAAAGTTGCTTCAATATTGGCATTGTTAGATTTCAATAAAAGTAATGAAAAATAATATAAAAAGAACTGCCACGCAAATAAATATATATATAAAAAGATGTGTTTACTACATTTAGTTTGTAAGTTGATCAGAGTGTTATTGCCGTCTTGACATTTTAACTTTCATCCACGTTATCTGTACTCAATGAAATCGTATAAAGGCTTTAAGTAATGGGTACCTATTGGTTTTTCAGATGTTAGCCTTCAACAGAAACAATTACTTGAACATAAACTAGTTAAATGTTAACGAACTTTTAAATTATCATAAGCTACCCACGCGTTAGGACCAAAGGTTCGCCCACAAGCGCTAAACTTATACGCTGTCGTTTCTAAACAGATTTTTAACAGACATGTACACCCAAATACTCGTAACCTATACACACACAGCCTAAATTTGCTCTGCTCGAATACTCTTCAATCAGCAACTTAACACGAAAAAAACACAGCGAGTCGGGGGCGGGGTCACGCTCACGTCCGCTTGCAGCCTACGTGCGGTTTAATATGTTTCTGTTCATTCTGCTGATGCAGCTCCGGCTACTATACGCGAGCATCAGTTGCTTCAGCGTTGTACCTATTTTTTTGCCTGCCTTATTATCATGTTTATTCCTCATCGTACCCTTCATAACAACGACATAGGTGCTTGCAGTAATGATAAGTCAAGTCAATAAAAAAAGTAAAATATATATTTTAGTTATTAACAAAAACTTGTCATTTTTTTAAGATGTAAGGTCTTATTTTATATGACGCTCGCAGTGGCACACGCAAGTTTAAAGGCATGCCGACCAGTCAGGTCTGTGCGACAACAGCACAGCAACAACGCCATCAACAGGCAGCGGCAACATTCTTTTCTCCCCAATGTTCACAGTCTTTTTGTTTTGTTTTTTCTTTTTTTTTCGTTTTAACAGCAACAAAAACATCAGAGACACAACACATGAAATTCATTCCCTGAACTTGATTTGTATAGTATGCCACTTCTATGCCCACTTGCTCTTGGATTCCCCTCTTGATTCGCTATGCATTTCATTTCATTTCATTTTGTTGCTGCTCTTCTCTCCTACGTAACTCTTTCATATTGTTGCCCCGCTGCGTAATATTTCCTGCTCAGCCCATTTATACCCTGCGGCATCGTTCCCTACTCTGCCGTCCTCCCCCTCACAACATACATATCAACACTTTGTTCATTTCACACGTGAATTGCTTTAAAATAAAAACGAATGGAAGGAAATTTTCATTGCTGTCTATTTTTTCAGACCTTTTGCTTGTTGCTGACTGCCTGCTTGTTTGTTTGTATTTCATTATGAGTGGAATTTTTCCACAGATAAACCATCCAATCAATAAGTATAACCATTGCAATCCTTATTATTAGAAATTCAATTTCTGCTGATGCTGCTTTAAGCAAATCACCAATGAAAACTACTATTCATTTGCTGTTGCTTTTGTGATCAAATTAGCAATATCTGTAAATATATTTCTTAACTGCATCAATATCCAAATCCATTCATTTAGGTTCATCATTTTGGTTCATCAGCATTGCCGAATACTCAAGACTATTCGAACTACATCTAAAAACATACAAAATCATTATTTGTTGGGATTTTAAAGTTAACGCGAAGATTGTCCGGGATAACAAAAAAAAAATTATTGTATGTATTTTTCCATAAATATTTATATATTATGTGTATTGTGTATTGTGTATCTTAGCTGTGCGTCATTTATTTTTAGTTAGGAAAGTGTGTATGTTTATAAACAAAAGGTTATTTATGTTCTCAATTCTTATTTTTGGTTCAGTCAAATAAATATTAATAAAGATCACGCATTAATTTAGGTGCAAGTTGCTGTAGCCTCGTCTAAGTCATTAATTTTTGGAACGAACTCACAAGGGTCCCTCATCAAAAGTCAGACATGTGGTGTCTGCATTAATTGGGATTGCGAAAAGAGAGAATTTAGTTATTTTGATTGCTCTGGCTGCTGCTGCTGCTGCTGCTGCTACTGCTACTGCTCTTCTCATTGAAGATAGTTTTCACAGCCTATATTTTCCTACACTGAACATGGGACTCCTATAAACCATAACACACGATTACCAAGCGAACTCCAATTGTACAAGCAAGTGTGCATTATATTGAAGGTGCAATATTGGTGTCAGTAATCCGTATCATTGTATATACGTACTTGCTGTACCAGGAACTTGTGATTTTATTTGTTATTTACTTTTGATTGAATGTAAAAAGAAACCGCCTGTAAGTTGAGCCCAGCACAAGCAAGTTCGATTTAATCATAAAACAAATGTGGCACTTGTAGTGCGCGATATACCACATTAACATTTTATATACAGCAGTATATAGGAATATTATAATACATACATATGTTTATTTATTTATTTTACTGCGCTTCAACAACCGAACAAAAATTAAAATTGGAATTGAAAAAAAAAATAGGAAAAAAACTTGTTAAGGCATGAATCAACCGCATTTTATATTTTCTGCCTTTGGTACGTGATTTAATATTAGAGAACTACTGAGTAGTTCATGCAAATAACAAAGTTTTTTTTTCTTGAAATAATAAAACAGCAACAACAATAATAACAACAACAGCAGCAACAAGAGCTCGAGAAATTAGTTATAGCTGTATGGCAAATGATTAAACCATTGGGGTCTGGGGCATTTAATATTTTTAGCATGAGTCCGCGGTCTATGCGCTGAGTCACTGTTCAGTGGTGGAGAGTTACAGCTTGCAACTCTGTTGCTGGAAAGAGATGGAAGATGCTAGATGGACTAATGCATGCTCAGCTCTTTAGCCAGTGGACAGACTTTAAATTTGTACTCTCTCCCTGAGATTTAGATTTACGTACCTATTGGTGTTGCTGTTGTTGTTGTTGAGGCTGCAGTTGCTGTTGCTGTTTGTATTGTTGTTGTTGTTGTTAACGTTGCTGCTGCAGCACTTGTTACTTTGACGCACTTTTGCGCAAAACTTGTTTGCACACGAACACACTGAGGCACATTCACACATCAATAAGACGCAGACTTAACACAGTAGATGCCGAATGCTGACAAACAACAACAAACTAAGCGGAGCGGAGCAATTCCACTGCAGACTTAAAGCGAGCAGACGGTGATAAGAATTTAGTTTGCGTTCATTTTGCAATAATTATTTAACCAATTTTGTTAGCGAGCCAAGTGGTGGTCAAATTTTGATGTTATTTATACGATTTTCTATTTACACTGCAAACGTTTTCACCGTTTGTTTGCATTTACACAGGTGTTGCTCATTTACTTGTGGTAGCTGCACATATCACTGTATATGTCATAGCTGTTTAAATTGCCGGTGTTATTGTCTGCTTTATCAAAGCATGTTGTCGTCCACTCATTTTTTATCAAATCTTTGTTTACACCACACACACAGCAACCTATACGGGACAACGAATTTAGTACCGTTATAAGTTAGAACAAACAATGGCAAATGACCGATCTGCTAGCTACGACGTGCAACAGCACAAGTGCATTTCAATTTGTGTGATTTAGTTGCTGGATAAAGAAAATATGCCGCTGCTAATATTGCGGCGACTGCGGCTGCGGCTGCGATTGCGATTGCTGCTATTTGTGATAACTGCGCTTGCGACTCCGACGCACGCTGAACCGTTAACGTAACCGGTAAAAACAAGACTGTTGCTGCTGTTACTCTCAGAGAGACACAAGTACAAGTTAAGCGACGCCTAACATTCACATGTTAATCGCAGAGAAGCAAACTGTAAGTTAACATTGCCTATGTTGCGCTCAGAGAGCACAAATTGTGCTCTTCGTCTCTTTAATGCGGCGTATGGAGCGGCGAACAGACTCACCACAGCGCCGAATTCGACGTCGCGACGTAATCGTCAAAAATAAAAACTAAAAGCGTGAAATAGCGAAGTGGTGAAAATGATAACAGTCAGTTCATATTAACATTAGCTGGCACAAACAAATTCTGTGGTTGTTCACAAATATTTATATGTACATACAAACAAAGTACATTCAAACGATAAAAGACCAATATAGTGTTGATCGCTAACTATAAGCATATTACAAGTAAACTTCAAACACTAAAATAAAATATTGCACATCAACATTAGGCATAAAACCTAATAAAATTCCAATTTGATAAATATAGTATGCAATTCAAATTCAACCATTGATAAATATATTATTTATGCCTCGAAAAGTATGGGGCTATGCTAGTGGCGAACGGTCACACACACTCCTATTCCACCCTTATCGTAAGCATAATGCAGAGGCAATTGGCAGTTGGTATAATTGCAAATAAAGCAGACACAATATCTGCACACGCATAGAGATTAGGGCCAGTTAAGGTGCGTTGACAATTTGACATCTTATTGTTGTGTTGTTGCCCTCACCTCCTCACAGACACCAATTACCCGCCATGGCGGAAGTCGCACAAATCCGTAAATAGCAGAAATTATGACATGCCAAAGCGCTCCAGTCCCAACTTTAAACCAAGAGCCATGTAAGGAACATACACAGGCGTGCTGCATTGTCTATAATCGGCAACGAGCAGTCGAGTACCTATGTATGTATATCTTACTAATCGAGGACGGTCTTTAAGTTATTTATTTAGCTAATTGTAGCATGTATGAAACTGATTTCCTTTAAGTCATATTAACTGCGGCAGAAAGAGTCAATCCTAATTAATTTAATCAAATAACTGAATGTCAACTTTGTAGTTCGTTTAATTTAAAACTCCAGTTGCCAGCTCATTTTTAAAGACGACAAACCACAATTAATAATCGTATAGTCAAGCAGATTTATTTGGCGACGTGTTGAGCTAAGTTCTGGGCATTTTCAAAAACTTTCTGCACCTGACGATGGCCGAGCCGTTACGGAAATCATAAAGTGCATGACAATTGGCAATGCAGTCGAATTGGCAATGCTCTTTGCACACCATAAAAACACATTAACGATACTTTCCAGTTTCACAGCTCAAACATACCACGTGAGCATAGAGTGTGTTAGTCGGTGCATTAATAATTAATTTAAGGCCAGGGATAGATAAAAGACTGATTACAGAAATGAAAGTATTCATCTTATACCTAACTTGGATTCCAAATCTTAAATCCATTGCAAATGGTTACTATGGTTAATAGTTACAGTAATGAGTTTGCTATGACACTGACTTCAATAGCCATATTGACATTAACAAAGTATAATACGATAGTTTCGTCACTCATAATAATTACGATGAATGTACTGATGCAAAACATTTTTGAACATTAATAGGAGCATTAAGAATTTCGCACTCGAGAACTCTAGTAATCGTTATCACCATAAAATGTAATTTGTCAATAGACAAACATACATTAATAACTGTTTCACCGATCCTTACCATATTTCAACTCTTTGTTCGGCTAAGGGTACCTATCAGTCGGTCACTCCCTACGTGGGCAGTCTTGTTTTCTTTTAAAGCCTGTGGTATAGCAAAGCGTAAGTATTTTGATGTATTCATGGAAACAGTTTATGCATGTTAAGTAACAGACAAATTGACGGAAACTTGGACATGCCGTCGACTTTTTGCTGAGAGAGGGGTAGAGGCTTATGCGGAAAAAGAGGGAACGGTTAGGCCACACCATTCAATTTATAAATAATTTACGTGGTAATATTTTTGGACCAAAAACAAAGCGAAGACCAAAAGGGAATAGATGAAAACATAATACATTCAAGCTGTGGGTGGAAAGGAAAAATAGCTTGGGCAAGTGGCAACATAGAAGAAGAATCAGACAAAAACGCACCGGCAACAAGACGTATATGAATTGGAAACTAATCGTGGAATGTGAAACAAGAATGATTATTATGCAACTCACACTAATCATTATCTCTATGAGCACATAAAGTGCGAGTGGGCGAGGGATAAGGGGAGAAAGAGATATTAAAATAGGCTTGCCCGATAAAACTTGCATATCTATACATTCATACATACTAATTTACTTGAACCATCATGTCTCCATATTAGTCCATATTTATTACCTCAAAAAATCTAAGTAGAACAGTAAATTAGTAAACGCCAAAAGAATGTTTGCAGATTTGCCTTACAATCCCTCAATAGTTCTGATTTTACAGGAGCAGGATACATGTAGAATATCCTCTTTAAATATTTTCTATATACACACAGCTGAAAGAGCATTTTTGCCGACATCGAAAACATAAAATTATTCAATTGATTCATGTTTGTATTTTAGTAAAGCCTTTCACAACAATTTTACCAAATCCAGTTGAACAACCTGTCACTAACAAGTGACTTTAAATTTTAATAGTCCCCTTTTACCTTAAATAAGAAGGTCAGCACAAAATGTGATTATAATCCATAGCATGACCGAAAAGTATATGACATTAAACTGTAGGCAACTTATGAGAACAAACGGAATTAAACATATGTCTGTTCTTCAATAAATGAATTTCACGTTCGTGTAAACTTTAATCACTTGTAACAAGTTAACATTAATTGAACACAAAAAGGTTTTATTCAATTAGCTGTTGATGTTGCAGCATACGTTTTTACAGTGCACGAACCGTCAAAATCCAGCAAACAACACTCTTTTCATACTAACACGAAAATTATAGCCTTTGACACTTTGTTAATGGCCATTAATTTATTGCATTTGCAAAACCCACACTCAAAGTGCACTTGTGTTGTTGATTTTGTTACTGTAAAATGCCACTCTGGCAACATTTCGCTAGAAATAAGGATCTAACAGTCGGAGTCAATTAAAAACATCCATGCTGACTTTTTAATTTGAGGTCTATCATTTCCTGGCTCAATGCAGACGAAACCATTACTAAGCCATACTGATCAACGCATTTCTCTCGCACACGCTGCTTCTCTTCCCCTGACACTCTGTCTCTCTTTCTCACTCTCTATCTATCTCTCTCTCTCTCTCTCTCTCTCTTTCTCCGTCTTTTGCGAAGCGAACTTATTGTTTAATGCGCAATAAATGCAAGCCATATCATGCGGACGCTAGCACGCCTATAAGTTTCACAGCCATGGCAACCCTGGCCGTAGTAAGTAGTCATCCATGTGACAAGCAGCGTGCCATTATTTTCTGCACTTCTGTTGCTGAGCCAATAATTAAAGCAGTCCACATTCCCAATAAGACAAGAGGAAAAGAATTAATAGCAGATATATTTGGCTTAACTACGGAGCAAATGGAATTTTGGCGATATGGAAGAGAAAAGCGTGCCTTCTATCAAGATATCGCTAAACAGGTAAAATGACCTGCTACGCAGCACAACCGCCACTTGAACTTTGTTATTTGCTTGCCATTGACTCTTTTACTATAGTTTTGGTTTACGGCGCAGGCGAAGTACCATAAAGAGAAAATTACAGAGAAGAGCATACTCTAAAGCCGGCAAAAACAGTTGGAGAAAGAATAACACGCTAAACGAAATTCTCAAGCTTTTAACAGAAAATGCCAGAAAGTGGGCTGCCTGATTTTCAGAAAGCCTGTAGCACAGCTTTGAAACACACATAATTAAAAAATTAAGAAAAAAAACCGCGCCGGCTCTTCAGCTACGCACCCGCACTCATGCACACATACTTGCACCACTCTGTTTGATTGCGCCGCCTGTTGGTATGCAACACTACGCTAACACACCACTCGTTGAGTGTGTCGTGTACGTTTGTCTGTGTTGGCTCGCTTGTCTGTATGTGTTGATTGGCCAACTAGTGCAACACACAGCGCAATGACCCGACCCGACGTATTCAAACGCTGACTCGTTTCTGTTCAGTGTAAACTATGGTCGATACCTGATGACGACAGAAACGACAGAACGAGACGAGCAAATCGACGAACGTACTTACAGATGCTGGCCACTGCCGATGATGTTGTTGGCAACTCGTTAATATTTTGGCTCGTGTTGGACGTACGAAATCACTCTCCTTCGTTCACAATTTGCGGAAGCTTAACTCACCGCAAAATGCTCAAAATGAGCAGCCAAATTACGCGTTCCTTCCTTAATTGCAGACTGGCGTCTCTGGTCGCCATTTCGAAGTAGGAGCTCCCATGTTCTCATGCTCTTTAAGTATGTTATCCTGTATAACAGTGTAGCTCTCTTCAGCCCGTCTCTTTCGAACTCTCTTAAATGCTTTCGAGTTTTTATGGTACACTCAGTGCGTACAGGTGACGTCACCTGCATGTTGACGCGCACGCCGGCATTGTAAACAAAACATAAAATATATGAATGGGTGAGTGGATTGTGTGGATAAAACAATAACGACATGTATGTATGTGTAATACTGACGCTTGATGAATGAAAATCTATTTCTGTTATACGCTTTCTGCCGTCATATCGAAATTAATATGATTTAAATACAACAAAAAAAACCTTAAGCGTATTAACTATTGACAAAGTTTTTTTTTTTGTATTTAAATCATATTAAAATGAGTATGATTTAAATACAACAACAAAACTTTGACAAACGTCAATACGCCCAAAGGAAATTTTCATTCGAACTTTATTGAGAAGTTGGACTAAGAATCAAATTGTTATTTACATATCTCAGATAATTATTTTATTGTTGCATTGATGTTTGCTACTGGTCCGGGCAAAATTTTTATGCGGGAACAGTAAAAATCTATTGACAGCAATTGACAGACGAGTCAAGAAGCGTCAGCGTCGAATTTAATTTGAATTCTTTGTATTTCACGCACCAACTCAAACGTATGACCAACATGAACTTAAGTTTTTAGACAAGAATCTGGCTGAAGAATTTCTATTTTCGAATTTGTCATGTTTTCGCCTTACAGCGTCTAGGTCTATAAAATATATTATGAGAAGGGGAATGAGAATAAGAATATGAATGGGAATGGGAATGGGAATGGATACCCCACGCCGGCTGGGATGTGCAAATATGCGAAAGCTAAACGTCAGAGCAACCCTTTTTTGGTTGAAAGTTTTCAGCGCTTATCTTAAGTCGCGTTGACAGGCAGCAGTCAAGACAAGAAAATACATAGAGAAGTACAAGTTGAAGATGAGAATAAAGCTGGGCCGAGGCTGGACTACCGGCAAAGGACACAGCAGTCGGGCAAACGTCAAGCAATAGAAATTTCTGCGGGTAAAAAATGGAAGAAAAAAATTAAAGAACATGCTCGACTCTTTCCTTGGGACACTGGTTGACAGTGAGTGATTTGACCGTACCCTCATTTGCGTGCAGCCAGCAGGCGACACAGCACAACTAGCAGGATGAAGCAGCACCAAATGGATTAATGTGCAAGGATGCGGCTCCACTGGCAGAAAGACATCCGAGAAAATTACGTCAACTACGCACTGGGCAGGCATGAAAATCTATCTAGTGAGAGATGGTGAAGCAGTAAGCGTAGCTCATTTACGCGCTGCACTCGAGTTACACACAGCACCCAGCACCGAGCACGCAGCACCCAGAAACAAAGCAAAACTTTGCAGAGCTATTTTCTGCGCCCAAATGACATCGCAATGTAATAATGAAAAACTTTTTCTTTGTCAATTTGATGAGTATAAAATTTTTCAGCAAAAAATAAGAAAAAGGGCACCACAGCTCTGTTGTATGAGCAAAAAATATAAAAGTTCTTAGTGTAAAAGCGAATTACCCACCTAAGAATGACTTCAAATGAGTTAACAAAAACAATTTTAAGAATCATAGTAAAACACTACAGTATGCAGCTTAAATTTAAAAAAATAAAAACTACACACTGTTCAAATATCAGCTATTAGAAATTAGTCCAATTATTTATATTTGGAAGAAAATTTTGCAGTCAGGTTCGTTTCAGTATCTTATGTATCTTATGTGCTTAAAATTGTTTATGATGACTTCCCGTTCACGTTGGTGCACGAAGGCAACTAAACGTTTAAAGCTCTCGTATTATGAAGAGCAATCCACAACAAATGTGTCGTCCTGGGTATTTGTGCAGTTGTGGTTTCGACCTCCCTTTATGACCTAAAAGGTTGCCCAGTACCAACCACGTGGTCTACATTTTTACTTTGTGCCTTACAGGGCTTGGTTCTTCTGTGGACAGTGGGAGCGGGCTATATTTTCCGTGAAGTCGCTGAGAATTGTGGAATTCATAAGCTATGTGCGTTACGCCGCCACCGTTGTAGACTCTTTGTGTAAAAAGCATTTTTGCTGCGTCAAAAGCGATCCCGAATCCACCATCCCTCCTACTTGCCTCTCGGTGCAGGCTGGTATGCCATTAACCCACTCGCAAAAAGTGCAAAATCGCTTAAATTATTGTTACAAGCTGCCTGGCCGTTACCAAGAACAACAGGAACAATCACCGTCAAGCCGAGCAACTAGGAAATTACAACGACAATGTCTAACCGTTTGTGCTTTGCTATGCATTGCTTTGAGTACTGGTTAGCATAGCTCCAACGGCTGCAAGCGAAATTTTCTTCGAGCTCTTCTATGTATGTATGTATATGTAGAAGTTAACGTTTGTACGTATATATATATACGTATATATATATAGCGAATATACATATATATAGCGAAATGGCTCGACTCTGTCCAACGAAGAATGAAAAATGTCCTTCCCTTCATTGGAATCATTGCCTCTTGAGCTAGTGTCAACCGAAGCAGGAAAGTTTGCATAGATTAGTCGATTTAAAATTCTGTGACTCTCAAATATTCCATACGCTTCACACTCAAATGTAAATATTATGTAAAGCAAGTAAATTAAAGCTCATAATATGCCTACCACTCACAAGCGAAGCTCATCGGGCAAAATGAGTTAAAGTGTTTGAGTTACAGCCCAGTAACCCTTAGCACACGGACAGACATCAAAAGAGCGCAGCTGGGCAAAGAAACCAACGAACTTTCCTTCTGTGTATGATAATTGCTTCACGAATCTTGCAAGTTTTCAATTACCTTAATTTGCAGCAAAATGCAGCGCTCGCATGTAAGCCAGCAGCAACCTGATTGCTAGATGATGATATTACCATGTGCAAGTATTTAATTTAAAAAAACGCTCTCATGTGTAGCTTAGTGATTCTTACAAATCAAAGTAACTTAATAAATATTTGTACGTACTTTTTCATATAATGTTTTTGATGAACACATACAGGCAGAGGGAATGTACTTTAAACTTGACCACCAAATCAAGTTATTTCCTCTTACTAAAAGCCCTCGACATCTCTGAACCAAGTGAGAACGTGTGTGGTTAGCACTCTTTTTCCACGATGTGTTAGCTGTTTGGCCAACTAACGGACAACTCTCGCCTCATGTTGCGGTTTCCAGCCATCAAACGCAAAGCCTAGACTACAACAAAAAGTAGAATGTCAAAATCTGTCACCATTGTATTCAGAGGCACACAAACAAATACACTCACTTTCCCATTTACTCTGCTCGATCCCTCAAAAACCCTAATCAAGAATATGCAGGCATGCAGGCTTGCAATAGAAAGTATTTTGTAATTGTTTATTCACTGCTTAAATCAAATGCTTGGCCATCAATTTTTCATTTTTTATTTATATATAATCTGAGAATTAAACCTAACAAAATATGGAATATATCCACTCGTGAAGCTTCAAAAATGTCATTGCTTTCAATAAGAAAACCCTAATAGAACTCTATAACGGACATTTAACAAATGATGCACAGAAAAGAAATGAGTAGCAAAATACCCGCATAATTGACATGTTACAAAAGCAATACTCATTTGTACCAAGATGTTAATTAAATTTTAATAAGCAGCGGCACTCTTTTGCTATGGCATTCCCTTATAAGTCAGCAATTACAATTATGCTTTGATGACCGCACTCAGACAGCACTCATTAATTTTTAATTTACTGAAATAATAATTGCCAAAGCCGTATCTAGTTAAACTTCATACAGTCGCTCAATTGGACCGTTATTTGCCGCTTGTGGCATACGAAGCATTAATATTAACACCCCAGAGACATGACTAAGCCCGGACACAACACACAAAATTAACCTCTTCAATTGACCAGTCGCTTGTGTAAAATGAGTGTATCTCTTTGTTTAAATGTGTGTGCGTATGTTGACCTTCATGCCGTCAAATGTATGTACCATAATATGGGTGAAAATGGGGACTAACTGACGGTCGGCCGCAGCATTAAGTAGAGGGGTTACCCGCATACCCTGGAGGGCAAAACTGCCGACTATCGACTGTCATTTTTATAATGCGTAAATTGCAAATATTTTCTACACTAACAAGTTTACAATCTGAAAGATCAAAAATAATAAACGCAAGGCTGTTATAATGTATATAGAGAAGTATTATTCATAAGTGATAAAATGATTTTTCGCCTTACCTATTAGACCTAAGCGTGTCTTAAACATTTTTTTTAATTACCATATAGTGACGTACTGCATTCAAATTAAATATATGATAGTTTAATGAGTTCAATGAAGTATGTTGTGTGTAATAAAGCAGAAGTGTTGAATGTTATACACGAATCAACAATAAAATATCACAGAGGCTGCCCTATATGACCGACAACTACATTAGATATTAATTTGGCACACTTCTGCCGGCTCAGTTTTCAGTTGGGGCAAATGTTAGCATGAAAGCCCGAAAATTTAGTAAGGCTTTTGTTTTTTTTTTTTTTTTTTTTTTTTTTGACATTTCGACATTAACTGATGAGACAATGTTTGCTATATTTGCACACCTTTAAGAAGTGCCAATAAAGCAAGAGATTTCTTAATCTTCACTAGAATTCTGTGTCAGCAATTTGAGCAGTTCAAGTGTCATAGGGCAAAGAACAGAGAGTTTAATTAATTTATGACACCATTTCACTTTTTCACATAAATAGTGCCTGAAAGGGTGAACAGACACACACACACACAAATGCAAACACATGTGTCCCATTGGCGTTGCCGTTTGGTTATTATTCATTAACAGAAAAGCCACAAACTTTATGAAGCTGCTTCTCTCTGAGTGGTGCTTGATTGCTGGCTGGTTTCATCAATCAAGGGCCAATAAAGGGCACACCCTAACCATTGAACCCCATTCAGTTTTGCTTAAATTTTTGGTTTCGTTGTTTAATTGCATTATTTCTTTAATAAAAGTCAAATTAATTGGCAGCAATGGGTCGCTTAAGATCTACTTCATATTCTTCAATCATCCACCCTTTTGAGTCACGACTAAATTATTTTCTCTGAGCTCTGTTTTCTGTTTGAGATGCAAGAACTTGTTAATGTTTAATGGTCATTTTTGACTTTGATGTTCGTCGGTCATGTTTCATGTTTAAAGCAATTTACATTTATGTTTATGAAATGTGTGCGAACTGGGTATCAAGTAAAGCTATTACGAGTTCTAATATTTAGTTGTGGCAGTTGTGAAAATGAATTTCACTGAATGTCGGCGAAAAATGCTGTTTCATAAGCGTTGCTTGCTTCAAATTTCACAGCAAATAAACATTCCGCATGGCCGCATCTTTTTTTCTTGCTCTGTGCGTGGGTGTATGTGTGAAGAGCTGCTTTTTGTTTTATGTACAATATTTTCATAGTTTTTCACAGTTTGTGTGACATAAATTACAGCGACAGGCAACAGCAGCAACAAAACTTCTGTTTATCCATATTTTGCCACAAGGTTTTTTAGACATGTTGGCAAACTTTTGCTAAATTTACACTCTTAGCTGGCAGCTAGCAGCAGCAACAACAAACAATATTTACATTTTATCTAAGCATATACACAAATTTGCCAATTTTATGCCAAACATGTAACTTGTTTCTGCTACGATTACGTTCTTATTGAAATTGATTCAAATCTGCAGCAATTGATTATTTGAAAAAGGTGCAAAAAGCTGTAAGATACAGCTAAAGTACTGACGTTGGTTTCGTCATCCGTGGACGTTTTACCACCAAGCGTCGTTTTTGTTGCAACAATAACTTTGCAGCCACTTTATGTGGGATTGTTCCTGTTTCATTGCCGTTTGGGCTGAAAAGTGAATTACACACGCCTATACGCTTAACCATCCTCTGCCAACAGTGATTCCTCAGAATTCAGCTGCCGTTTCGCTGCTTCTTTTGTAAGTCGCTTTTTTATGACCTCTAGCCGAACAAATGTGCGTATGAATTGTTGCCCAGACATCGCAACAAACGGCTGAAGAGCCGTTGAGTGACGCTGGCTGTGTAAATCATATTTACAGTGGTACAATAATTGAATTAGGCGGCCCTAAGCAACAGCGACACGCCCCCTGCATCCACAGTTTCTTTTTCATTTTCACTGACTGCAAATAAAATTTAATTAGGCGCAAATGGCCTTTTGACCTTTTATACGCAACGCATTTTTTGTGTTTGAGTAAAATTCGCTTCTGAAGCATCCATACTTTTCCTATTGCCTTACGCTTTAAATTAAAATCAATAATTTGTGTTTTCATAAGGCCCGTTACATTCGTAATTCTTTTGCTGGCATAACCAGCTTTAATACAATAGTGTTAGTAACAATAAATCAAAGACTTTGATTTTTTCATTTAGTAATAGCTTTAGGAACAAAATAGCATAGAATGAAATAGATGTCCTTAACTTTTATAGAAAAATATATAAGTTGTAAAACTAATAAATTAGATTTTTAACACATCAAATTCTATATATAAATAAATAGCTCTTTTAAAAATAAACCTTTTTTTATAATACATTTTCATCCAAGACACATTAAAAGGTTGCTGCATGGGACAAAGTATTATATCAAATTTCCCTGAAGGCAATTTACCATACAATGTCTGCAATCATATGGTTACCGCACAAACTAAACATGTCATATCAAGCAGCTGCTGTACGGTACATAAACGTACATATACCATAGATGGCGTCTTGAAAAATGGTTACAGCAGAAATGGCTGGTTTATTTATTTTTTTATATTATAGCTACTAATATGTCAATTGTTAGCAATATTATTGATTGGACTATTTTTGAACTCAGCAATAGTTGCCTGAATGAAATTTATTGATTTTCAAACGAAATTAAAGTATTTAAGTAATTGTGGCTCTTTCATACATTTGCACATATATACCGAACGGTTTATTGGAGGGAGAAGAGTTCTCAATTCTGAGTGGAAATATATATATATATATATATATATATATATATATATATATATATATAAACCGTTCAGGGCTACAGGGTACCAAAGCACATAAAATAACCGCTTTTATATCTTTATATATATATATATATATATATATATATATATATATATATATATATATATATATATATATATATATATATATATATATATTTCCACTCAGAATTGAGAACTCTTCTCCCTCCAATAAACCGTTCGGGGCTACAGGGTACCAAAGCACATAAAATAACCGCTTTTATATCGCTTCGCTACAGGGCATTGAAAAATGATGAGCACGTGCTTCCCTATGCCAAACATCATGATAAGAAAGGCGCAAACAATTTGACAATTTAATGTGGCGACATCACAACCTGCAACCGCAAACTGGCCACGAGACTCGCTGACAACATTAGCCAGTGCAGAACAGCGAGCGAGGGAGCGGAGTCTATAATTATAATTCCATTACCATTACCAGGCGAAGGAGGCGCGAGTGGTGGCCAGCATCGGCTCAGGACTTATAAAAAAATAAGGAAAAGAAAATTAACAGAGTGCGATTTGAAAGGTGCAGCAAGCTACGTTGCAGATCCTGTGTAGTCATGTCAAAGACAATTGAAGTGGCGTAATTGTTGAAAAAGCGACCAAGCTAATGATGGCCACTTGAGAACTTGTCGAGAGCCAAGGATAATGCGGGCTGCAGTTCCGATGCGCAGCTAATATGCGCGCGTCAAGGAGCAGGTGAATCAGTTGCCCTTCCCTTAGGCGAGTGGGACTGCGGATGCCGCAGCAACAGCAGCAGTCGAAGCCGTTGCCAATGTTGATGCGGAAGTATGCGTTACTTATTTGATTTGACGAATAGTTTACGAACGCTCTGATGGCTCTAAATTGGCTACAATATCCTTATCTCACTTTTTGTCAGTTTTACTCTATTTGTCTCTTTCAAACACTTTCGGTTCAATATATTTTTATGACCCAAGTAGCAGTAATTCAACAGACTCCAGCTGCACTCAGATTAAAATCGATCAACTTCAGTAACTCCGCAAGAAAGTGTATCGTGCTGTTCAATATTCAATTTAATCACTTATGACAACATTTAAGCTAAATTTAATTGAATATGAAACTGTGTTAATAGAATAAAACAGATGTCAAAGTAAAGGACAATTTTGAAATTTAACTTTGCTCTTGATACAGATGCTCGAAAGATTGACGCAGTTTTCTTTATTCGCTACCTGGATGGATAGAAGCAGCACCTTATGCTGGCACTAGCACATTATTCATGCCCATAAGAATGTCAGCGCCTACTCGTTAACACAACGGGCGACTTTTGTACTATGTTTTGAGATACGATATGGATATCCCTCAGAGAAATAAGACAGTAACCTGTGTCTACATAACTTGGTAGCTGTAAAGTTGTTAACTCTAGTTTTATTACTACGCAGTCGCCTACTGATATTCGTTATGCTCAGAGACGTCCGAGAGAAGTCCGGAATTAAAGTCAAGGACCACAAGATTTAATGAAAGTCAAACGTGTCCAATACCAATTTTAATAAAAGTTATTTGCGATTGATTTCGCAGGCTTTTCAAGAGACAGCTCGCAAGTTCACACACTACAATTGACTTATTTTCGCCAACAGAGACATATTATTGATTCATAGACCTTGGCCTTACGGGAGCAATCAACTAACAATAAAAGCTCATTATGTAAATATCACAGTTTTTGGCTAGTTTTCGACGAAGCGCTGTTTCGGGAGCGCTACTGTTTCGTTCAATAGCTGTTTATCGATCCGCCGGTTTATGTATTTAATGAGCGGGCCCATGAGGAAAGCAGGAAAACATTTTTGAATTTTTATTGCCTTACATTTGGTTTTAACCTGTTGCCGAGCGTTTTAAATGAGAACATAACTGCTTCTGTTGCCGGTTGCTGCCAATTAACCCTTTCCCATTGTTGCTCTTGTTGGGTTTGCCGCTTTTTACGGTTTAATTGCGCGCACAGCGGTCGGAGTTAGCCACAAGAAACAGAGAAATCAATCTCGAAATGCGTTGACAAGCCTGGCTCATCGCAGAGATCTCGAGTTCAAGTTCGGTCGCTTGTATTTAAGTGAACCTTTAGGAAATTACCCATAAAAAATGGCTTTATTTAACAAGAGCAGCGCCGAATAAAACTCGAGCATAAAAACTGAACCAGCAAAATGAGACAAATGTTAAAGGTAAGAAGAGAAAATCTGAAAATGTCGAGACATTAAATGGTGTCAAAGGCCCTACAGTTAGGAAAGCGGAAGACGACTAGACTTTCATATTCAGTTATATGACATCATTAAAATGACATCAAATAATATTACCATTCAATTAATAATTTAAAAACTATATTTACCTATTTAAAAAAATTAAAAATGCCTTAGGCGGGAGTGCCCGACTAGGGTATCCTACTAGATAGGATATACGCTACTATTTCAATCCTTAATGGACACACGCACATATACATTCACGCGTTACTACGCCTGTGTCTAACTGCCAACATTATGGAGCAACTGCACCTGAGCGGCATTTCGAGCCTCACTATAGAAATTAATTATTGAATGATATTTGTACTAGACACATCTTGATGCAATTCATTGAAATATGTGTATTTGCCAAACACAAGTGTTTACCATTTCAAACATTCTTTTTTAACATTGGAAGAAATGGAGGAGAAAACAAAAATCCGAAATATACAAATTCTGTGTATTCAGTAAATTTAAATCTCTAGCTTACGTGGCATTCAAGGTGTGTCACACCTCCTTCTGAATGTCGCAAACATTTTAGCAAGGCCCTTTTCAATGGATTGTTAGGTATTAATATCGTCGGAAAACTGATGCTGGATTTTGTTCTAGCTTATTTCACATTTATAAAATTTTTTAATTATTTATTTATAACCATTCCATGCTGTTGGATACCAATCACAATCTTATAAGCATTAGAGATGCCAATGTGTCTAATTTAATTTAATAATTCTACATATGCAACAATGCAACGATCTCAATTAAAACTAAAAATTTATATTCGTTGTCAAACATTTGAAACTGCTAATCGTGTCAGACAACACTATTACCTCCATAAAAATATTTGTCGCATCGATTGCTTTCTCATGCACGGCAAGATATGTTTGGGACTGCTTCTCATCTCGTCTGATTCTCCGACAATATCTTGATTTATGCCGAAAACGTGTAGCAACCGCAAAAACCAAAACACAAATCAAATGCTAACAGCGCGACGAAACATTGCAATAGTTGAGTCTATACTAAGACGAGCTCCTTGAGCAGATTCAGTTCCTTTAGCTAACATAGAAGCGGTTGCACACACTCGTATATCTGCAGGTAAGCGATACAAAAACCTCAAAACGAGCGCGAAATCCAAATGCCCAAGAAAGTGAACGGTGCGCGCGTTTTTTGTCGCGCCAAACTTAGCGAGTCGTTACAAAAAACGCTATGAATCAGAAATCGAGAGATCGAATTGAAGATGGGTACGATCCTGATATTCCTGCTGTTGCATGCCTACCTCATTTATATTTCGAACGCGAGCGTATAAAAATATTCTGTTGCCCCGATCTGGCCTGGTCCAAAAGTGTCGCCCCCGGCTTATGATCGAGGCGATCACCGACCAACGATCGATATGTGCGTTCAACGTAAGCAGCTCAGCAGTCCGTAGCAATCTGTGTTTCTTCAGAGAAGAAACTTTTTACACAGCCTGGCATTCAGGCTGTCAGTCATAGTCATGCCTGATCATTCCGAAGTGGGACAACCAGGCACAGAACAGAAGCTTGCTTTTACTGCGATTGTGCTTGAGCTTGCGCCTGCTGGTTGGGGTGCTGCTTACTAGAAAGAAGGCCTTCACACTGTGCTGCATTCCTGGCCACCAGTTTTCTTGTGCGAATCCTCAACGCCTTTTAGCATTGTTTATGAAGTGCAATGCCCCTCCTGCTTCAAGCCTTGCACGTGATACAATTATGGCAGTTTTTTGCTAATGCCTAAATGTCTCTTTTTTTGCGGACCCAAACTGCGAAGCATTCGTTTCTCGCATATTTAACGCAATTTCCATAGGCTTACACTTTTGGGCAGGATTATTGTTTCGTTATGTTTGGAAGACCAATGCAGCACCATCCTTCATACAATTCTGTTTTACATTCTATAAAGACTGTAAATGTACTGTAAAATCCATTAAGTCAACAAAAATCAAATTATTATTTAACGGAACCAAAATAGTAGTAGTAGAACGTGTCCTGTGAAAATGGATAACACGCCCATGCTGTAATTTCATATAATGGAAGCACTTCACACCTTTGGGTTGGATTCTCTTTGGTCCCCCGGTAGCAGTCCCTGATCTTACTTTTCTGCTTATAAATTCTGATCACAATGTTGCCACGGCAATGCACACTACAGCACCTCATGACAATTTCAATGTCATTGTCGCCTTGCCAAGTAAGCAAGCATTGTACAATGGGCCAAATTGAGTTTCGATTATTAAAACGCATTTCTTTTTACAAAAAACTTTATTTCGATAATAATTCGCAATTCATTTATAATTTGTTACCATATTTATTCAGTGAGTGACAAAAATTATAAAATTTATGAATCCAATCGAATGTAAGTTTATTCCCATCTAATATAACCATTAAAAATAAAAAATTAAAAACCAAGCATATGTCATTACGACCATTCCATTAAAGAACTTTCAAAAACTAACCAGCGTTTACCGAAAGTTTTATGAGAATATTGCGAAAACAGACAAAACAATAATTCAATAATTCAAAGACTGTCAAGAAAGTATAAAATTATGTTGCAAATATTTTCTTTCGAACCACATTGTGTCAGGCATCTGCGGTGGAACGATGTGCGAAGAAGCTGCAGTTGCCACCGCGGGCGATCGATAGTTATGGTCGTGTCAGACATCTTGTAATTTTGTACTTTGCAATGAAGCTTTGTTCTTGATGTTGTTGTTACTGGCAACTTGTTGACACTTAGTTGGCGCGCAAGTTAATTAAAGAGCGGCTGACCGACGTTCCGACAAGGCAACTTATGGACCACCAGGTAGCTCATTGAAAACCAACGCAAATGCTTATATATACATTTTATAGTGTAGTAAAAATAATTTAAGCAGGAATGGTCTTAACTTGTTAAGACCACTCAACTGAGAGGTATCCCGACCTAACCCCTTAACATTAGTAAAATGATTAAATATACTACTTAACTCATTACTCATTGCATTTATTTATACTTACAGGAATGTAAATATTTGAATACTCATGATATGAAATATCTCCAATTCTCGTGCGAGTATAAAATTCTCGCTATTTTCCAAATCGAATCTATTTTTCGATTATTTTAATAATTTAATTGTCTAGAAATGAAACGGATAATTACAATAAAGCATGTTGGCAGTAATTACACTTATACAGTTCGATTGTATTTTATTTCGATTAATAAGTTATCACGAATAGGTAATCTAACATAAACATATTATTTTTTTAAAACTGGGACTCTTACTAAACTCAAGTAAGCGTAGTTAGGCTGTCTTAGTTGACAACCTCAACGCTACAATCTTCCTCGACATCAGCTTCTTCCAGCTGTGCTCTTGTCAATGTTGCTGCATCTTCAGAGCTGACGTTGCTGCTGTTGCTGTTGCCTTCACTGGAGCTGGAACTGGAACTTGAACTTATGCACTCAACACTATCACGCTTTTCCGTACATCCTTCCAAACTGGCCTGTGATTCGCTGCTGAAACGCAAACGCTTCTCAGGCTTTTTCAATAGCTCCTCAATGGAGTATGGATTCCTTTTGCGACTATTATGACTGTTGGTCACCGTATCTGTAACGCTGGCGGTAGCTGTACTCAAGGTCAACGCCACCGGCGACGATTTTCCTGAATCGCAATCACTCAACGGATCGCCCATGGCGCACGGCTTAGTTAGATCAATTGAACTTTCTGATTTTGTGAACCCGCCACCAACTGCACAGCTTCCTGTCGCAACTGCAGCAGCAGCGGCCATGCTCGCTGCACCATGCGGTATGAAAGCGCCATTGTAGGGCAAAATCGGAGCGCCCGTTATTGCTGCCTGGGCTGCCTGCATATGTGCTTGGGTATAATAGAGGAGCGAAGGATTCCATAGCCAGTGCTTGTGTAATGCCGAGTAACTCAAATCTAAGCCACCCAACTGACTGGACACGGCAGTCGTCAGTCCATGACTAGGACTGTTTCCATGAGACGGAGGCAATTTCGGCGCGGGCTTGAGAGGTAGCCCATCACTCAGTAATGACGGCGACGGTGATGCTTTGGTATAGCGTGAGTGCAAGCTTGACGTCGATGTAGGTGGAGTGCCAGAGGTGGGCGTAATTCGTGTAGCTACGGAGGATGCATTGCTTGCGCTTACATACGGCTGCGGAGGCGATGCATAGGCACTGGGCGCACCGCTGCCAGAAATTTGATGAGCTGCTGCGACTGCGGCTGCTGCAGCTGCTGCATTCTGCTGACTGGAAGTCATCTCGTCCGTCCAAAGGCCACTATTACGCAATATACGATTTATAGAGCTGATCGACGGCACTGAGCTGGGATCACAAACACGCTGCTGCTGCAGTTGCTCACGTATTTCCCAAGCGAACATGCCGCTGTTTTCTTCCTTCAAGCGTATTATCTTCTTTACCACAGTAGGCGTAGCAACTTGCTGTTAAAGAAATAAGAAGAAGAAAGTCTATAGCTTAGATATTTCCCTTAATAAACATGTCATGTTGTAGACATTAAATGCCGTGAAATTTTATCGTATGAAGCAATGTACGTGTAAAATATATTTTGAGATCACCAAGGCCCTCCAGTACAAGCGCAAGTCGAACACCACCCACTTTAGTTTTTGTTTTAATAGATATATATCAACTTGTGTTTTTTGTTAGCCATATGTTAACTGCATACTTGCAATTTTAAAAGGTGCCCCGCTAAAATCGGCTCGGTTAACGTTCACGTGTGACGCGGCAATTCATTAAAAATTCATAAATACATGAATATTTCATAGTCGCCCCTAAAAGAGTCCACATTTACATCAGAGATCTTATCAAATCATACACACGAAGGCGCTTTGTATAAGCGGCCAACCCCTGCTTTGTACTCTATAGCTGTTACGCCCTCACCACTCACCACTCTTCCTCCCCGAAGAGGCCCCCATCACATCCCCAGGGTGACACTTCTATATTGACATGGTGTAGGTGTTAAATGCACGTTTTGTTCGAACAACTGTAGGCAGTTATTGAATCACCATATCACGCGCGAGTACAATGTGAAATCCACTTTACTTACAGGTTAATTACGAGTAATATTTGAAGCTAGTGTGCTCGGAAAATAGTACAACACACCTGAACATTTGTTTAACCTGCAGCTTATGTTGATATACGCAGGTCCTCTGCAGCCCACTATACTTTACGATTCTCCATCCATTTTTTATCTAGGTTTTCATTGCCGCTGGCTCAGAGCCGTAGAGGTTACACAGTAGCTGCAGGTAGTTGATTGAGCGTGTGAAATTAAGCAACTGTCGTAAGCCAAGTACTGTGATCCCGGTAGTGACAAAAGCGTGCTATCCCGTTATCAATGCCCACAAATCAGATTGATTTGTTGCGCTCGGCCCATACAATAAGCTCTTCGAATAGTCTATAAACTATGTCATCCGAAGAACATGTAACCTGGCTATTTTATCTGTGATACTTTATGGATTTACTGCTGTGTTTGATTTTTATACATATAATCTTATGTTGATTTCACGGGAGCACACATATGCCCATATCCCACGGAACCCGTATTACCCTATCAACTTACCTTCGTTTTGCTGCCACCAATAGATCCCGGCCGGATGGAACCTGTCTCATAGAAGCGCGTCAAAATTTTGGAAACGCATCCTACCAGGTGGAAAGAGCCGAAAATCCCTTAAGTTAAATCTATTTAAATTTCACCTTAGCTGCTACACTCACCATGAGACACTAATAGTTGTCTGGATATGTCACAGGGCCTAACGCCACACAGCGCTAAATCGACGATGCGTCGACGCACACAGTCCGGTAATGGGCGTCCATTGACAAAGACTCCACCCAACTGATTGACACCCGCCTGACCTGCAAATGATAAAACAGGTATTTATAACTAATATGATATTTAAAGTATATATTATACGACTATCCCCAATCGAATTGTTAAGAGCCGAAAAAATTTAGTAACATCTAGCTAAAAGAGCAATAATGCCTCGGAAGTAGTATTTCCATCTATGCTGAAATAAAAAAATTTTATTTCTCTTCTTCTTAAATGTCATGCTTGAGCATAAACTAAGTCAATTCAAGTACTACTTGGCCGAAACGAGATGTACACTCAATCTTATGAGCAATCGTAATCACCATCCCGACTCGCCGTTTCTGTTAAAGGTGGCACGCAGTTTACCTTCTGCCGTACCCAACTCCTCGGGGCGTTGGTTTCGAGTTTAATGAAGTGCGAATTTTATGTTTGCTGTCTCTTTTATGGGACGCAAGAGTTTTGCCTGAAGGGCTGTGACTGCCATTCAGCTGTCTTGATTATCACTATCCAAATAAGTATTTAAAGTTTTGTTTTTGGTTTAGGTTTTGTTATATTTTAATGTTTGATCGCATTGAATGCTTTCATTGAAGCAGTTTTAACTCATTAGGTAACCAAAAAGTGATCGAAAACTCACCTGTATGGGGCATTGTTAAAACCAGCACTCAACTCCAATTTTGACAACTGTTTACAGTGAGTAGCGTCACCCGCGTGAGCTTTGAGATTTAAGTCAATGGGTTCGGCTCGAAATTTTGCTTAATCGTCGAATTCTAATCAAATTTTAAGCAAGAACCCCATTAAACTAGTCGTCGAGATGATGTTGGCTTCTTCAATGCTGTTGCTGATGCAGTTGATGAATGGTTGCTGTTGAAATGTTGGTGCAGACAGTCGCCCAACAGCAGCTACTAGCTGGGGCGATGGGTTTTTTACGGCTTCCACGAAATCTCTGCAGACAGTTGTCAGCCGGGAATCAGATCAGTGAAAACTAGTAAGGAAAATACATAAAACTTAATTATTTCATAAAACCTGGAAGGCAGCTACACAGTGCCTATATGGTTGGAAGTCCTAGTTTTAAGATATACTGTAGACGGGCGATTTAATGTTCAGTGGTTTATGGGCTGTGCCCAAATGCGTAGTGCTTGGATTTTTGTTGTATCTTAAATTAGCTGCTTATCGAGCACATTCTTAGCGCAGCGTGAACTAGCCTATTATCAGAATTGTGGGACTAAATAAAGCACATTGCATGTTTTGGCTTGCTGAGGTAAAGGTTGAAAATATGCAAATGCATGAACTGGGCAACAATTAAAATAAATTTTGGCCAATTGCTCATTTGGTTAAAAACATACCAAAAATATGCAAATATAAAAACCGCCGACAGCAGCATTAGCAGCAGGTCACCCCCACTGCGGTTTCCGCTTCCTGTCATTAGAATGAATGGGCCGCCAGTTTAACAGTGAACTCCCTGGTTAACCTGTCGTCAGCCTGTCAAAGGCATGAAAATGCGCGCCGAAGAACCGTATAAATCAAAATGTGTAACTACCCCTTGGGTCCACAGTCTTCGTACTTTGTCATGCCCATGTTATTATGGAATTCACATTAGATTTAATTGCCTAAAGTCCTTAGGATTTGACTTCGGTTATTTTTCAGCTCGTAAAATTCGAAATGCGCGTGTGGACAGCAGCGCTACTCTTCAAAGGCACAAAATTAAGTTGTTTTTTGTTGTTATTTTGCTTTGTTTTAGTCTTGGAACTACTCGTGGCAGCCGTTTAGATTGTTAAGTACCACAGACTTATGCGCACATTAGGCTGCGATAAGCATTTATTTGCAAACTAAACTCTTTTATTTTCGAAAAGAAAGGGTTACTTTTACTCGTATTTTTCTTTACTTCAATTTACTACCTTGACTTAACTGAAAGTGGATAGCCCTTCAGAAAAGTAATCTTGTCCTAATTATCTAATGATACCAATTAAGATAAGATAAATCAAAATCCATACGTTATAGAACAGTTCAAAAAAGTGTACAAAAGTAGGTTTTTGTCTATATTGATGTCAAATAGCTGAAGACATTAGTCAAACTTATAATTCTTTTCCGAGCAAAGAACTAGAAGCCAAACTGAATGCAGCCAATATTCAAATACATATACACATGTTAAACGTAATACACATAAAAATTAGCCGAAATTTGTTGAGCATACTATAATTTAAATGGGCATGATTGCCGAAAGTGGAACCGACAGGTTCGTCGAGCTTCTGTTTCGGCAAAGAAAAGCCGCAACGTTGGGTAAAAAGCTCGCTAATTAAAATAAAAAATTATAATAAAACATACGCTTGAACATTTGAATATGTATAGGCTTATGATTTTTTGGTGCAGCAAATGATAATATAGGAAGGCAACAGAGAAACAACATCAATGAAGCAAGTCGTCGGCTTTTACACTGCTCTTTAGAAACGAAAAGCAGCCAGAAACAATATCGAGATCAATATCGCTTCGGGTATGCTGACCACGCTCAAATAAGCTAAATAAGTTGTTAAGCGGCTAGTTTGGTAGAAAGCTTTCAAAATCAATGCGTTATAATAGCAGACGGCATGATATAGAATTAATTAGCATACGATTTTTGAATGTTGTCGTTTGTCTCGTGGGAAAAAATAGTCGCTTCATTTATGAGTTATCAGAGGCCGGCGGAAACTCAATTTCAATGTGACTTTTCGCGATCTTTGCGATGCAAATTTGTGGAGCTCATAAAATTAAAGCAATATCCGTTGTGTATATGTATATTCATTTATTTTTAATGAAGATAAAATGTTTGAATAAATATAGTCCCGTTAAATTTCCGTTCATTAGAAAAATAGGCCCAGCCTAAGAACATAGGTAAATCCGTTTAACCAAACACATAGAATATAGACGAACTATTTAAAACAATTGTAATGTAATGAGAATAGTTATTATTTAAATATGAACACGATTGGTTTTGATAGGGGGTTACTTTATTTAGTCTTGTAAGTGTGTTTGATCTTAGTGAGTAGTACTACTTCCTTGATATATTAAATTGATTTTTTCCTAAGTTGTTATTTTTTTACAAAGTATTTTTGTAACTTTCTTGGTCTCACCTTGAATATTTCTCTTATTTATATAGATGTTAAACTTTTTTAAATTTTTAGTCACTTGCACCAACTTGCACCAACCAACACAAAAACTTATGCTTTCCGCAATTTTTTTTTGGAGGAGCGTTAGTTTTCCATAAATTACGTATACTGAAGACTGTTAAAGCTTGCCGACCACGACGCCGCTCACCTAATCACTCGACCGTCAAAATTTCAACTAATGCATGCGATTCGCGCTGCCAACGCACAAAGCAGCAATGATCTGCTCTGATGTTCCCGTGTCCGGTGCCTTGCCGTGTTACATCCAGCTAACTTTTGGCTACTGCCGCCACCCGAAAATATACGCACACTGACAAATGTTCACGGCCTCTCAACTGCCACAAGGCGGGCGAAACGTTTTTCTGGTGTAACCGGTTTCACGGCAGCAGCAACAAACAGCAGTGGGCTAACGCAAAAACAACAACAGCAGTAAAGACAACCCCGATTTTGCGGCTCACGGCCAATCAACAGTCGCTTGATATTGCGCATGTGTTGTGATGGTATTGCGCGCCTTATGATTGGTCGAAGCTGAGGGTTTCGTTACATTCAATTCCCTTAAAGGTTTGAATGAACCGCACCGTGGAACTACACACATCCTGCGCTGGCATGACGAGCACAATGGAATCGAAAACCACATGGCAAGCAAAAAGATAAATATTTAATAAACGACAAACATATATTCAAAAACTCTATGATATCTGCATTATATTTTAGTACAAATTCCAAAGCGGTTGAAGCGAAAATAACAATTCTACTTGGCCGACGACTAACTAATATATATATATATATATATATATATATATATATATATATATATATATATATATATATATATATATATATATATATAGGATAGGATATATATACATATATATATATAATTTTGATCATTTAACCCAAGTTATATGTATGTATGTATATATATATACATATATATATATACATATATATATATATATATATATATATATATATATATATATATATATATATATATATATATATATATATATATATATATATATATATATATATATAGGATAGGATATATATACATATATATATATAATTTTGATCATTTAACCCAAGTTATATGTATGTATGTATATATATATACATATATATATATACATATATATATATATATATATATATATATATATATATATATATATATATATATATATATATATATATAACCTAAATATATATATATATATTAACCCAAATATTATAGAAGTAATTTGAATGATAATTTTATACCATCGTACACCAATGTTAAAGCGTTGCGGCAGCCGTAGCCGTAGCCGTTGCCGTTGCCGTTGCAGTCGCGTTCCGGCCAATCGGCAGCGTCAACTCAGCACGCGAATGCTTCTCCATGCCCACCACAATGTGATAGTACCATAGCCCTAGAGTTTTATATATATATATTGAAGTGGATGTGTGTGTGGCGTGGCCGTTGCCCTGAGCGAAACAACGACAGCTACAGGCGTGCGTCGCTTCTACCTACGGCGTGGTTTTCTCTCGCTCTTCTCAAGCCCTTGGAGTGGGTAAATGGGTTTTTGGGTGGTGGAATTAAGAAACGCTTTGGTGGTGCAAGTGTTAATTGAATATGACAATTGTCGCCTGGAATTTCAATTGAAAATAGATTTTAAATAGGCAAGGCTGGTAACGAAAGATAAAACTGTCATATTGACTATAAAAGGTGACTATCGTTTATTTATGGAACAATACCGTTTTCAATTTGGTAAACATATTTGTGCCGGGCTTTTGGGGTGCCTCCGGAAAATCAATGAATAAAAAGTGGGACTATTTTAAAACGTGTATCCAACTTAGGTATCCAAGTGCGTAACACTCATTTGCGTGTCATAAGCAAATCTACTTGAGGCGACAGAGACTTATATTACAAACATGAAGTCTTTTTGCAGCTAGCAATGCCTGAAAAGGTATATGGTTCATGGAGTGACACTTTTCTGTCCATCACCAGCATTTCTGCAAGGTTGAGATAAAACTGTCAAAAGAGCACAAGGCCCAAGTCGAGTGGTTTACACAATGGTGCTTGCCACTGGCACTGATACTCATCCTCATCTCCAACATTTCCAACCAGCAGCTGCCCTGTATTTTCTCATTCAGCCAAGCGAGGGATAATAAGATCAACAGAGTCAGCCAGGCATATTTAAGCGACGCCCAATACGGCCGTAGTCATCAGCCCATCCAGCACCCACTTTGCTTGTTCTGCTGTCTGTTCAGCACACAGACAGCGCGATTATGTGACCATGAGCTTTTCAAGTGGTTGCAATTACCCAAACCCAGCCCAAAACACGCCCCAATTAAGGTCGACACACAAATCTGTGTGGGAAGTTCAATTTATAATCCATTCAATGCACAGAAAAAAGGCAACCGGAAGTAAAAGTCAGTATAGTGAAGGGCGCTTTGCAAAATGGGCGTCAAATCGGCTTAACTTCTTCCAATTGAGTGGCTTTTCGCACGCATTGCTTGTTGCGATAGATATCTTTGACGTTACATTCGCTTATATTGTAATTGAAATTAAAGCCACTGTCTTTTTCTGAAAGGATTCTTTACTCGTTAGACCTGCCAAACACCCAAGATCGAAGATATTTGATATATTTAAAACCCCAATATAATATATATTTATATAATATATATATATATATATATATATATATATATATATATATATATATATATATATATATATATATATATATATATATATATATATATATATATATATATATATATTATATTGGGGTTTTAAATATTTCGGATAAATATATCAAATATATATATATATTGACTATACTAAATACATATAGTCAAGTCCGTCCGTCGTCATTAATATAAAATTATAATTAGAAATAGTAATAACGTTAGCAAATACATTCACAGAACCTTCACATACCGTTAAATGAAAAAATGTATCGTAATATCTTATATATATAATAACAGTCGCTGCCCTCAGGACTTGAGTCATTAAAATTATTATTTAAAATTGGCAAGCTCGTGTCTGAAGACAGGTAGTCTACCAAATTGACTCGAAGGCAGATTTCATGGTCATTAATAAAAAACTGCGTGCGCTGTTGTCGCTTCTGTTGGATGCCTGAGCCTACATAGCATAGCTAGCATCCAAAAATTTGAAATTAGCCAAACTGTAAGCTCCAAAAAAAATTGATTTTGTTGCGTGGGTGCCTCGAAGCGGTCGACCAAATTAGTTGACTAGTCAACTTGAGGTTTTTGCGTCTGTCATACATAAGAACAACCAGACGTTGTATACTTTCAAATTGAAGGGGCGGTCTAATTGAGGGTTCGGTTTCGAGTTTGTGCTGGACGTTGCAATCAGCAGATGCAACACACATCGTCGAAACAAAGGCGGCAACGACGATACAACGTCGACGACGACGACGACAACGAAGAATACGACGATTTTTGTGCGGGCTAAATTGGCGCAGGTTACGCATGTGCCTGAAATCATGAACATGAGGTTACCTCTCCCTTGTAGTTTTAGTTTACACGCGACGTTCTTTTGATGGATGCAGCTCAGGATGGCAAACAAGTTGCAGCAGGCTCTCAAGTGCACCTTGCGACTGGGACTAAGACACGCGCCGAAACAAGCAGTAACACCTTAGCAAGAGAAGCGCCGAGCAGGCAGCACAAACAGACAATCGTTGGAACAATTAGACAAGCCAAAATACAGTTGCCGACAAGCGATAAGATAGTGTTGCACGTTTACCAAAAATTCTATTTTATGTTGTAGTCCGCCTACACGCAATTCTTAACTACCATAAAAACCCAAGAACGCGTTGTCTATGCCTGTCGCACCATCTTTTTCGATCCACTCCAAATAGCCAATTAATAAAAACGTAATTTCCACAGACTTTTGCAGGCGACACCTGCCCAAGTGGGACGGATGGGTCAGCAAATCTAGATAAGAAAATGAACAATTACAAAGGACTTTGACAGTACGTTGGTAAAATTGTAACATTTTCTCACATTAAAGGACGAAACAGAACACACCAATGAGCACACAAAATGGCCGAACAGACAAGGGTGAGCGGTTACTTGTTTAGCCAAACTTTGCGTGTTAAAAGAAGCCGTTGCAATAAATTAAATGTCTGACATTATTATATCTTAATTAAAAATTTGGAAAGAACGACTTACTCTTAACTAGCCCAAATTTATTTTCTCATAAATAATATACACGACAAATGTAGATGAATATTAAATAAATGAAAAATATGCTTTATTGATATTTATATAAAATCAGAGACACTTACTCTAATAAGTCGCTCACTACTTAACATGAGTAACAATCAGATCTTAATCATTAGAATAATTTGAATTTTAGTACGCCCTTAACAACACATCAACTGTTTTTTTCATTTTTAATCAGAATAGTTAACAATTAATCTAATAAAGAATAAACTGAATTTTCCATATATTGCGTGCTTCCTGCTAGTAACAGCAGCTTCAGATAGTTATCGATCTGCCTCTAAACGTAAATGAATTTTAAAAGCTCGGCCGCCCCTTTATATCGTTTAGTTCATCATAGAAACGAATTTAATTTTACGCCTGTCTATGGCCAGCCAGCCAGTTGCAGTTTCAAATTCTGCGTCCCCCATCAAAGTGTTAAAATTATCGTAAAACTGTGCCCTTTCAGTACAGCATCGTAAAATCCAAAAGCGTTTGCCTTCCGTGTCTTTCGCTAAATGCAATATTTTTATGAGGCGAAGCCGCGCCTCTTTAAAATGCAAAAGCCAATCTTCCTTTTGGAGTGGCATCAGGTCGTTATCCTCTTTGGCGGCAGAAAGCAACAGAGTCAAAAACAGTAGCTCAACTAATTGAAAAATAAAAGTTGAACGGCGAATTTAACTGTCTCTGATTTTGAGTTAAAGGCTAACATTCCTCCATATACCCGATAAACCATACATACTAGATTTGAATTCCCATACTACAAACTATGTTATACTGTGTGATAGAAATTGTGCGATTGATTATTGGATAATTAAATCAATAGTAATAAAAAAAATCATGAAATTTAAGGATTAGAAAGGAATAAATACCAGTAGAATGAAAGAGCCTAGTATACTACAGTCGGATAGGAATAGCTGTATTTTAAAGGCTAGTGGTACCGTCGTAACATCATCGACACATTTCTTAAATAAAGTCTTAATGTGCCACTTGACACACCTTTGCAAACACATTAATCAAAACCAAGTAAAAACATTGTAGTCGGGCGTTACCGACTGCAGAATACTTATTCACGATACACTATATATATATATATATATACATATATATTCCAAATGGGGGCGTAATAAATCGGAAAATGGAACTGGTACCGTTTGAGTCGTGAATAAGTATTCTGCAGTCGGTAATATATATATATATATGGATATATATATATATATAATTTTGAGCTATTAAGTTTTAAGACTATAGAAGATACACTTCACACCCCCAACGGGCGTAGAATATCCGCCATATCTTATTTTGAGTATTTATTTTCAAGTCACTAGCATCAATTCTGCTCAAAATATAGCAGAATTTGTACAAAACACTATATTTTCAGATCCGATTTGCGGCGAAATGGCTTGCGTTAATACAAACAGACGGACGGACAGTAAGTCGGACATTGCACAAAACCCATATACTCATTTCAGTTTCGCGAGTGAGTATAAAAATGCATTGACTGGAGTCAAAGATGCTGCTGGCAACGAGCTGTATATCGCGACTACCGACAAATCACTTCAGCTTTTTCGAAATCAGTGAAAAGGTGCATCAGTTGATGTGTGGATCACTTATTCGCAATCTAGAAACACGCGTTCATCGTGAGCAGCTGCAGTGCACTTGTAATTATGGTTTGTCCTGCCCTCTGCCTCGTGTTGGTCTGCATTGGACTTCGTACTTCAGGTCAAAAGATGGGGATGTTCCCCAAGTCTGATATCGATGGGCCATCAGAGCCCATTTGTAAGGTGTGCAATCAGTCCATACGATCTGTAAAATTATTCGAATTTTTTCAACACGAATATTAGGGTGTATCCAGAAGAAGGGTCATTTTAGTCATACGGCCTTATAAATCCACAATTGCTTCAACTAAGCCCTACAAGTTTATAAGCAGCAATGCATTTAAAACCTTTTAAGTACTTTACACTGAAATGTACATCAGAATGCAAATAACGTGTATTGTCTTTTACTCAATCTTCAGCTATATGCAATAAATTACCCAATTAAATGAGTTTCAGCTTGTTCTGAATACACAAGACTATGTACAATTTTTTTAAACTTTGGAAATTTATTGCCATAAACATAATCAAAATCTCATCAAAACAAAAGACACGCACGCGACATGCTGTGATGATGATGACACCAAAATAAATGGAAAACAAAAGATCGAATCAACCAGAGTCGACCAGGATCGCAACCCTTAGAATCAGTTTCTACTGTTATGTTGTCTCCACACTGTGGTTTACGCATGGCTACGTCCAAAAGGTAACAGGAAAAATACAGATTGGCATTATTAGAGTGCGCATATGCTGCGTTGGCATCCCTAACTGCTTGCGGTTGTGAATTGTGATTCAATTGTTATTGTTTGCAACGTTACGTCTCATTAATTCGAGTGCTATTGTTGACATAAGTGCTGACATTTCAATGATCTGGTGTAATTGATGTGCAGAAGTACAAAATTTTGCGGCAGGTGTCAGCTTCACGAAACTGACAGATTATGATTATAAAGCAGAGCAGCGCCACAGGGAGGAAACCGGAGGTTGTAGTATGCAGCATCCAGAAGCAGAAGCGGAAACTTTAATGTTCACACATTTACAACTCATCAATTTCAGTTATCCTTTCTTGTACCAAGTTCATTCAACTTGATTTTGCTCGGTTCATGTTTAACGCCATGTTGTTGACTTAATCGCGATCAATTTGTTTTGGGCCAAGTGTGCAGCTTAAACGCTTGTCGCCCAAACATTGTGAAGCTGCTGCGCCGGCTGGACCTGCTGACCACTGCATTATTAAGCCATAAAATTGAAAACTTAATATAATTACATAAACGTAGGCCTCAACGCCCCAAGCTTGTGCTCTAACACAAAATACCAGCCGATTTTCGGGCACACGCTCATGCATTGCGGTACGTTGCTTGTTACAAATAATGACCAGAGCAAAATTTACCAGAACATTTTAAGCAGTCCACGGCAGACCCGCCAGACAGCCAACGAGTCTGAATTGTGCCCATGGCGCAAGCTGGAAATAATAAGAGACTCACACTGAGACTCGGACATGCTGCAACAGGCTCATATTACTGTCATCGCCATCAACATTAGTTATTGCATTATCATTACAAAAATTTGCATACACGTTAGTTGTTGGTACTTAGTTATAAGAAGAAAACACATACGAAAACACATCTCGCTAATCAGTAACATTCCATAACGTAATTTCGGGAAATGTATATTTCGTGGTTTCCCAAAAGTATCTAAATATCAAACTTTTTTGGTTTAAAATGATTATAGTCAAAGTTAGCAATATTCGTATATTAGAAAATACTATTAGAAAATTATCAAAACTATATCGAAGAGCTATATCCTAAAATAAAGTTAATTTTTAACGGGACTGCAATTAATTAACAAGAGTTCAATTATTTTATTGAAATTTGTACGCTTTAAATTATATATATCACAGTGTTCATTATTAATTTACTTTTTATTCAAATGCCACTTTCCCGCGTACAAATACCTCTTGCATTTCAACTTCAGTCGGTCCCTTTTTCCGTTGACCAAAGCGGAATTGCTCCTCGATCTCCAAAAGTGTGCGTCGTCGCGTTTCAGGCAGGATCCAATAGATGAATATCATGGCCAAGAATGACATAACACCAAAGAACACAAACGAGTTGTTCATGCCAATCCTCGATTCTAAATCTGGATACATTTTGATACACAAAAATGCGAAAAACATACCAACTGCCACGGTTAGACCTGAAGCCGGACCGCGCACTTTTTGAGGAAACAGCTCCGAAATCATGAAGAAAGGCAAGGTATATAGACCCAATGTGCTAAGTACAATAAAGCTTACAATAGCTATGACTGGTAGGTAAGTAACGCTGTGAAGAGCTTTACTCCAACCATGACCAGCTAGCAGTAACATGGAGACGGTCATACCGAATGTTGAAATGATTCCAGCACGTCGCCGACCCCACTTTTCTAACACATAGCCCATGGGACAAGTTGTCACCACCCTCGCTATTCCAATGAGAACGGCGCACATAAACGGATCAATTGAGACGCCTGCCTTAATGGAGATTTGCACGGCATACACAATGACCACAAAAATTCCCGAAAGCTGTTGAAATGCAAACAAACCCATCAAAATCAACAGCGGCTTGTGTACCTCAGGCAATTTTAAGCAGCTTAAGAAGGAGGGTTTTCTCTCACCGTCACGGAGCTGCAATGACTTTTGCAATATATTGAACTCCTCCAAAATTTCAGGATGTGTTATACGTGCTGTATTTAGAATGAAAAATATGCCAATTATATTGAAATTTTAAAAAATCACATTACTCACGTAACTTGTCAAGTCCACGAAAATAATTAAGTGACTTCATAGCCTCCTCCACACGCTTCTTAGACAACAACCAACTAGGCGACTCTGGCAATGGTAGGACGCAGAGCAGCGCGGCTATCTGATAGCAACAGCAAATAAGCGCAATCAGTCGAAAATTATCCCGTATAAAATAACCAATGCTATATAGAATTGTGATGCCCAAAGCCACTGATATAGAAGTACCAAGTATGAGGCTCCCACGTAACTTGGGTAAACTAATCTCAGCTGCATAAACACCAGAAGGCGCACTAGCTAACCCCATGGCTATTCCTAAAAATAAAAATAATAAATCGGGAATTAACTTGTAATTTATTTCTTAAATTTAAATTAATAGTGAAATATAGTATTACCAATAATGAACCGAGAGACAAGTAACTGCCAGTAAAATGCTTCGGAACTTGTCGCGCTAGGTGTGGCAAGCAGTGACCAGGCTGTGATGGCAAATATATTTAGCACATAGAGTG